>CM056057.1:178239795-178681667 GCA_029574335.1 Rana kukunoris
GGTCTTTAAATACACCGAAGAAGCCATTATTGGCGAAACATGTCAGGATCAGACACCATAATGCGAGCATCTACTCAACACATTGTTGTGACTATATAACGGGCGTGTTTTAATTAAGTATTAGATAAACTTTGTACGTTTTTAGAAAAGAGAACGATGTTCCACACCTGGAGGGCTTGTCCTAAAATTCAACTCTACTGGACAAGAAAGATTGATATTCCCAAGAATGCATTCACTGTCCTATAAAATACACAAATTGTAGAGATTCACAGACATACTCAGATACTTATCTTGTACATGTTCATGGCCGCAAAAAAAAAAAATACCCATAGCAAGGGCATGGAAGTCATCTAAGGTCTTAATGTTCTCTTCCTTCCTTTTATCTTATTGTTACCTATATCAGTGATTCTCAACCTCAGTCATTAAGTACCCCCAACATTCCATGTTTTAAGGTTTTCCTTTACGTTGCACAGCTGCTTTAAATTAATATCAATGACATGGTATTGATAAGAGCTTCCAAAACATGGCCCAATGGGGGTACTTGAGGACTGAGGTTAAGAACCAGTGATCATTGTAATTTTTTAAAGAGGAAGTAAACCCTCCTCTAGGAAAAAAAAGAGCCTGCAAGACATTGCATACTCGCTTATTATGTAGTACTTACCTGAGATCGAAGCCCCCACATTGGCCCTCGTTCCTCTCCTCCACTGCCACCATCTCACTTCCTTGTTTTGCAGCGACGGCGCTGTGACTGCCCGGAGCCACGATGACGTCACTCCTGCTCATGTGCACGAGAGCCAGCAGTGACAGCATCATCGCCTTCACTAACGGCATGCTCTGTGCACCTGCATCGTTGTCTACGGCATGCATGCGCCGTAGACATTGGTACCCGTTTTTGGGAAAATATCTCCTTGCACGTGTAGGTTAAGGAGATATTTATTGCACCTACAGGTAAGCCTTAATCTAGGCTTTCCTGAAGGTCTAAATGGTCTGTTAGGCCTTGTACACACGACGGGAAATATCCGCTGTAAACGGTCCCCGGACCGTTTACAGCGTATATTTGCGCCGGGATGTTTTGATCCGATGGCTGTACACACCATCGGATCAAATTCCCCGCCGGCGGACAGCGTGGTGACGCGGCGGTGACGTTGACGCCGCCACGTGACCGCCACGTCACCGCACCAGGAAGTAAACACTTCCGCGCGCATGCGTCGGATCTATTCACAGGATACGACGCATGTGCGGCAAGATATGTCCGCTGGTTTGCCGTACTAACCAGCGGACATATCTGCCAGCCAGCTATCCGGCGGAAATATTTCAAAGCATGCTTTGGAATTTTTCCGCCGGATGAATCCGGCAAAAAGCGTCCGTTTGCCCCTACACACGAGGGGATTTTTCCGCTGAAATGGTCCGTCGGACCATCCTCAGCAGATTTATTCCCTCGTGTGTACAAGGCCTAAGGGTTTCCAACCACTTTAAGAGAATCTGATTGTTCATGACTCCCTACATGTGACCACCGGCTTTTATAGCTGCAACATCATCAAATAGTTTGCCTTGCAGAGGCCTCCTCAGACCTGTCTTGGTATTTCTATCCCATGGATAAAAGCTTTCAAGACTCAGGCCCTACTCTTTGAACCTTAGCTCTACTTGATGGCTTTCCAACTCTTTGTGCAATGTGTACCATTGCCATGGAACTTACTAATGTTTTATCATGAATGACAAGGAGAGACATTTGTTTGGAATGTTCTTTAGTGAAAATAATATAAATGGTTGAAACAGAAATGAAAATCCTGTCCTCCCTTATCTGTTTCATAAGATTCCATGTCCTTGAAGTTGTAATAAATAGTGGAGACTGAACATTATTCTGCCATATGTTGAAGTACATATCAATATGAATGGGAAATATAAGTTAAGTTAGGGGCCACCCTGTGCAAAACGAATTGCACAGTGGAGGTAAGTATGACATGTTTGTTTTAAAAAATAAATAAAAAAATAACCTTTAGTATCCCTTTAACTAATTTTCATTGTAAGGCCCCTTTCACACATGCCCGTTCAGGTCTGCCTGTCAGTTTTGTTAGGTGGACCTGATTGGACGTTCCAGGCGCATAGTTACGATGGACGCATTCGGCGTTTCCATTTTTATAATGCAAATGAGTAAGATACGCTGATTCAAGATCATAGATGCGCCCGGCCACTTCATATACGCGATTTGTGTAAGGCTTACGTCCGGCGTAAAGTTACCCCTCATATAGCAGGCGCAGGTTATGCAAAGGTATTGGCCAGGGAGCGACGCCATCAAATTTTACGTTGCGTACGCTGTTTACGTAGTAATGAATAGAGCTGTGCATAGGTTAAGTTCACGTCGTAGGCAATGAGCCAATGTATCTTAGGGAGTATATGCAACGTGATTTTGAGCATGCGCGCGCATGCGCCGTTCAATCGGCCATTAATTTGCATGGGGTCAGGGTAAATTTAAATAGATGACGCCCACCTCCTTCCTACTTTGAATTAGGCGGGCTTACACCGGCCAATTTACGCTACGTCGCCGCAACTTACGGAGCAAGTGCTGTGTGAATACTGTACTTGCCTCTCAACGTTGCGGCAGCGTAGCGTAGCGTTTTTTCCTTGAACCAGCGGGTTGAAGAAAAATACTCAATTTATCCATTCACACATTCAATGTGGATGGGGGAATCTTGCCACTGTGCCTTTGTATTCTGACAGAGGGGAGACTTCCCTTAACATCAGAATACACTGATCAGCGCTTATGGCTATATAGCACTAATCGAGTGGCAAAAATTCAACAGGGTGGATGTTGTCAATCAGGAGATCAACTTCTGTACAACTGCTCTGCCTATACATGGATCGAAATTTGACCGGTCCCTGTTGAACCAGCTGAATTTTGATCCACGTATAGCCAACTTAAGACCTCATCAGTTCAGAATGTTAATGGAACAAGTGTGTGTCAGTCTGTGATTGTTTTCCCACAAATATGGTGAGGTAGATAGTTGCCCTGTATAAACGCATTTCTATTCTATTTTTTTCTTTAGTAATATTGCCTCTACTTCCTATTAAAAAAATATCTGTTGTTTCAAAATCCATCACTGTATCTTTAATTCCCAACAAGCTAATTTATTGTACGTCTATCAAAATTATATCAGAATCGGCTTGCTGCTAGATGTGGACGATATTTCTGGTAAGGCACTCTGCTTGGGTAGTCTGTCCTCTTGACTTATTGATAGCCGGTCCTAAAAGAAGAACACATACATTGATGGTATCTTTTCTGTATTCATGACTTAATCTAAATGACAGGTTACAATAATGGCTGTAAATACAGAAGAGTCTGTGCGCCTCTACAAAAAAAAAAAAAATATATGAAAAATATAAAAATGCAGAAGAATGATAAACACTAATATTGTGACGCTGCAGCATACGACAATAATTTGTTCCCAAAACAACAATTAATACAAAAATGTGTATTGCGCTACTCTCCAACGTACAGTATATAACCCTGCCTATGTACTGTACAATAAATCACAAAATATGCATAATCCTTTTAAAGGAGTTGTAAAGTCGTGTGGTTTTTTACCTTAATGCATTCTGTGCTGCTGATTCTGTGCTGCAGCTGCCCCCCCAAAGTCCCCCTTTTTCTTACATGCACCCGGTTGTTCCAGCGATAAGCCCCGAAGCTCCAGTCACTGTGTCGGGTCCTCAATGAATAGACTGATAGCAACAGGAGATGTTGGCTCCTGCTGCTGTCAATCAAAACCAGTGACACATGAGGCAGGGGCAGAGCCGAGTCCTGCGGTCTGTGTCAATGGACGCAGCAGCAGGACTCGGGAGCGCTCCCCCGCAAGAGTGCCCCAATATGAATCGGCTCTCTGTGGGGGCACGAGCCAAAGGGGAGAAGCCAGGAGACCACAGAAAAGGAGGATCAGTGCCTGCTCTGTGCAATAAAAAAACAAAAACAAAAAAAAACATTTACACACACTTCAATTAATATAAACATGCCTAAAATAAATCATCACAAACAAAAAAATTATAAAAATAAATAAATGTCCAATCAAAAACTTAATTAACAATCTTCGTGCTTAATAAATTCAACTCCATGCTCCACCTGAAGAATGTGCAAAACTCCACAAAATTACAATCCACAATATAGCACACTCACAGATTCATTTGGAGTCTCATGCCCCGTACACACATGCGGGATTTCTGACGGGATAAGTTTCCATCGGAAATCCTGAGGGGAAAGCCAAGAACCTGCTTGGTCAGTCTTTCCTCCTACACAAGGTGGGTTTTCCCCACAGGAAAACTGCGATTGAGCTTTGGTCGGGAATCCCGGCCGTGTGTATGCTCCATCGCAGTTTTTCCCATAGGAAAACTGTTAAAAAAAACGCTAGGCAAAAGTCCGCCGATTTTCCCAGCGGGAAAAAAAGAGAGCTGGCTCTGGAGTTTTTTGGGCAGTTTTCCAGTCAGAAAAACTGCGAGGAGCATACACACGGCCGGGATTCCCGGGCCAAAAGCTCTCCTCGCAGTTTTCCCCTCGGGAAAACCGGCCGTGTGTACGAGGCTTCAGACTCTTTACCAGCATTGAGAAAACACTCTCTTCTGGTTTCGGCTCAGGACCAAAAGTGATGTCAGCTGGCTCCGCCCTACGCATTGCGTAACTGCTCACATAGATTTAACAGGCTCTTGGAAGTGAGCGTTTTCTCAATGCTGGTTAACAGTGTGTGAGCCTGCTATATTGCAGATTGTAATTTTAAGTAAACGGTCGTGCACGATCAAAGGCTTTTTCTTCTTCTCTTATGAGCAAATATATGAGCAGAAGGATGCTGATGAGTTAAAGGGAACCTACTTTCCTTTACATAATAGATTAGAGACACCACCAGATGATGTAATAAGGGGCTTTGTGACCTGTATTTCTATATGGGTCCACTATCCAGGTGAGCGAGTCTTCTTACTGCTGAAGGAGTTTTGCACATTATTCAGGTGGAGCATGGAGTTGAATTTTATTAAGCACGGAGATTGGTAATTAACTTTTTGATTCGACTTATTCATTTTCTTTTTTTTGTGATAGTTTATGCACATTTATATAAATTAATGGGATTATGCATATTTAGTGATTTACTGTACAGTACATAGGCACAGTATATAGCCACAGTTCTATAAGTTGGAGAGTAGCGCAATACAAATTTTTGTATGAATTGTTATAACAATTAGTGCTATGTTCACCCTGGGGCTTAAAACTTTGTAGGGTACAAAATATTCCATACCTGTTTCTTTATAATTATACACATACACATGGACTTGGACAACGAATACGAAGGTTACATATGTGGTCTTACCTTTCCAATGCCTGGATAGGCTTGTATAGGCCCAAGTCTTGTGGTTCTAGAAAGCATTCCAATTCTACTGATCACCCCGCCAGTGGTGTCTTGTCTCGGTACTAGTCCCAGATCTCCTATGCGGTAATGAGGACTGATGCCCGGGCCTTTCAAAGTGGGGGACACAAGATGCCTAGAAGAAACTGCCATGTGTTTACAATCAATGTTCCTACAATGTGTATGAAATACCATCTTTACAGTGAGACCCAGAAAAAGGAGTACAACCTTTTTTTTAAATAAGTGTATGTCTCTTAGAAATTCATTCTGCAAAAACATCAGTATCAAAAGCAGACCTACAGATCGTGCAGCTGTTAATGATTTGAAATTTCAAAGGTGTTCACTTCAGGATCAGTATCAATGGGATGCAATTGGGCTTTAAAATCTTTCAGAGCAGCCGGTTTATTGCCTTATCTTTATGATATACCATACCATGTGATCCTGAGTCTGGTATGTGGCTTAGCTCTACTAACAAGCTGCTTCCATGTAGTCAAATCTCGTATTCAGTTCCAAATAGTAACCCCAACAATCCCAATCATCCATTGAAGGAAACAAGAATTCTTAGTATTCTTATGCCGCGTACACACGATCGGGAATCGTGAATTTTTTTACCCCAACGGAATTCTGGCTCAAACTTGGGTTGCAGACACACGGTCACACGAATCTTGTCGTAAATTCCGAACGTGGTGACGTAGGACACTACGACGAGCCGAGAAAAATGATTCCGAGCATGCGTCAAATTGATTCTGAGCATGCATAAGATTTTTGTGCTTCGGAATTGCATACAGACAAGAACTTTTGTTGTTGGAAAATTTGAGAACCAGCTCTCAAATTTTTATGGTCGGAAATTCCGACAGCAAATGTCTAATGGACAAAAGTTCACATCAAACATTTGTTGTCGGAATTTCCGACCGTGTGTACGCAGCATTAAACTGTTGGGTTATACAGGGAGTGCAGAATTATTAGGCAAATGAGTATTTTGACCACATCATCCTCTTAATGCATGTTGTCTTACTCCAAGCTGTATAGGCTCGAAAGCCTACTACCAATTAAGCATATTAGGTGATGTGCATCTCTGTAATGAGAAGGGGTGTGGTCTAATGACATCAACACCCTATATCAGGTGTGCATAATTATTAGGCAACTTCCTTTCCTTTGGCAAAATGGGTCAAAAGAAGGACTTGACAGGCTCAGAAAAGTCAAAAATAGTGAGATATCTTGCAGAGGGATGCAGCACTCTTAAAATTGCAAAGCTTCTGAAGAAGCGTGATCATCGAACAATCAAGCGTTTCATTCAAAATAGTCAACAGGGTCGCAAGAAGCGTGTGGAAAAACCAAGGCGCAAAATAACTGCCCATGAACTGAGAAAAGTCAAGCGTGCAGCTGCCAAGATGCCACTTGCCACCAGTTTGGCCATATTTCAGAGCTGCAACATCACTGGAGTGCCCAAAAGCACAAGGTGTGCAATACTCAGAGACATGGCCAAGGTAAGAAAGGCTGAAAGACGACCACCACTGAACAAGACACACAAGCTGAAACGTCAAGACTGGGCCAAGAAATATCTCAAGACTGATTTTTCTAAGGTTTTATGGACTGATGAAATGAGAGTGAGTCTTGATGGGCCAGATGGATGGGCCCGTGGCTGGATTGGTAAAGGGCAGAGAGCTCCAGTCCGACTCAGACGCCAGCAAGGTGGAGGTGGAGTACTGGTTTGGGCTGGTATCATCAAAGATGAGCTTGTGGGGCCTTTTCGGGTTGAGGATGGAGTGAAGCTCAACTCCCAGTCCTACTGCCAGTTTCTGGAAGACACCTTCTTCAAGCAGTGGTACAGGAAGAAGTCTGCATCCTTCAAGAAAAACATGATTTTCATGCAGGACAATGCTCCATCACACGCGTCCAAGTACTCCACAGCGTGGCTGGCAAGAAAGGGTATAAAAGAAGAAAAACTAATGACATGGCCTCCTTGTTCACCTGATCTGAACCCCATTGAGAACCTGTGGTCCATCATCAAATGTGAGATTTACAAGGAGGGAAAAGAGTACACCTCTCTGAACAGTGTCTGGGAGGCTGTGGTTGCTGCTGCACGCAATGTTGATGGTGAACACATCAAAACACTGACAGAATCCATGGATGGCAGGCTGCATGAGTGTCCTTGCAAAGAAAGGTGGCTATATTGGTCACTGTTTTGTTTTGTTTTGGAATGTCAGAAATGTATATTTGTGAATGTTGAGATGTTATATTGGTTTCACTGGTAAAAATAAATCATTGAAATGGGTATATATTTGTTTTTTGTTAAGTTGCCTAATAATTATGCACAGTAATAGTCACCTGCACACACAGATATCCCCCTAAAATAGCAAAAACTAAAAACAAACTAAAAACTACTTCCAAAAATATTCAGCTTTGATATTGATGAGTTTTTTGGGTTCATTGAGAACATGTATGTTGTTCAATAATAAAATTAATCCTCAAAAATACAACTTGCCTAATAATTCTGCACTCCCTGTACTGTAAGGTGACCAGATTTTAAAAATGAAATCCGGGGACATATCTTTTCTTTACTAGTAATGGTGGCAATCGGCGACTCTCTGCCCGTCGCTGCCTGCCTCACAGCCTCTCAAGTCTTACTCTTCGGGCCCCGGCTATTACTGGATGGGGAGCGGAGGAAGATCACTTCACCAGGGAAGGCAAGGAGATCGGCATGTGGCTGGCCGGGACTTGGGCCAAGGCAGAGCTCAATGGGCATGCACCCGAAACTGAAGAAATATTCCCTCTGCTCCGACCAGCACATGATCATCAGAAAGGGGCACAGATAATGGAAAAAATACAACCCCCCCCCCATGCTAGTAGGCACGACGGAGCGGGGGTGTGTAATTCAAATTTTTGTATTTTAATTCTGGACTGACTGTCTTTGAAATTGCCCCTGCCCCCTATTAAATCCAATCTGGGGACAAAACCAGTGACAAACTTGGTCCGGGGACAGTGTCCTCAATCAGGGGACTGTCCCCTGAAACTGGGGATGTCTGGTCACCCTACTGTACTGCCCCATACAGGAGAAGTGGTCACTGGAAATAAAAAGGGGGTGGCCTGCACAGGATAGTCCAGCCCAAAACCACCATGCCTCAATTTTTTGCTACTGTCCTCTGTAGAGTGAATATGTTTTTTGCAGCCATGTTTCTGCCTAGTCTATCTTGTTTCAGAGCGCATTGGCCTTTTCCTTCAGGCCTTTCTTAAGAATTCCTGTGTTCCGCCAAAAAAAAAGGATTTTATGACGAGTACAGAAATCTTACATTTCTGCCACTTGTCCTTTTGGTCATTACTTATAGCTAAGGAGCATACCGAGGATATAAATGTGCTTATTTTAATAAATTGTACCTGTTGGCTTTAGGTGTAATGTGAAGGTCCGTAGATTGGTTATCTCTGCTCTGGAAGTCATCTAAGGCTGGACCAAGGCCTAATGTGGCAGCACTGTTGAGTATCACCAACAGTTTATCCAAAAGTTGGTTTTGTGTTACTAATGTCGATTCTGAGTCCTCCCTCTCAATTTTGGGTGTCTCCTGCACAGACATACAGTAAATAGTGAAAATGAATACAAATAAAAATCTTTTCTCATGCCTTGTAACCTTTCCTGAACTGCTGTTCTAATATTGCAGTACAGCCACAGGTAATGAAATCTAGAGAAATATTACAACAGACTTTAGACCAGGGATCCTCAAACTACGGCCCTCCAGATGTTGTAGAACTACACATCCCATGAGGCATTGTAACACAATGACATTCACAGACATGACTAGGCATTATGGGAATTGTAGTTCCTGAACAACTGGAGGGCCGTAGTTTGAAGACCCATGCTTTAGACTCAAGGGTTGTATGTAGCCCCACTATATGTGCTATGCAGCTCTCTGGACTTGATAGGGATACCACCAGAGGGACACTGAGCTTCCAGCAAGGCACTCTCTCATTGACTACCAACCAATCTGCTCCTAGTTGTACACTCAGACCCGGATTTACTCCCTTTGCCACCCCAAGGCCAGGCCCTTCATTGCCCCCCCCCCCCCCCACAAACACACACCATCACATAGGGGGCTTCTGCCCCCCCCCCCCATGTGATAGAAATTAGGTAAAAAAAAAATACATTACGCTTCTTTTGTGAGTTAAATAGTTCATGCAAATCCATCCACCCACATTGCAAAACCCGCCCATCAACATTGCAAAACCCGCCCTTCATTTGTTTTAACATGCCCCACTAAGACGTGCATTTTATAAAATCACCCCTCCCCTTGCAGAGTAGCACTAGCATCGGGAGCAAGTGGCATGTGTCATAGTCATTGCGCAGAGCTGACTTTCAGCTCTACTGCTATTTTAGGTGGCTCCGCGTTGTGTCTGTGCAGTACAGGGGGTCCTTATCTGCCGGGAAACCTTTTTCGGCAGGACACCGGGACAACAGGATTTTTTCACCCCCCTGTTGCCCCGCGCCGCCCCTGCACCCACTGCTGCCCCGAGGCCTGGCCTCATCAGGAATCCGGCCCTGTGTACACTCCTGCTTCCCTAGATTGCAGCTGCTAATGAGAAGTGAGATGCTAGTGAGCCTGTCAGTAGGCTTCTCTACTACCATGATATGGAACAGAATGGTACTCACATACTCTGTATATAATTACCTTTTTCTAAGGGTCCTTTCACACGGAGCGGATCCATATTGATCCTCTCCGTATGCTCGTTTCCTCCGTTATTTCCACCATATTCCTCCGTAAAATCCCCGCTGAGCTGTCGGCTGACAGGTCAGTCCCTGTACAGTGTGCAGGGACCGCCCTGTCTTTTCTCCACTCTACCCTATGGGGAATTGGATGAATACGGACCGTCTGCAATCCCATAGGGAACCATTGCAGTCCGTAAACGGACTTATGAAAAACTGACCCGTCGTCCGCTCGTGTGAAAGGGCCCTTAGTCTGCATTTCCCGGTCTGCAACCCCAGTAAAGCCTCATCTACATGATCTAAGCAGTTTAGAGGAACAGTACAACCTATAAGGCAGTTTGTTGGATCATTTAAAGCCAAGTAGTTACTGTGTCTTGTAAAAGTATTCATACCCCTTGAAATTTTCCACATTTTGTCATGTTACAAAGAAAAATGTAAATGTATTTTATTGGGATTTTGAGATAGACCAACACAAAGTGGCACATAATTATGAAGTGAAGGAAAAATTATATTTACATTTTTTTTACAAATAAATATGTGAAAAGTGTGGCGTGCATTTGTATTCAGCCCTCTTTACTCTGATACCCCTAATTAAAATCTAGTGGAACCAATTGCCTTGAGAGGTCACCTAATTAGTAAATAGAGCCCACCTGTTTGTAATTGAATCTCAGTATAAATACAACTGTTCTGTGAAACCCTTGGAAGTTTGTTGGAGAACCTAACTAAACAAAGGGCATCACGAAGGCCAAGGAGCACACCAGACAGGTCAGGGATAAAGTTGTGGAGAAGTTTAAAGCAGGGTTAGGTTATTAAAAATATCTCAAGCTTTTAACATCTCACAGAGCTCTGTTTAATCCATCATCCAAAAATGGAAAGAGTGTGGCACAACTGCAAACCTACCAAGACATGGCTGTCCACCTAAACTGACAGGCCGGGCAAGGAGAACATTAATCAGAGAAGCCGCCACGAGGCCCATGGAGGAGCTGCAGAGACCCACAGCCCAGAAGGGAGAATCTGTCCACAGGACTATTGTTGTGGCAAGAAGAAAGCCATTGTTGAAAGAAAGCCATAAGAAGTCCTGTTTGCAGTTTGCGAGAAGCCCAGTTGGGGGGGGGGGGGGGGTCACAGCAAACGTGGAAGAAGGTGCTCTGGTCAGATGAGACTTTTTGGTCTTAAAAAAAAAATGCTGTGTGTGGCTGAAAACTAACACTGCACATCACTGTGAACACACCATCCCCACCGTGAAACATGGTGGTGGCAGCATTATGTTGTGGAGATGCACTTAGTTGTCCTTTGCCATATTGTAATCAGCTTACTCTGAAAATTCATACCATAAGCACATCCTTCAGAGATGAGGCAGCCTCCCTCAAGACCCTCTCTACTGTTTGTCTTGTTTTCTTTTCCTCTTCCAGCTCACCAATCACCTTGTCCTTCTCTGCAATCAGTCTCTGCACCTCTTCTTCCAGGTGGAACATTCTCTGTCTAGAGGGAAGACACCATCATTTTAATGACAATAATGTATTAATGATGGAAAAAGCAACTACTCTATGTCCTGAGAGGAAATTGTATTTCAGTGTGGTACTCTTTCTTTCTTTTTTAAAACTAAAGACTTCTCTGAGGCTGTCTTCTATGCCAAGACGTTCTTTGTTACACATGCCAAGAACAGTGCCGCGTACACATGATCGGAAATTCCGACAAGAAAACCATGGATTTTTGTTCCCCGACTGAATTTTGGCTCACATTTGTCTTGCATACACACCAAATTCCAACCGTCAAGAGAGAACCAGCTCTCCAATTTTTCTGGGCAGAAATTCCAACAGAAAAATTCCGATGGAGCCTACACACGGTCGGAATTTCCGACCAAAAGCTCACATCGGACTTTTCTGGTTGGAATTTCCAATCGTGTGTAGGCGGCATAAGTGTTTGTTATTATGGCGTTTCGTCCCTAACCTTGGTCCATTTGGGGCTACTGTAAAAATGTTTCCAGTGTCCAAGTTTCAGAAGGTTTGGCCAAAGCTACCCTTTGTGCCCCCACCTACACTGCTTTTGCTTTATAGTTGCTGTAACTGAAGGTGTAATCCAACAGTTTCTTCTGCCCACAGTTGGGGTTCTTGGGTACATTCCCCTCATTCCCAACTTAAACTCACCAATGTTTAAGAAGTGTACTCCATAGAGTTCATAAAACTCACATGTTCTGTCCAGGACAGACCAGCAGCTAAAGTAGACTATACTTTTTTTTGGAGTAAATTACATTTTTACAAATGGATATTACTATAGATTACATTGCCTTTGCAGATCAATCTAAAGACAGAGCACAGCAGTAGATTCTTCATTTGAGAAGGCCTCTGTTTAGCTGAAAATCCATACCAAACAACATGGAAGGTCAATTATTCAGCTATACGATATAAGCTTCAGCTATTTAGCTCTGTAAACATGTTTTGTAGTCAAAATAGTTAAAATTAGCCCGGATTGCCTAAGTAAATGGGAACTTAATCTTAATAAAACTTTCACACCTGATGAACGCTGGAACATCTTTCGAATTGCTCTGAAGTTCTCCATATCTACTGTACCAGCGTACAGGAGACTAATTACAAGTTGCTCACCCGATGGTACCGTACCCCATCAGTGTTGCATCAATACTTCCCTGAGACCTTGGATTGATGCTGGAGTACACTTTTGCACATATTTTGATCCTGCCCGAAGTTAGGCCATTACTGGAAAGAGGTGCGGACACTCATAAAACAATTCACGGACTTCCCACTCCCTCCTCCATTGCGCCCCTATCCCTGTTACAAGAAGTCGGTACAAACCCTGCATTGCTCTACGATGGAAAGACCAAAAGCACCTTCTATCTTCTTGTGACTTAACAAGGTGCAGGAAATCAACAATTTGGTTCTTACTGCACAGAAACGTCGGGAACAATATACCAAAATATGGTTCTACTGGAACATGTTCGTGTACACTGATGAGGGAAAACCTGTTCTGAGGGTTGACTTCTTTCTGTTCTTCCTTTAAAATGCACTCCCAGCATAGCACTCCTCCCCTTCCCTTTCTTTTCCCCGTCTCCATGCCCTTTTTTGTACCCTTCATGCTCTTCTGATTCTCTCTTCTTCTGTGAAAATTGGGTATCTGATTGAGCATGTACTGTGGCCGGTAACTGGCAGTATAGTTGTGCAGGGACGCTACTGATTACCACCTCAAACTCTGGGTATACTCTTTCTCCAGGGGCCTATGCGGTTTATGGCCGATACTTAAGATCAACCCCCCCCATCCGCTAGGTTTTCTAGTTTCACTAGATAAATCTCTTAATGTTCTTATTGGCAGACATCTCAAGTCTCCTGCGAGCCGCGGGAGTCTCCCGCATTTGGCGGCGACTCCCGCACACACCGGTAAGTGCAGGGCGATCTCCCGGCTGGACCTGGCTGAATAGAGTGCGGCTGCTCTGTCTGTGGCTGAGTGACAGGCGGATGTAGGCTGCGAGCTGAGGCAGAGGGGGGACATCCCATACTGCTGCATGGGTACTTTTTTTTTCATGTCAGGTCAGTCTGGTCAATACAGCAGGGAAGGGAAGGAGGGGTGTGGGCGGAGGCAGAGAGAAGACTGTGCGTCCCATGTGATCTGTAGGCTGTAGCAATTTAAAAAAAAACTTTCCCCCAGTCAAGCGGACTCTTTCTCCACTTTCAGGTGCCGCAGTGCAGTGATCTCCTGTGCAAGTACATGACAGTTCTCTTCAATATCAATCCGCCGCGCAGACCGGGACTGTCATGTACTTGTCGCACAGGAGATTACTGCGCAGCGGCACCCGAAAGTGGAGAAAGAGTCCGCTTGACAGGGGAAGGTTTTTCTCTGCCTCTGCTCACCCCCCTCCTGCTGGTGAATTCTCTGACTGGGATGGCTCCCCAGCACCAGCAAACAGACCCTAGGACTAGCAGACAGACCCTTGGCCCTAGTAGCCCGACCCCAAGACCAGCAGCTGTGTGATGAGGCTGCATTTCATGGGCACTGGTAAGGCTGCATTTATTGGCACTGGTAAGGCTGCAGTTTATTGGGGGGGGGGGGGGCGTGAAGCATCACCTCCCTGAAATTGTTTTTGCAGATTGGGATGTCTGTATGACATGACATGAGGAAGTAAAGCCTCCGTAAAAATGAATACAAAGGCATAATGAGCTAGTACGCATAGCATACTAGCTCATTATGAAGTATTTACCTGAGATCGAAGACCCCGCAGCTGTCCTCGATCGACTCCACTGTCACTGCCATCTCTCCCGGAGTGACTTCCGGGTCACACGGCTACGGCTCTGTGACTGGCCGGAGCCATGATGACGTCACTCCCGGTGCCTGCCACTTACGACATGATCGCTGTTAGAAACGCCACGTTCACTGCGCCTGCGCACCGCTGTCTACGACGCAGGCGCCGTAGACATCGGTGCATGTCTTTTGCAAATATCTATAATGCTGTATTGTACTGGGGATGGACTTTTAAAGCTCCAGCCAAAATTGTATATTAGATAGAGCAGGGAAGAGCCACAACCTCTGTAAGGTTTTTATTGCTGTGTCTCCTTGTGAAAACGTGAATGCATCCCATTGGAGAAATTTTCCTTAAATTTCTCTGCAGGAGATGCAAGAGAAAATAAGAAAAAATCTCTACAAAGTAATCCTCTCAGTTCACACCTACGCAGTTTTCTTTTGATCCGTTTCTGCAATGCTTTTTTGATGTGCATCTTGTGTTTTTTGCACATGTGTTTTTGATGCATTTTTTGCACGTTTGTGACGCGTTTTGCATTTTTATGCTTTTTTTAATTTGCCCAATTTGTTGGGTGGATTCAAAAATGCAAAACCACTGCAAAAATGCACTACATGCTTTTCTGCAGCTTCTCCATTGAAGTCTAGTGAACAAAAAACGCCCCCGACTCTTTCCAAAAACTCAGCGGCTGAAAAAATCAGATGTGGACCTGTCCCATAGAAAACCGGAGTTGTCCGAAGCTCCGTGAGTATGCCTGCAGGACGATCACTGACGTCACACGTCCAGCCCCGCCCCCTACAGTTAGAAACACACATAAGGTCACACTTAACCCCTACAGCGCCCCTAGTGATTAACTCCTAAACTGCAATTGTCATTTTCACAGTAATCGGTGCATTTTTATAGCACTTTTCGCATTTTCACAGTAATCAGTGCATTTTTATAGCACTTTTCGCTGTGAAAATGACAATGGTCCCACAAATGTGTCAAAATTGTCTGATGTGTCCGCCATAATGTCGCAGTCACGGAAAAAAAAATCGCTGATCGCCTCCATTAGTAGTAAAAATAAATATTAATAAAAATGCCAAAAAACTATCCCCTATTTTGTAAACGCTATAATTGTTGCGCAAAACCAATCGATAAACGCTTATTGCGTTTTTTTTTTTTAACTATACATAGGTAGAAGAATACATATTGGCCTAAACTGAGACAAAATTATGTATTTTTTGGGAATGTTAATTATAGCAAAAGGTAAAAAATATACAGGTGCTAAGCGGGACAGTGCTGAACTGAAGGTAAGTATTTCAGCCTGAGCTGCTTTTTTTTGCTGCTGATTACCTATTATTATTTGTAGTATTATTATTATTAATAATAATGATGATAATAATAACAACACACTAGTTTATGTACTTCTACACTCTCTATTGCTTTGCACAATGCTGTCTGTATAAATTCTTACAGGAAGGGAGAGCAGATGGTAGGCTTCACCTGTGTGCGTTTGCACCCTCTGGACCAGATCCACAAAGCATTACGGCGGCGTATCTCCAGATACGCCGCCGTAATTTCAAATTCCCCCCGGCGTTTCTTTGTTTTGTATTCACAAAACAAGATACGCCGGAATTACGCTAAGATACGACTGGGGTAATGTTATTACACCGTCGTATCTTAGTTGCATACTTACGCTGGACGCTAGGGGCGCTTCCGTTGTGTGTCCGAGTAAAATATGCAAATGAGCTAGATACGCCGATTCACGAACGTACGTACGGCCGGCGCAGTGTTTTTACGTCGTTTGCGTAAGCGTCGGTCTGGCGAAAAGTTACCCCTGCTGTATAGAGGTGTACGTAATGTTAAGTATGGACGTCGGCCCAGCGTCACGTCGTTTGCGTAAACCGTTCGCGAATAGGGATTTGCGTAGGTTACATTCACGTAGTTTTCATTGATGTTTTGCAACGTGATTTCGCGCATGTGCACTGGGATATGTCCACGGACGGCGCATGCGACATTAAAAAAAAAAACGTCAAATACGTGGGGTCATGTTCATTTACATGACATCACGCCCACAGCCACCTTATTTGAATTGCGCGGCCTTACGTCGCAACACTTACACTACGCCGCCGTAAGTTACAGTGGAAAGTGTTAGTGGATAAGGATACGCCGCTGTAACCTACATCGGCGTAGTGTAACTGGGATAGGCTACGCCAGCGCTAGCCCTTTGTGGATCTGGCCCTCTGTGTCTAATCCCTTGGCCTAGGCCATGGACCAGGCTGTACTGTTCCGGTACTTAAGATGTTGTGGATAATGGGGTATCATGGATGCAACATACACCAATCACAGTTTTACTTTTATTTTCTCATTTTAATTAGAAAGATAAAATCTGTAATTTTATTGGTTGCTACGGGCAATGTATTTGGTCTAATGCATGGGTAGACCACCTTGGGTGAAACTACAAGTCCCATGAGACATTGACAATCACAGGGATGACTCCTAGAGGCAAAGGCATGCTGGGATTTGTAGTTTTACCACAGCTTGAGGGCCGAGGTTGCCTACCCCTGGTCTAATGGGTCTTTAGCAAAGTGCCAAAGACTCCTCGTAAAAAGTCACCTGAGGGTTTCTGCCTCCTCCTGCAGGGTATGATGGTCTTCGTGCAGCTCAAGTAGCTCATGTTCCTTCTGGTTGGCTATGTCCAACATCGCCTGCTGTTGTTGGCACTTTTCAGTTAACATGCGGATGACCTAGAATATAAAGCAGCCATAGGAGAGAAGGAAAATTCTTATTTCGATATACATGTGTGATGTACCATCTGAGCGATAGTCGGTGTAATGATGCTCCAACGTTTGGTAGTGTCACTCATTTAAAGGTTATTGTTTGAATAGAAAATCTGTTCCAAAATAAAACATTTGGAAAACAATTCTTTCTCTACCTACATGATCTAGTTTTCGAGGTTTTTTTTTACACTGTATTGATCCATTGCGGTGCGCTAAAGGCAGCCCTTTCAATGGACTGCCAATGCACCAAACCTGATCAAATATGCACTTTACCCTTTTTGGCAACATAGCACACTGTGTTGCGTCATGCACAGAGCATTGGAGTCCGTTTCACAATAAACGGCACCACACATGCAGCAGGTGCATTGCTGTGTATTGTGGGAACAAGCAGTGACGCACATGGTAAGCATGGCCCATTGGAAACCTACCCTGAGAAATACCATGGAGCCATCACTGGAGTGCTTGAGGAAGTGGCTGCACAAAAGTTACAGGTAATCAGCAGCAATGAGAGACAGCAAATGATAAAAAATAGGGACAAAAAACCCCCCCAAAAAAAACGTGTTTTTCATATTTTTATATATTCAGTTTTTATTCAAATATATTCTGCCATAAAGGTCCTTGTTTAGGCACCTTCTGTTATGGGGTGATAACTGTGTCCCAGTTGTGCTCCTGAGGTGCAGTCAATTTTCTCCACAGCAGGTGGTGATCAACCTCAGCGGCATTGCAGAAGAAGAGAAAGTCAAGAGGAACCCAATTCCTCTATGGTTTCCTAGGTCATAAGGGGGCAGCTATGCGATTTGATGCTGGTGCTCCATGTGACTCTGGTGGCCTTCTTGGGTCAGGCAGAGTCTATTTGCAGCGAGGAAAGAAGTATTTGACCCCCCTGCTGGTTTTGTACGTTTGCCCACTGACAAAGAAATGATCAGATTAGAATTTTAATGGTAGGTTTACTTTAACAGTGAGAGACAGCACAACAACAAAAATATCCAGAAAAGCACATTTCAGAAAAGTTGCAAATTAATTTGCATTTTAATAGGGGATCAATTACTTATTTCACTCATTCAAAAAGATTTCTGGCTCCCAAGTGTCTTCTATATAGGTAACAAGCTGAGATTAGGAGCACTCTCTTAGCCCTGGTTCACACTGGGCTGCGGGAGTGAAGCAGTGCGAGTTCAGCTGAACTCGCACGATTTCACTTCCGCCCGGCAGTCCCGATTTCAGCCGCGATTTCAGAGACATCTGTGCAGGGATGTATTCTGGCCTAGGCCAACAAGGCCCAGGCCTAGGGCGGCACTTTGTGGGGGGCGGCCCTCTGTCCTCTTCCCAGGGCGTCCCTCTGTCCTTCTCCCAGGGCGTCCCTCTGTCCTTCTCCCAGGGCGTCCCTCTGTCCTTCTCCCAGGGCGTCCCTCTGTCCTCTTCCCATGAATATGACAGGGATGTGGCTTTACCAGAAAGGGGTGGGTCATATTTAAATTGGAGGGTGCGGAAGTTTAGTCAGGCCTAGGGCAGGCTGAAATCGCAAAACGTAGTACAGAGACTACTTTTTGAAATCGGTGCAATGCCGCAGATGCAGCGTCGCACCGATTAGGACACTGCCATTGCCGGCAATTTGCGGCAAAATCCGCCGTTTTGACATGCGATTTGACATGCCAAATCGCATGTCAAAATGCACCAGTGTGAACCAGGGCTCAAAGGGAGTGCTCCTAAACTTAGCTTGTTACCTGTATAAAAGTCACCTGTCTACAGAAGCAATCAATAAATCAATCAGATTCCAATCTCTCCACCATTACAAAGACCAAAGAGCTGTCCAAGGATGTCAGGGACAAGATTGTAGACCTACAAGGCTGGAATGGGATACAAGACCATCGCCAAGCAGCTTGGTGGGAGGGTGACAACAGCTAGTGCGATTATTCGCAAATGAAAAAAAACACAAAATAACTGTCACTCTCCCTCAGGTGGGGCTCCATGTGAGATCTCAGCTTGTGGCGTTTCAATGATCATAAGAAGGGTGAGAAATCAGCCCAGAACTACACAGGACAATCTTGTCAATGATCTCAGCTGGGACCATAGTCACCAAGAAAACAATTGGTAACACACTACGCTGTGAAGGACTGAAATCCTGCAGCACCTGCAAGGTCCCCCTGCTCAGAAAAGCACATGTACAGCCTGTCTGAAGTTTGCTAATGAACATCTGAATGTTTCAGAAGAGAACTGAGTGAAAGTGTTGTGGTCAGAGAAGACCAAAATTGAGCTCTTTGGCATCAACTCAACTCGCTGAACACCATCCCCACCATCAAACATGGAGGTGGAAACTTTATGCTTTTGGGGTGTTTTTCTGCTAAGGGGACAGGGCAACTTCACCCCATTAACCTCTTTCCGACCGCGCTATAGCAAATATACTGCTACAGCGCGGCGGAGTTATTTTGGGACGACGTCCCTGGGACGTCGTCCTTCACTTCCGCGATTGCGCGTCCCCTGGGACGCGCTTGCGGAAGTGTCTGCATCACGGATCACAGTAAATTGCCACTAATAGCGGCCGTTTACCACGTGATTGCGCCGTCAAATGACGGCGCGATCACTTGTGAACAAACCGGCGTCATTTGACGACGCCGGTTCCTCCCTCTCCTGCGTCTCCTTTCTGTATCGTTCGGTACAGTGTGAGTGGAGAGGGGGGGGGGGGGCGGGGTGTCAGCAGCTGTGCTGTGGCTAGATCTGTGACAATGCAGTCACAGATCCAGCCATCCCTCCATCCATCCCAGCTCTGCAATCCATGCCCCAGTACCCTGCAATACCCCAGTACCCTGCAGTACCCCAGTACCCTGCAATACCCCAGTAACCTGCAATACCCCAGTAACCTGCAATACCCCAGTAACCTGCAGTACCCCAATACTCTGCAATACCCCAATACTCTGCAATACCCCAATACTCTGCAATACCCCAATACTCTGCAATACCCCAATACTCTGCAATACCCCAGTACCTTGCAGTACCCCAATACTCTGCAGTACCCCAGTACCCTGCAATACCCCAGTACCTTCCAATACCCCAGTACGCTGCAATACCCCAATGCTCTGCAGTACCCCAATACTGCGCAATACCCTGCGCGATACCCTGCAGTACCCCAATACCCTGCAGTACCCCAATACACTGCGCGATACTCTGCAATACCCCAATACTCTCCAATACCTTAATACCCTGCACGATACTGTGCAATACCCAAATACTCTGCAATACCCAAATACTCTGCAATACCCAAATACTCTGCAATACCCATTTTTTTAAAGCACCCCTGTCCCCGTGTGCTCGCATGCAGAAGCGAACGCATACGTAAGTCCCGCCCACATATGAAAACGGTGTTTAAGCTACACATGTGAGGTATCTCTGCGAACGTTAGAGCGAGAGCAATCATTTTGGCCCAAGACCTTCTCCGTAACTAAAAACATGTAACCAATAAAAGTAATTAAAGCGTCGCCTATGGGGATTTTTAAGTAGCAAAGTTTGGCGCCATTCCATCATTGTGCGCAATTTTGAAGGGTGACATGTTGGGTATCTATTTACTCGGCGTAACTTCATCTTTCACATTATGAAAAAAAATTGGGCTAACGTTACTGTTTTTTTTTTTTAGCACAAAACTGTTGTTTTTTTTTTAAAACACGTTCAAATTTTTTTTACGAAAATACCATGCGAGATAAAAAGTTGCAACAACCGCCATTGTATTCTCTAGGGTCTTTGCTAAAAAAGCATATATAATGTTTTGGGGTTCTATGTAATTTTCTAGCAAATAAATGATGATTTTTCCATGTAGGAGAGAAATGTCAGAATTGGCCTGGGTGTTCCAGAACACCTGATGGCGTTCCCTGCATGTTGGACCTCTGTATGTGGCCACGCTGTGTAAAAGTCTCACACATGGGGTATCACCATACTCGGGAGGAATAGCAGAATGTGTTTTGGGGTGTAATTTGTGGTATGCATATGCTGTGTGTGAGAAATAACCCGCTAATATGACAGAAACAAGATTTTTTTTTTATTTTTTTTACAGAATTTTCAGTCGTTTTTCTTTTATAGCGCAAAAAATAAAAAACACAGAGGTGATCAAATACCACCAAAAGAAAGCTCTAATTGTGTGAAAAAAAGGACAATAATTTCAAATGGGTACAATGTTGTATGACTGAGTAATTGTCATTCAAATTGTGAGAGCACCGAAAGCTGAAAATTGGTCTGGTTAGGAAGGGGGTTTAAGTGCCCAGTGGTCAAGTGGTTAAAGGCACGATGGACAGGGCCATGTACCATCAAAGTTTGAGTGAGAACCTCCTTCCCTCAGCCAGGGCATTGAAAATGGGTCGTAGATGGGTATTCCAGCATGGTAATGACCCAAAACACACAGCCAATGCAAAAAAGGAGTGGCTCAAGAAGAAGCACATTAAGGTCCTTGAGTGGCCTAGCCATTCTTCAGACCTTAATCCCATAGAAACTATGTGAAGGGGTCAAATACTTATGTCACAAAAAATGCAAATCAATTTATAACTTTTTTTAAATGCATTTTCTCTTATTCTGTCTCTCACTGTTAAAAATAAACCTACCATTAAAGTTATAGACTGATCATTTCCTTGTCAGTGAGCAAATCAGCAGGGGATCAAATACTTTTTTCCCCTCACTGTAAGACCCTGGCTCCTGGGCTTGGTGCTCATTTCATATGTGGCTACAGTAGGAACAGGTAACATGTCTACCCACATGTCCATAATGAAGACTATGAGGGACACACATTGCCTAGACATGGTTCACCTTTGTCCCTATCAGGAAGCCAATTCAATGCTAGTTGACATGTTGTGATGTTTCCTGGTGGCCTGACACAAGCATACAGATCAGCATCAGATCTGACAACACTTAAGCCCCGTACATACGATCGGAATTTCCGATGGAAAAAGTCAGACGGACTTTGCCGACCGTGTGTAGCCCCATCTGAGTTTTTCCATCAGATATTCAGAGGAATTCTATCAGAGTTTAGATAGAGAACACGTTGGCCCGGATTCACAAAGCACTTACGCCGACGTATCTCGATATACGCCGCGTAAGTGTAAATATGCGCCGTCGTATCTATGCGCCGTGCCCATAGAACAAAGATACGCCAAAAAACTGACTTCATCCGACCGACGTAACTTGCCTACGCCGGCGTAAAGTGGGCGCATATTTACGCTGGACGCATTTGGTACTCCCATTGATTTGAGATGCATATACGCAAATGAGGGAGATACGCCGCTTCACGAACGGCGCATGTTTTAAACAATTTGCGTAAGGGTTACATCCGGCGTAACGTTATTCCTCATATAGGAGGTGCAACCCATGCAAAGGTATGTACCAGGGAACGTATTTTACGTAGTTTACGTAGTACTAGGTAAATAGGGCTGGGCGTAGGTTACGTTCACGTCGTAGGTAGTGATTCGACGTATCGTAGGCAGTTATTTCGACGTGGTTGTACGCATGCGCACGGGAGATATGTCCAAGCTACGACGCATGCACCGTTCATTTTAAGTACTTGGATGACGCTCAGCCCATCATTTGCATGGGGTCACGCTTCATTACCATGCATCACGCCCACTTCCACCTACTTTGACTTGCGTCGGCTTACGCTGACGAATATACGCTACGCCGGCACAACGTTGGGCGCATTTTCTTTGTGCATTTCAAACTTGCCTCTCAACATTGCGCCGGCGTAGCGTAAAGAAGATACGCTACGCCGATCTACGTGAATCTACCCCGTTCTCTTTTACTCCAATGGAATTCCGATGTGAGTTTGGCCGGGCAACAGCTCGATCGTGTGTACGGGGCATTATAGTGTATGTATAGCCAGAAATAGATTCTTTTTAGTTTTGGATAGAGTAGTGAATGGTTAAATTCCCTATCAGTTAAAACAGTTTGCATCCCTGACCAATCATCTACAGATAATCACTGCATGTCTGATTACATGTGAATGTCCACAAATGGCTGCATGAGCTTCTCATTGCTTTACATTGGGCTTCCAGGCTGTGTCTACCACAGAAAATCATAGCTGGCCAATAAACGCACGTGTATGTGGGCCCTATACTGTGATTATACTGCGTCCAGCTCTGATCATTGGGCTAGATTTAGGTAGAAGAGCGTAACTTTGTGCGGGCGTAGCGTATCCTATTTACGCTACGCCTCCACAGCTTTTACAGGCAAGTGGCGTATTCACAAAGCACTTGCGTCCAAAGTTACGGCGACGTAGCGTAAATGGTCCGGCGTAACCACGCCTAATTCAAAATAGGCAGGTAGGGGGCATGATCCAGGTAAATGAATCGTGACACCACGTAATTGACGCTTTTTCCGAACGGCGCATGCGCCGTCCCTGGACGTATCCCAGTGCGCATGCTTAAAATTACGCCGCAACTACTCATTGGTTTCGTCGTGAACGGAACTTACGAAAAGCCCTATTCGCGAACGTTTTACGCAAAAGACGTAAACGTCGGAAAATTGTACGTCGACCCAACATCCATACTTAACATTACGTACGCCTCATATAGCAGGGGTGACTTTACGCCGGTTTTACGCTTACGCAAACGACGTAAAAAAAATACGCCTGGCCGCAAGTACGTTCACGAATCGGCGTATCTAGCTCATTTGCCTATTCGACGCGTAAATCGATGGAAACGCCACCTAGCGGCCAGCGTAAATATGCAACTAAGATACGACAGCGTAAGAGACTTACACCAGTCGGATTTAAGACAAATCTATGTGTAACTGATTCTAAGAATCAGGCACATAGATATGACGCTGCTCACTCAGAGTTACAACGGCGTATCTGGAGATACGCCGGCGTAACTCGTTCCTGAATCTGGCCCATTGTCTCTAGGATTACACTTCACACAAATGACTCCAGCACTGTTGAGGGTAATACAGTATGTCACCTTTTGGTTGCTGAGACTTTTCTTCACCAGCTCCTTCTCATTCTCTTCCAGCATCACCAGCTGTTTGTGGAGTTCAGATTCTCGCTCTTTCAGAAGGTCGTTCTCATTGATCAGCTCCATGCTCTTATCTGACATCTTGGCCAGCTGGGATCCAATAGCCACATTCTCGCGGATCGCTCGCTTTGTAGTCTCCGCCATCTGGTTGTTGGACACCCGACGGAATTCAGCTGCCACAGTATTCACCCGCTGGACCATTTCCTTCTTTAACCTGTGGGGGAAAAATTGTAATGTTGGAAACCTTAACTGTGTCATAAATCCATACATAGAATGGTGGTGTAGCTGGTCGGTAAGTAGGCTTGGTTATTCCCTGGGCATTCCCCAGGTTCTTGTTGTTATTTGGTGGTGTAACCCATCACAGTGATCAGGTTGACCAACCAACCGTCATCTAGAAGGAAAGTTCTACTAGTGGGACCAGCACCAAGAATTGGCACCCACTACTATCCCTTGGATTTGTATGCGTACCTGACATCTCCCTGTGTAGACACTTACTAGGTAGTTCTATCTGTATACACAAGAGACTCAGAGATTTCTAAAACCATTTTTTTTTTCTGTGCACTTAGAACCTGTAGTCATCTCTTATCTCTTATCTTGCACGCGATCGGAAATTCCGACAAGAAAACTGTGGATTTTTTTCCCGACTGAACGCCCACTAACACACAGCTCCTTTCTCTATCTGCAATGTAGAAAGCGTCCTGACTCTCCTGTAGTCCAAGGGAGGGGGCGAGCACGACGCTCCACACCAGGGAGAAAGCCTTGTATTACTGTGTGGAGTTACAGACCCCCCTTCACACGATCGGTCCAACCCGATAAGAATGGTCCAACGTACCATTTTCATCGGTTTACCGCTGAAGTGGCCTGATGGTCTGATGTGCGTACACACCACCAGTTCAAAAACCATGTCAGAACGCGGTGACGTAAAACACAACGACGTGCTGAAAAAAGTTCAATGCTTCCAAGCATGCGTCGACTTGATTCTGAGCATGCGCGGGTTTTTGAACCAATGCTTTTGTGTACTAACGATCGGTTTGGAACGATCGTCAGGCGTCCATCAGTCCCATTTTAAAGCAAGTTTTAAAACTTTGGTCCGAAGGACGACAGACTAATGGCCCGTACACATGGTCGGTTTGGAACGATGAAACTGGACTTCAGTCCATTCTCATCTGTTTGAACCGATCGTGTGTACGGGGCCTAAGAAGCCCAATGAGTCTTTTTTTTTTCCGTTCAACCAGCGGGTTGAGCAAAAAAAATGGCTTGGTTCGTCCAATCCGTAAGTTCAAGGTGTATGGGGGAATCCTCCCCTTAAGTCGTTGTATTCTGACAGAGGAGAGACTTATGCACTGTCAGAATACACCGATCAGTGCCACCGGCAGGGCCGTCTTAATAGCATAATGGGCCCCTGGGCAAAGTAATGCTCTGGGGCCCCTACAATGGAGACAGCACAGGTAAACAGACCAGATATCCCCCCCCCCCCCAGCACTCTGACCCCTCTACACCCCAGATAACCCCTCCGCACTCTGACCCCTCTACACCCCAGATAACCCCTCCGCACTCTGACCCCTCTACACCCCAGATAACCCCTCCGCACTCTGACCCCTCTACACCCTGATATCCCCCCCAGCACTCTGACCCCTCTACACCCCAGATATCCCCCAGCACTCTGACCCCTCTACACCCCAGATATCCCCCCAGCACTCTGACCCCTCTACACCCCAGATATCCCCCAGCACTCTGATCCCTCTACACCCCAGATATCCCCCAGCACTCTGACCCCTATACAACCCAGATATCCCCCCCAGCACTCTGACCCCTCTACAACCCAGATATCCCCCCCAGCACTCTGACCCCTCTACAACCCAGATATCCCCCACAGCACTCTGACCCCTCTACAACCCAGATATCCCCCAGAACTCTGACCCCTCTACACCCCAGATATCCCCCCCCGCACTCTGATCCCTCTACACCCCAGATATCCACCAAGCACTCTGATCCCTCTACACCCCAGATATCCCCCCAGCACTCTGACCCCTCTACACCCCAGAAATCCCCCCCCCCCCGCCCCCGCACTCTGATCCCTCTACACCCCAGATATCCCCCCAGCACTCTGATCCCTCTACACCCCAGAAATCCCCCCCCCCCGCACTCTGATCCCTCTACACCCCAGATATCCCCCCAGCACTCTGATCCCTCTACACCCCAGAAATCCCCCCCCCCGCACTCTGATTCCTCTACACCCCAGATATCCCCCCAGCACTCTGATCCCTCTACACCCCAGATATCCCCCCCGCACTCTGATCCCTCTACACCCCAGATATCCCCCCAGCACTCTGATCCCTCTACACCCCAGATATCCCCCCCGCACTCTGATCCCTCTACACCCCAGATATCCCCCCAGCACTCTGACCCCTCTACACCCCAGATATCCCCCCCAGCACCCTGATCCCTCTACACCCCAGATATCCCCCAGCACTCTGACCCCTCTGCACCCCAGATATCCCCCTAGCACCCTGATCCCTCTACACCCCAGATACCCCCCCCCCCCCACGCTCTCACCCCTCTACACCCCAGATATCCCCCCGCACTCTGACCCCTCTACACCCCAGATATCCCCCAGCACCCTCACCCTAGATATAGATATCCCCCCCAGCACCCTGATCCCTCTACACCCCAGATATCCCCCCAGCACCCTGATCCTCTACACCCCAGATATCCCCCCAGCACCCTGATCCCTCTACACCCCAGGTATCCCCCCCAGCACCCTGATACCTCTACACCCTGCTTTGGGGAAAGTGCAGGGGCCCTACATGCAGCTGGGGCCCCTAAGCAGTGCCCAGGTGTGCCCTCTCATTAAGACAGCCCTGGCCACCGGCTATAGCAAAAATCCATCAGAGTGGTTTTACAGAAGTCAATTGGTAGTTCGACTTATGTTCACCCACCTTGCCCATACATGGATCAAAATTTTGCCAGTTTTAGCAAGACCTTGGGGAAAAAATTACCGATGGGACAGCTTTCCATTGCTGCTTGTGGTAGGGGACGATTGGGCGCATCACACAGCTCCCTTTTTCTTAAATTAACTTTATTTGAAGTGTACAAAATGTACACGTCATTCACAGGAATGTACAGCAGTGTGTTTCTGTGTGTCCCTGCGGTGACAGGCATTTACCACACTGTATAAAATGTCACTGTATATAGTGAGAATGTGCCCAGAATCTGGTGCAGCTGTGCAAAGTAACCAATCAGCTTCTAACTTCAGCTTGTTCAATTGAAACTCAGCTTCACCCAAATGGGGAAGTTCTACTCTATGGCTCCCCCACCTCCCCTCCTCTTTAGGAAATTGCACTTTTTTTGGGGGGGGGGCTGGTTTTGACAGGTACCTGCTCCCACTTCCACTTGGATAGCCTAGGCCAAGGGTCTCCAAATTTTCTTTACAAAGAGCCGTTCACTGTCTTTCGGGCTTTAGGGGGGCCGGACTGTGGCTAGTGGGAGAAGAGACGCCCCCATTATCAGTGTCAGTAAATTTTGTCCCATCAATGATTTCAGAGAGAGAAATGGCGGCCCATTATTGGTGTCCGTTGGAGAAATAGAGCCTCATCGATGGTGTCAGTGGAAGGAACGGTGCCCCATCATTGGTGTCAGTGGAAGGAACGGTGCCCCATCATTGGTGTCAGTGGAAGGAGCAGTGACCCATTATTGGTGTCAGTGGGAGCAATGGTGCCCCATCATTGGTGTTAGTGGAAGGAATGGTGCCCCATCATTGGTGTCAGTGGAAGGAATGGTGCCCCATCATTGGTGTCAGTGGGAGGAATGGTGCCCCATCATTGGTGTCAGTGGGGGGGAATGGTGCCCCATCATTGGTGTCAGTGGAAGGAATGGTGCCCCATCATTGGTGTCAGTGGAAGGAACGGTGCCCCATCATTGGTGTCAGTGGAAGGAACGGTGCCCCATCATTGGTGTCAGTGGAAGGAACGGTGCCCCATCATTGGTGTCAGTGGAAGGAACGGTGCCCCATCATTGGTGTCAGTGGAAGGAGCAGTGACCCATTATTGGTGTCAGTGGGAGGAATGGTGCCCCATCATTGGTGTCAGTGGGAGGAATGGTGCCCCATCATTGGTGTCAGTGGGAGGAATGGTGCCCCATCATTGGTGTCAGTGGGAGGAATGGTGCCCCATCATTGGTGTCAGTGGGAGGAATAGTGCCCCATCATTGGTATCCATGAATAGAGCCCAATTAATGGTGTCAGTTGGGGAAATAGTTTCTTATCTATGGTGTCAGTGGGAAAGATCAGACCATTATTTGGGGAAACATAAGATGTGCACAAGGCAGAGGAATAATTCCTCCATACCCCTAATTGGATACTTTCACTGAAATGAATTGACTTCACAGCGAGCCTAACCTGTCCTTATCCAGCACCGCCTTCTTCTCCAGCCCGTACATCATCTGTTTACGTTCTTCGTCCTGAGATCTTAACTTTTCTTCCAAGGCAGCAAATTTGGCCATCAGCTCCTCTTTCTGCACCCTGAACTCTTCCAGGGAAGCCAATTTACCGGCTGCAAACAAAGCACACCAGTCAGACATCGAGTTTACTTATGTTACAATTTGTCCCGGGTGCCAAACTGCCATCTCACTTTATTGTGTTCATTTGTATAGTGCAGGTTCAAACTTTAGTCTCCACCCCTGAGGAGCTTACAGTCTAATGTCTCTCCAACACTCTCCAAAAAAAAGCTCATCTTGGCCATAGTAAATTAGGTTATGACAGATTATTATTCCCTCATGGTTTCCAGAAAAAATTGTGGCAAGGAAACAAAAGAAGGTGACTATATGTAGCTACAAGACTATATTCCCAGCATGGGCAAAGCACAGATTCACTTTGGGGCTAAAACATTAGCAAGTTGTCACTGTACTGTGTATTGGAAATGGTAGCGGGAGCCAACACCATAGGGCAATGTTTGAAATAACTGAAACCCCTTAAAAGAATGGAAAAATCATATGAGCAATAGCCATAAAACTAGATCCTGCAAGTAGATAGGTGACCAATGACCTCATACAGCGCCTTAAAAAAGTATTCATACCCCTTGTAACAGTAGGGGCTACTGTCACGGGAAACTGGGCACAGGGTTTGCACATTTCAGATGTGCAAGACTACAGAGCGTAGATGTGGACTGGAGAAGACTGCTTTTGCAACTTTCTCCAGGTTTTGGTATTCCGGTATGGGGCTCTGTAGTGTGGAGATTCCATAGTGTCTTGGGTGGGACGGAATCTCCAATCCTGTCTCCAGATTTTGTGGATGACCAGCAGGGTCTGTGCTCAGGTGAGCACAGCCCTTTATAATGAGAGTCTGGGAAGACCTCATGGCTCCCAGTTGGAGACAGCAGGTCTCCCATAGGCGTGCACACAGGGTGTGCCAGGTGTGCCCAGGCACACCCTAATCACCCTGTGCAGCACATATTCCCCATACTGCCTAGGTTCCTCCCTCCTTCCCCTTGCAGTGCTGCCAGCTTCCCTATTCTCCTCTCCCTCTGGCTGTTGCTGCAGGGATGTTTTAGGATGAGTGGGGGAAGGGGGCCATAAATATGAAACTTACCGACCCCTTCCCTTTTATTGTAAGTGATCAGTAGTATGTGTTTGAGCTGCGCACACCTATGAGGTCTCCAGAAGTCTGTATTGCTGCAGAAGTACTGCTACAGAGAGCCAGGTGGGCTAGCATTTTCTGTTGTATGTTTGATGGAGAAGAACCCCCTGCGTGGGAAACCTTTGTTTGGACTTTTATTTTGCCTTTTTAATAAAAATGGGGTACCATGCCCTTAAACATAGTTCCTGGCTGGAGTGAATCACTGAAAAAACGCCCATACCACGAGAGCTAACAACCCCCAATATTACACCCTTGAAATTTTCCACATTCTGTCACATTACAACCAAAAACGTAGATTTATTTTATGAGGATTTTATGTGATAGACCAACACAAAGTGGCACATAATTGTGAAGTGGAAAGAGAATGATAAATGTTTTTCATTTGTTTTACAAATAAATATGTGAAAAGTGTGGTGTGCATTTGTATTCAGCCCCCCGGGTCAATATTTTGTAGAACCTTTCACTGCAATTACAGTTACAAGTCTAGCTTTGCACATCTAGAGAGTGAAATTTTTGCCCATTCTCCTTTGCAAAATATCTCAAGTTCTGTCAGATTGGATGGAGAGCGTCTGTAAACAGCAATTTTCAAGTCTTGCCACAGATTCTCAATTGGATTTAGGTCTGGACTGTGACTGGGCCATTCTAACACATGCATATGCTTTGATCTAAACCATTCCATTGTAGCTCTGGCTGTATGTTTATGGTCGTTGTCCTGCTGGAAGGTGACCCGCCACCTTCTTTTGCAGACTCTAAATGCCTAGTAGACACAACCGGTTTTCCCGTCACGAAAATCTGCGACTAGAGCTTTTGGCCGGGAATCCCGACCGTGTGTATGCTCCATCGCAGTTTTTCCGAAGGGCAAAATCCTGGCAAGAAAACCATTCGTTTTCATATTTTCGGTTTGCCATAGTCTTTTACGTCACCGCGTTCTTGGCAGTCAAAAGTTCATCTGGCTTTTGTGTGAACGTGTGTATGAAAGGCAGGCTTGAGAGGAATTCCATCTGGAAAACCGTAGGTTTTTTATCCGATGGAAAAACCTGTCGTGTGTACGAGGCATAACAGGTTTTCTTCTAAGATTGCCCTGTATTTGTCCACGACCATCTTTCCATCAACTGTAGCCAGCTTTCCTGTCCCTGCTGAAGAATAGCGTCCACACAACATGATGCTGCCACCACCATGTTTCACGGTGGGGATGGTGTGTTCAGGGTGATGTGCAGTGTTAGTTATCCGACGCACATAGCCTTTTGCTTTTAGACCAAAAAGGTTCAATTTTGGTCAGAGCACATGGCTTTTTGCAAACTGCAAACGGGACATTTTGGTCTCATCTGACCAGAGCACCTTCTTCCACATGTTTGCTGTGTCCACCACATGGCTTCTCACAAACTGCAAATGGGACTTCCTATAGCTTTCTTTCAACAATGTCTTTCTTCTTGCCACTCTTCCATAAAGGCCAGATTTGTGGAGAGCACGGCTAATAGTTGTCCTGTGGACAGATTCTACCATATATAAATGGCCTAAACCTATAGCAAAGACATTATTCAACTTTTATCAGAGCTGCACAGTGTGTTTTTATCTACAGATGTCTCTTATCTGCATAGGCAAAGATCTGCAAAGACAATCTGATTTATCTTGTACCAAACTGTAATGTAACTGTAATGTCTGCCTTCATTTTGTTAAGTGCTGCGCAAACTGTTGGCGCTATATAAATCCTGTATAATAATAGACAGTTTTTTGGTAAAGGTGAACCAACCATAAGGAAGAATAAGGGACAATCAGTAAATAGAGTATTTACCATTTTATAAATATGGATTGTATAGTACCTATAAGCATTAATATCATTTCCTAACACAAAATAATAAAAATTTGCCTGGATTCACACTTCTACAATGTGAATGGGTGCAATTCTCATGTCGATTTTTGCTAGAGTTCAGTGCGATTTTGCGTTGCAATTTGTGCTAAAGACAGTGATTGTAATGCAAATTTAATGTGTTTTCGCCTGGGATTGGACGCAGCCGGGATTTCTACGAAGGGGGGGGGGGGGAGATATATGAAAATCTATACAGGAAAAGCAGTATTCGCTCACATCTGAACAAAAAATTCGATTTTATGTCGGTTTCCATTGATGTTTATGGAAAGGAAAATCGCATCATAAGGCATAGATGTGAACGGCCGTCATTAAATCCAATGTGTTTTTGGATGACATATGAATCTAGTTTATTTGTAACGCATAAAATTCGCAACAAATTTGCACTTAAGGCCTCATTCACACCGACGGACCGTTCAGGTCCGCCTGTCAGTTTTGACGGCGGACCTGAATGGCCGCTCCATGCATCCCTATGGAGCGTCGGATGTCGGTGGAGACATGTACGCTGACATCCGACCCGATCGGATCCGCTAAAAACAGATGTATGGGGGGCACATCCCCATCCGTCTATGCGGATCGGATCGGGTAAGATCTGATGAAAACGGACATGCTGTCCGTTTTCATCAGATCTCTCCATAGGAGACAGCGGCGCCCGACAAGCCCCTCCCCGAACAGTGAGCAGAGAGGAGCTTGTCATCCGTCGGCTCAGCAGAGATCTGCGGACTGATCTCCCGCAATGGAGACAGTGCAGGTAAACAGACATCAAGTAGGTAGGAGGCAGACAAGCAGAGCTTCTCCTTTTGGGTGGAGCTCCGCATTAACTACATAAACAATCATTTTGTACAGGTAAGAAACAGTGGAAAATACTACATACATAAAGTAACAAAGCTGTCCTGTGCATATAATATATCTGCTAGATTGATGCCTTCCCAGCACTATGGTCCCTCTATGCCCTAGATATCCCCCAGCACTCTGACCCCCTCTACATCCAAGATATCCCCCCCAGCACTCTGGCCCATCTACATCCCAGAAATTCCCCCCCCCCCCCCATGACTATGACCCATCTAATTTCGGGGCAGCGTGGGCTCAAGGACCAGCTGCTATGGGGAAAGTGCAGGGCCCCCCATGCAGCTGGGGCCCCTGGACAGTGAGCAGTATGTGCAGTGGAGGAGTACAGAGGGTATGACAGGGAGCAGTAGGTGCAGGAGAGGAGTACAGAGGGTATGACAGGGAGCAGTAAGTGGAGGAGAGGAGTACAGAGGGTACTGTCATAGATGTAATGTTCAGAAGATGGTAGTTAGAGAAGGCTATGATGATGTACATAAAGTGCAGACTTTATGTACATCAGGTTTGTAAGAAATGAGAGGAAAAAAAGTGCAAAGTTTTGGAGGATATGAAATGGATGTGATGACATCTTTTTGAAGACAGTCCAGGGTCAACTAGACCCCTGATATCTCCTTATATCTCCTGATATGTCCATCGGACATACACTGGGTAGAAAAAATCCCCCATCTGCAGTTCAGTCAGCTCAGAGAACCAGAATACTGAAGCAAAGAACCTGGATGTGCTCAGAGGTGACAAATTATGGGTTCAGTGTGTGTAAAAGACATTGGTGTACCCATCCCATGCTTCCCATGCATCCTGTGTGCTTCTACTGTGGTAATGGGCTTCTCTCTCTCTGGAAAAAACTGACAGCGCAGGGGAATTATGTAGAGGAGGTGGTAGGGGAGGTGATTACAGGGTGTCAGGAATGGCAAGGTTGTGGAGGTAAAAAACAACAGGTTAATACAGATAGGACGGTGAGAAGTGAGTGTGCAGGACAACTCTTACCCAGAAGCATGTTCTCTGAAGTAAGGCGGTCCATTTTCTCCTGGGACTCACTCCGTACCTGCCCCAGCTGGGCCTCGTAAGCTTCTTTCTCGGCATCTTTGGCCTCTTGTAGTCCAGTCAGCTGATCGTTGAGGTCAGCAATTTCATCCATACGCTGGTTAAGGGTTCTCTTGAGGAAAGACACAATCTCCTTCTTGTCACTGGAGAGTTGCTCAAACTGTGCCTGGAATTGGCTATCCTTTGCACAAATTTCATCCCATTTGTTCTGATACCTGTGTATAAGACAATAGTAAGGCCACGTTTACATGCGTGTGCGTGTCTGCATGTGTGTGTGAATGTCTGCGTGTGTGCATTTGTATGTCCTGCATGTGTGTGTGTCTGCATGTGTGTGTGAATGTCTGCGTGTGTGCATTTGTATGTCCTGCATGTGTGTGCGTGTCTGCATGTGTATTTGTATGGCTGCATGTGCATGTCTGCGTTTGCATGTATGTGTGTGTGTGTGTGTATGTCTGCATGTGTGTGTGTGTGTTTGTCTGCATGGGTGTTTGTGTGTGTGTATTTGTATGTCTGCATGTGTATGTCTGCATGTGTGTATATATGTCTGCATGTGTGTGTGTGTGTTTTGCATGTGTGTGTGCGCATTTGTCTGTGTGTGTATGTCTGCATGTGTATGTCCTGCATATGTGTGTATGTCCTGCATGTGTGTGTATGCCTGCATGTGTGTGTCCTGCATGTATATGTCCTGCATGTGTGTGTATGTATGTCCTGCATGTGTGTGTGTGTGTATGTGTGTATGTATGTCCTGCATGTGTGTGTGTGTATGTATGTCCTGCATGTGTGTGTGTGTGTATGTGTGTATGTATGTCCTGCATGTGTGTGTGTGTGTATGTGTGTATGTATGTCCTGCATGTGTGTGTGTGTATGTATGTCCTGCAAGAGAGCAAATTTTCAAAGCATGAGGACTGCTCTCCAGGGCTTGGACTGGGAGGGAATATTGGCACCGATGAACACAGAACAGAAATGGGAATTCTTCAAAAAGACTCTTTGGAACCTCACTGCAAAGTATATTCCCATGGGCAATAAGTTTAAAAGGCTAAAGATAAAACCTATGTGGCTCACGGTCAAAGTTAAAAAAGTTATAAACAATAAGAAAACAGCTTTTAAAAGATATAAAAATGAAGGAACACTAGTGTCGTTTAAATGTTACAAAGAATATAATAGAATATGTAAAAAGGAAATCAAGGATGCAAAAATTCAAAATGAACGACAGATTGCAAAAGATAGTAGGACAAACCCCAAAAAATTATTTAAATATATTAATAGTAAAAAGGTCAAGTCTGAGCATGTAGGCCCTTTACTAAATAATCTAGAGTGGGTGACTGAGGACATAGAGAAGGCAAATTTATTAAATGCTTTCTTCAGCTCTGTGTATACAATGGAGTATGGGGGAGCTCATGTCCATAATGGGGGTGGGAGTGACACAGCCCCAAATCCACAATGGCTCAAAAGTGATATGGTCCAGAAATATTTAGACAGAATAAAGGTGGATAAAGCACCTGGACCAGATGGCATCCACCCACGGATCCTAAAAGAATTGAGCTCTGAAATTTCAAAGCCACTGTATCTAATATTCAGGGACTCATTAATGACAGGAATAGTACCACTGGATTGGCGTAGAGCCAATGTGGTGCCTATATTTAAAAAGGGAACAAAGTCTTTACCAAGTAACTATAGACCTGTTAGTTTAACTTCTATAGTTGGGAAGATACTGGAACGTTTAATAAAAGACCACATGGATGAGTTCTTGCTGGAAACAAACTATTTAAGCAGCAGACAGCATGGATTCATGAAAGACAGAAGTTGTCAGACAAACCTGATTTCCTTTTATGAAGAGGTAAGTAAAACCCTGGACAGAGGCGTAGCAGTGGACGTGGTATACTTGGATTTTGCAAAAGCGTTCGATAAAGTTCCCCACACATGGCTCATGTGTAAGGTAAGGTCTACAGGATTAGATATATCAGTTTGTAAATGGATAGAAAACTGGCTGAAAGACAGAATTCAGAGAGTTGTGGTTAATGATTCTTACTCTGAATGGTCCAAGGTTATCAGCGGTGTACCCCAAGGTTCAGTGTTGGGTCCCTTACTTTTCAATATATTTATAAATGATATTGGGTCTGAGATCAAAAGTTAACATTTCTGTTTTTGCAGATGACACCAAGCTATGCAGTGGAATAATGTCCTTGCAGGATGTCTCCAATTTACAAGCCGACCTCAATGCTCTGTCTAATTGGGCGACTATGTGGCAGATGAGGTTTAATGTTGATAAATGTAAAGTTATGCACTTAGGGGCTAAGAATATGCATGCATCATACATGCTAGGGGGAGTTCAACTGGGGGGATCTGTAGTGGAGAAGGATCTGGGGGTTTTAGTTGATCATAAGCTCAATAATGGCATGCAATGCCAAGCTGCAGTTTCCAAAGCAAGCAAAGTCCTTTCTTGTATTAAAGGGGTGTTCCAGCCCTAAGTTGTGTTTATTAAAAGTCAGCAGCTACAAAAAGTGTAGCTGCTGGCTTTTAATAAACACTCACTTACCTGCTCCTGCGTTCCAGCGACGCGCCGACCGGGGCTCCGCTCCTCTGCCCCCCTCCCCAGCCGGCGTCTCCATCCTGACTGTGGGCACCCAGCCAAGACAGCCTTCGGCTTCACGGCCGGGCACCCACTGCGCATGCGCGAGCCGTACTGCGCATGCGTGCGCGGCGCGGCTCGCCGCTGATTGGAGAGGCGATCGCATGGGACCTGTCAGTGTCCCATGTGATCGCCTACAGGGAGGGGCTGGTGTAGGCGATTAAGGCTTAATCGCCTAACCAGCCCCTCGGCGGAAGCAGGAAGTGGGACAGGAAGTCCCACTCCTACTGAAGCCCCCACTCCCCCCCCAAAAAAATTACATGCCAAATGTGGCATGTATGGGGGTGAGGAGTGGATTGAGAAAAGGTCGTTTTTTTGGGTGGAACACCCCTTTAAGAGAGGTATGGACTCCAGAGATAGAGATATCATTTTGCCCCTGTACAAATCATTAGTAAGACCTCATCTGGAATATGCAGTTCAGTTTTGGGCCCCAGTTCTCAAAAAGGATATCGGAGAACTGGAGAAAGTGCAGAGAAGGGCAACCAAACTGATAAGAGGCATGGAGGAGCTCAGCTATGAGGAAAGATTAGAGGAACTGAATTTATTCACTCTTGAGAAGAGGAGAATAAGGGGGGATATGATCAACATGTACAAATACATAAGAGGTCCATATAGTGAACTTGGTGTTGAGTTATTCACTTTAAGGTCAACACTGAGGACAAGGGGGCACTCTTTACGTCTGGAGGAAAAGAGATTTCACCTCCAAATACGGAAAGGTTTCTTCACAGTAAGAGCTGTGAAAATGTGGAACAGACTCCCTCCAGAGGTGGTTCTGGCCAGCTCAGTAGATTGCTTTAAGAGAGGCCTGGATTCTTTCCTAAATGTACATAATATAACTGAGTACTAAGTTCTGTAGGTAAAGTTGATCCGGGGTAAATCCGATTGCCTTTCGGGGGATCAGGAAGGAATTTTTTCCCCTCCGGTAGCAAATTGGATCATCGCTCTGCTGTTTTTTTTTGCCTTCCTCTGGATCAACTGTGGGTATGGAGTTGGGTGTATGGGAGGATGTACTGTGTTTTATTTTGTTTTATTTTTTATGGTTGAACTGGATGGACTTGTGTCTTTTTTCAACCTGACTAACTATGTAACTATGTAACTATGTGTGTGTATATGTCTGCATGTGTGTCTGCATTTGTGAGAGTCTGTATATGTGTATGTCTACATGTGTGTGTGTCTGCATGTATGTGTGTCTGCACCTGGGCTTAAGGTTCTAGTTACACCACTGTATAAGGCCTATGCATCCATGATTTGTCTGACTCCATGTTTACCGTACGAGGATGCACAGCTGTTCCCCACTTTCCCAATGCGGACAGTCACATTCAGGTTAATTAGGACACAGCGGCTGCACGGACACCAACGCTGCTCCCAATGTTACATCTGTGCGGGTGCACGGCCCCAAACGAACCCAAGCACCTGGATAGCTGTTATAATGGGAGCGACTTCTGTGTCCCTGCAGCCGCTACATCCCAATTGACTTTAATGTACCTCTAAAGAACACCAATGTGGCAAAGTCGGTCTGTACAATTAGCAGAGAAACAGCACCAAAGCATCATGTTTCCACCTCCGTGCTTTACTGTAGGGATGGTGTTCTAATGCCGCGTACACACGACTGTTTTTTGGGTTCTAAAAAATGACGTTTTAACTACTTGCCGACCGCCCACCGTCGTTCTACGTCTGCACTTTAAAGATGGATATCTCGGTAACGGCAGCAGCTGCTGCCACAACCGAGATATCCATCTCTTCAGTGGACGGTCGGTCAAACCATAATGGCGGTCTCTGCCGCGAGATTGCCGTTATAGGTGGCGGGCGAGGGCCCCCCCTCCTGCTGTGCTCCAGCGCCCTCCGCCGCTTACCGGAGCCGTCGGTAGCGGCGGAGGCGATCGGGTCCTCTCCCGTGCTCAGTGGGGATGCAAGTGAGGGAAAAATGTCCCTCACCCGTCCCCGTAGCTCTGCTGGGTGGAAGTGACGTCAAAACGTCAGTGCCGCCCAGCGTCTTAAATTTAAAAAATGACATTTTACATTTTTTTTTTGCATCTAAGCCTAAATATGGATGTGAGGTCTTTTTGACCCCAGATCTCATATTTAAGAGGACCTGTCATGCTTTTTTCTATTACAAGGGATGTTTACATTCCTTGTAATAGGAAAAAAGTGATAATTTTTTTATTTTTTTTATTTTAGTGTTAAAAATTGGTAAAATAAAAAAAAAAAAATACGAAAACAAAAAACTTTTTTTTTTTAATCGCCCCGTCCCGACGAGCTCGTGCGCAGAAGCGAATGCATACGCGAGTGGCGCCCGCATATGAAAACGGTGTTCAAACCACACAAGTGAGGTATCGCCACAATCGTTGGAGCGAGAGCAATAATTCTAGCCCTAGACCTTCTCTGTATCTCAAAAAATGCAACCTGTAGAATTTTTTAAACGTCGCCTATCGAGATTTTTAAGGGTAAAGGTTTGACGCCATGCCACGAGCGGGCGCAATTTTTAAGCGTGACATGTTGGGTATAATTTTACTTGGCGTAACATTATCTTTCACAATATGTAAAAAAATTGGGCCAAATGTATTGTTGCCTTATTTTTTAATTTACAGTCACAGTGTGACAAAAAGTATTGCAATTACTGCCATTTTATTCTCTAGAGTATTAGAAAAAAATAAAAAAAAAATATATATATATATATATATATATATATATATAATGTTTGGGGGTTTTAAGTAATTTTAATAGCAAAAAAATAATGTTTTAGTCTCGTAAACACCGAATCTGAAAAACAGGCTTGGGGCTTAAGTGGTTAAAGGGTCTAGATTAGAAAAAGTTTTTTTTAACCCGATCATTAAAACAACGTTGCTTACACACGATCGTGAAAAAAAATGCTCTAGCAAAGTGCGGTGACGTCACCCTTGGGGCTGCTTTAGCTGATTTAGTGTTAGTAAAAGACAATTCACGATTTTCTGTCTGTTACAGCGTGATGAATGTGCCTTCTCCATTACGAACGGTAGTTTTACCAGAACGGTAAACGGGCGGGTTTTACAATGTTGATGGGCGGGTTTTGCAATGGGTTTAAGTCATAAGCCTAATAATTTTGGCGGCTTGGTGTTGCGCCTGTGCAGTACAGGGGGTCCTTATCGCCGTGATGGGTTTTACTTCCTCTTTGTTCCCTGCAAAGTAAAAGCATAATGGGCTAGTAGGCAAGGCATTGCATGCATTCCACTGCTACCAGGTTTGCTAATCTGACAGAACACCTGCAGTCAGAATAAGACGCGGACATTTTACTACACCCAGCTACGTCTTGAATCTCAGAGTATATTTAGCAATAAGGTGATTGTATAAAAATAAATATAGTGTGTTGATATCTGGGATGGTGTATGGATGTTACGTTTTGAAAGAAGCTGGACGCCAGCAGTAGACAGGTGGCGGAGGCCATGTTGGTACACTCTGCACTGCTCAGCACTAAACCTTAGGCTTTCAAAATGTAGCATCCAAACAGCATCACGGGTGTCAATATATTATATTTATTTCTATACGCTCTTTTTATTGCTAAAATTACTGTGAAATTTAAGACATAGCTGGGTGTACTAAGATGTCCGCTTCCGCTGTTCTATCCGATTACCGCTACCCATCAGAAAATGCAACAGAAGTGACATTCCGATGGAAAAATACTTATTGCGCATGCGCATGCATCCCAACATGCGTTCCATGGCGCTATGCGTTCCAAACCCTCATGATCTGATGGGTAGCTGTAATCTGATAGAATAGCGCATTCTGTCAGATTAGCAAACCCGCCACGCATGTGCAGTAATTACTCAGCTGACGGAACATCACTTTTGTTACCTAATCTAATGGGTCACCGATTCTGACAGAACACTGGGCCTTTTACAGGGCATGCTGGGAGTTGTAGTGCTACTATATTTGGCACTTGTAGCCCCTGTGATTTCAGTCAGGGCATGCTGAGACCTGTAGTCCCCCCACAATCACCTCTCCAGGCGGCCCTCCAGGTCCCGGATCTGGAGTTGGTAGAACTCCTTGCTCTCCTCGGTGACGGGCTCCCCTCTGCTCCTCTCCTCCGCCTTCTTCTCCTTCTTCCCGGCCGCGCTCCCTTTCCCCTTCTTCTTCTTGGGCGCCATGGTGCCTTCACCCACCACTCCGCCGTCTACAGCGTCCCGCTGCTAGGCAACCACGGGGGGGAGGGGGCGTGGCGGACACACCTACTGGGATGGTAGAATGGGCGGGCTTCAGGGCGGGGTTTTCTGAGCCGAATGCCATGCTGGCGCAGACTCTTCCACGTGTGATGGGCGGGGATGGGAGACGGGTGTGGGCGGAGCCAGGCTGTGCTGGGGATCAGTAGATGTCAGTGAGCTGTGATCATCATGTCACCGGTCATGTCTTATAATATATAATAGCTGGTGACCCTGTCACTTCCCGTAGGCGGGAGGGGTGATGGGTTAGGGAGCCCCCATATCTTCTAGGGGTGTTGGCAGAGTCATGTATCTATACAAAGTAGATGACAGTAGTCCCAACTTCTTACCCCAGGCCACAGTCACCCCCCACTGATCTGGAATCACACATAGAATCAGCGCTAATCTGTCTTTGATTCCAAATCACATTCCTTCTTCATGGCACCCCAAACGCCACGCAATTTTACCACAAACCAAAATGTGCGAAACTTGTCACCCAAAATAGTTAAATCACTTCAATACCAGCCCATTGTCATTTGACGTCCAGAGATGGGATCTACCATCCTAAGTTAGGGTGACCAGACATCCCCGATTTCAGGGGACAGTCCCTGGATTGAGGACACTGTCCCCGGACCAAGTCTGTCCCCAGTTTTGTCCCCGGATTCTATTTGAGCTGGGGCAATTTCAAAGACAGTCAGTGCAGAATTAAAAAATATATAATTCCTAATTACACCCCCCACTCTGCCCCTCCTACTAGTTTTGGGTGCCCTTCCAGTTCCGCTCACATGTTCTTCTGCCTTGGCTCAAGTCACGGCCTGCTGCCTGACTGCTTATCTCATTGCCTTCCCTGGCAGAGTGATCTTCCTCCGCTCCCCACCCAGCAGTAGCCGGGGCCCGGAGAGTAAAAGTTGACAGGCTGTGAGGCGGGCGGCGACAGGCAGAGAGTCGCTGATTGTTGCCATTACTAGTAAAAAAAAAAATATGTCCCTGGATTTCATTTTAAAAATCTGGTCACCTTATCCTAAGTGGATGTCAAATGACGGCCTGGGCTTTGCGGGTGGATATCTGAATGATGCCTGCAGCCAGAGGCATCATCCAGATATCCTCTTCTTCAGCCGGAAACTCTGCACGACGTAAGAACGATCATAGTTCCGCCGCTTAATCGTTCTTACAGGCCGTAGGAGGGGACATCCCCCCCTCCCGCCGCCATCTGGTGCTTCTCCGGGCTCTCCCGTGCCTTCGGGGGCCCGGAGAACGAATCGTCCGGCGTCGGCAGGAAGCATAGAGATGACTGGTGACCAGATGGTCACCAGTCATCTCTATGACCGTCGGAGGACCCGGGCCCGATGTGATGACGTCACGCCCGTGTCCCCCGTAAGTAAACAAAGCCGCGATTGTGGCTGCAAGCAACAATTCATGAGATCAGTGATTTTTTTTTCACCGATCTCATGGTTTCCAGCCTGGAGGAGAGATGTGAGGTCTTATTGACCCTGCATTTCTCTATAAAGAGGACCTGTCACACACATTTCCTATTACAAGGATGTTTACATTCCTTGTAATAGGAATAAAAGTGAAAAAAAAAACAATTGAAAAAAAGTGTAAAAAAATAAAAATAAGTAAAAAAAAAAAAATAAAAGTGAAAAAAAATTAAAACGCCCCTGTGTGCGCATAATTAAAACGTGAACATGTTGGGTAGCTATTTACTCTGTGTAACATAATCTTTCACATAATACAAAAAAATTGGGATAACTTTACCGTTTTGTTGTTTTTTTAATTCATGAAACAATTTTTTTTCCAAAAAAAGGGTGTTTGAAAAATTATTGCGCAAATATTGTGCAAGATAAAACGTTGCAATGACCGTCGTTTTATTCCCTAGGGTGTCTGCTAAAAAAAAACATATATAATGTTTGGGGGTACTGCGTAATTTTCTAGCAAAAAAATAATGATTTGTACATGTAGGAGAAAAGTGCCAGAATAGGCCCGCTATGGAGGTGATATAAAAGCCTGGTATTGAAGTGGTTAAGCCCCGGCCCAACTTACAATTCGGCACTGCGTCACTGTAACAGACAATTGCGCGGTCGTGCAATGTGGCTCCCAAACAAAATTTGCGTCCTTTTCTTCCCACAAATAGAGCTTTCTTTTGATGGTATTTGATCGCCTCTGCGATTTTTATTTTTTGCGATATAAACGTAAAAAGACCAAAAATTTTGACAAAAAATGATATTTTCTACTTTTTGTTATAAGAAAAATCGAATAAACTAAATTTTAGTCAAACATTTAGGCCAAAATGTATTCAGCCACATGTCTTTAGTAAAAAAAAAAAATCGCAATATAAAAAAATAAATAAAAAAACTAGCTACCTAGCGGCAACAGCGACACTAATACAGCGATCAGAAAAATGATTGCTTAGTTACACTGGCAATAGGGGGTTAAAGGGTTAACTAGGGCGGTGATCAAGGGGTTAAACCTTTATTGGGGGGGTACGGGGCTACCCTGGACTTAACACTAACTGTCACACTGACACTAAATGCAGTGATCAGTAAATATATGATCACTGCTATCACTGACACTGTGACAGGGGGCTGGGGGGGTGATCTGAAGGGGTTGATGTGCCTATGTGTGTGGTGTCAGTGTGCTGTTGGTGCGACTTACATGTGATGTCTTCTCTCCTCTCGCCAGATCGAAAATACTGCGAAGAGGAGAGGTGACATCACTTCCTCTTCCTGTGTTTACATTACACAGGCAGAGGGCGGGCAGAGCGGGGGGAAGCCGATTCGCTGGGAGTGATCGCGAGGGGGCAGACACAAACAAACAGCTGCCCCCTCATCCCAGAGGCTAAACGACAGCCGCATGTAGCGGGGGGTCCCGATCGGACCCCCGACCCGCGGGAAGGCAGGGACGTACATGTACGCCCATCTGCCTGTACGTGTCATTCTGTGGACGTACATATAAATGCGGTGGGCGTTAAGTGGTTAATGAGTTTTGTTTGAAGCCACAAACGCACATAGGGCGAACCGTTCAAGTGACTAGGCTGTCCTATAGGCGACATGCAGAAATGCATGTAGATCTCCCCCCAAAAGAATAACGTTTCAGAAAAGCCTAAGAAGGCATTTCACATCTAGAGAACTAAGCCCTGTATACCCAATGAGGTGACTGGCCTCAGGTAATACACAGACATGAAACATCCTCCTACCAGTCCATCTGCAATCTCTCCTCTACATCTCTTCAAAGTCCAGAATTTATAAAAGCTTGTCTGAGCGGTCAAAAAAAAAAGGTCAGAGAGCTGAAGTTTCACTCTGCAGAGCTCAGTGAGGAGAGCCCTGAGAGCTGATTGGAGGGAAGAGATACACACTCCTTCCAACAGGAACAGAGCTGAGGCTGTCAATCAGCTGGAGATCCCTCCCCTGTCACCATTTTTCTTTTGGTGTCAGGAAAACTTGTCAGATGTGAATCATGCTGATAGACAAAAGAAACAGCAGACAGAAATGACACTTGTGCCACGTAGCAAATGTTCGATGTGAGCTTGTTGTTGAAAATCTGACCGTGTGTAGGCTCCATTGGACAATGTTTGAGAGCTGGTTCTCAAATTTTTAGACAACATAAGTTGTTGTCGGAAATTCTAATCGTGTAGCAAATTCCACGCATGCTCTGAATCAAGTACAAGACAGAAGCGCTTGGTCTGGTAAAACTAGCGTTCGTAATGGAGATGGCACATTCGTCACGCTATTAGACTGAAAAGCACGAGGCTGAAAAGAGCGAATCGTCTCTCACGTGTTGTACGTGACCGCGTTCTTGGTGATCGGAATTTTACTACAAAATTTGTGCGACCGTGTGATTGCAAGACAAGTTTGAGTCAACATTCCGTCGGAAAAAAAATCTATGGTCTCGTTGTCGGAATGTCCAATGGTCGGTATGCATTAGTGTTCTGGACTGGGACAAGTACACACTATAGAGGGATATGCTTTGTTCATTTTTTTATGTCTGAGGTTTACCTTAATGGATTTGAATGCAATGCAGTGTTACTGACCTTTACGGACTCATAGGCCTCAAGCATACGGATGTTTAATAGCTCTCAAGTGTAAAATCCTCAGCGCTTTCCCACACCTGGGGAGCTGCAGGTTTTGCGTTTCAATCACCAATACAATTTAAAAGCTGCACATTGATGGCTTCTGCCTTGATCTTTACACCAGTACCATTCACTTGTATTGGCAGCTGTACACGGCACCTGCGGCTCCTCGGGAACAGGAAAACACCAAGGATTCTACTTTGCAGAATCTTTGAAGGATAAGTTCACCCTTCTTCTGTTACATGTTACCAAAGAGCGCCCTGTAGGCAGGTGTGGTTAGCCACTTTACCACTAGGTGGCTTGGGACCGGAATCATTTGTGCAGTGAAGTTATTTATCGTCAACATTCCTTCTTCAGATATAAAGGTTTATGTCCAGGGTTGTCGTGAGGAGGCCTATGGCAATGAGCATAGCACAATATGGCGGCGGGGTGAGCCTCAACAGGTGGGATTGTGTTTTAGCAGGGGTGAGGGGTAGGGCCTTGTCCTTGGGTGCCAAAACTAAGCAACCACAAAGCCCCTCTTACAACTTGCCCACACGCCCCCAACCCCTCTTACAACTTGCCCACACGCCCCCAACCCCTTAGGCCCCATCGGGCTGTCCGATCAGGACGGCTTGTCAGTTTTTCAGGCGGACGTGATTGGACCCTCCAGTTTTTGCTATGGAGCAGTGAATGTCAGCGACACCTGCTACCATCCGATCCGATCCTGTCTGCAAACAACAGATGGACAGAGAGGGGCAGCAAAATGAACCACAGCTGCCTCTCCTATTTACCCAGCAAATTGACGACCGAGATTTTTCTGTCATGATGAAAACTGCTCCCCAACTGCTCTGCTTGCCCTTATACTACCCCTATACTGCCCTAGCCTATCAATATACTGCCCTAGCCTGTCTATATACTACCCTAGTCTGTCCATATACTACTCTAGTCTGTCCATATACTACCCTAGCCTGCCCTAGCCAATCAATATACTACTCTAGACTATCTACTACAGAAGCCAGTCCCTATACTACCCTAGCCTGTCCCTATACTACCCTAGCCTGTCCCTATACTACCCTAGCCTGTCCCTATACTACCCTAGCCTGTCCCTATACTACCCTAGCCTGTCCCTATACTACCCTAGCCTGTCCCTATACTACCCTAGCCTGTCCCTATACTACCCTAGCCTGTCCCTATACTACCCTAGCCTGTCCATATACTACCCTAGCCTGTCCATATACTACCCTAGCCTGTCTATATACTTCCCTAGCCTGTCTATATACTTCCCTAGCCTGTCTATATACTTCCCTACTCTGCCTTTATACTGCCCTAGCCCGCCCCTTGGATTTGAACATAATGGTATGTCATATCATTTTGTATATAGACAAGGTGCTGTTGCATGTACATGTGACTTCCTAATAAATATAATTTTAGCTTGAATTATCATGATATATCATGATATAAATGTAGCATTTCCCCCGGAGGAGCTGCTGGATTTTTGGGCAGCGTGTTACCTCATGGCGCCTCCGAATTCCTAGGGGTGAATGATGCGTATTGCATTTGGTAGAAGTAAAGGAATGTAGATGACAGGTGCTCTTTGCTGTGCTCTTTATTACCCATCTGGGTAAAAACAATAAACTTATGGTGAGGAAAGTAAAGCTGAAGAAGGGAGAACTGCAGATTCAGGCGTAATGGTAGGGAAACAGTCTTGCTCCCAAGCGTAACACTTCTCTGCGCCACTCCTGCCGGAGTGGGTTTAGTGTACCCACACGGATTCTAAACGCTATCCAAGAAATATCCACACACATCCACTACTGTCTTCCTTGTAACGTCTTCCATGAGCTCCCAAACCTCTCCTCCCCCACTTCCATTTGTTTGGAGCAAGCAGTACACATTAGCTGCAGTCATGTATACTGCTCTATGTACACTACAAATCCCATCATCCGTAGTCCATCTTGGGACTGAGCAAGAGAGGGTGGCTACATTGCTACAGTACCATACCGCTCAACTTTTTGAGATGGGAATGAGGGACACCCATTATCAAAAGTATATAGGCATAGGACACACCCCTGCCACGTCCCCTTAACTACTTTAGACCCGGACCATTATGCAGCTAAAGGACCTTGCCCCTTTTTGCGATACGGCACTGCGTAGCTTTAACTGACAATTGCGCGGTCGTGCGGGATACGCGGCGCATAGATATACCTACATGGGGTTGGAGTATCCTATGTTAGGTATAGGCGTCGTCATCGCGTCGGGGAAAAAAAAATGGCGTCGCTTGTGTAAAAAGTTCATGAATGGGAATGTGACGTCATTGACGTTCATTCACAGAATTTGGAGCATGCGCACGGGGATGTTTTAACACTCGACGCATGCGCAGTACGTTCGCGGCGGGAACGCGCTTCATTTAAATACTACACGCCCCGTACCCGCCCAATTTGAATTCCGCCGGCTCATTTGCGATGCGCTGCCGCAACTTTAGGAGCAAGTGCTTCGTGAATGACAGCACTTGCTGCTAAAATTGCGGCAGAGTAACGTAAATGAGAAGCGTTACTCTGGAGCAAAGATGCTCCCATCTACCTGAATCTGGCCCATATTTTTTTCCTCAGTTTAGGCCGATACGGATTCTTCTACATATTTTTGGTTAAAAAAAAATAAATAAAAAAAAAAATCGCAATAAGTAGTTTTTGAGCAAAAGTTATAGCGTCTACAAAATAGGGGATAGTTTTATGGCATTTTTATTAATATTTTTTTTTTTTACTAGTAATGGCGGCGATCAGCTATTTTTATCATGACTGCGACATTATGGCGGACACCACTTTTGACACCATTTTGGGACCATTGCCATTTTTACAGCGATCAGTGCTATAAAAATGCACAGATTACTGTAAAAATGACACTGACAGTGAAGAGGTTAACCTGTAGGGGGCGCTGAAGGGGTCAAGTGTGACCTAGGGAGTGATTCTAACTGTTAGGGGGCGTGGCTTGCCGTGACACGTCACTGATTGCTGTTACCGATGACAGGGAACAGACGATCAGTGACCTGTCACTAGGAAGAATGGGGAAATGTTGGGTTTACACTGACATCTCCCCGTTCTTCAGCTCTGTGACTCAATCGCGGGGGACTGGCAGACATCGGGTCCCGCAGGCACGGTCACAAAGTTTGCAACAGAGACGCCTGTAACCACACGGCCAGCAAATTAAAGGGGAGGTATATATACGCCCACTTGCCCAGCCCAGCCATTCTGACGACGTATAAGTGCGTGCGGCGGTCGGCACGCGGTTAAACTGGCTCCTGAAATTTAGAAATGCAACAATTTGGATGAAATGTTTAACAATGTGAAACAGTTTTTTAAAGATAAATAGTGCATTTTATATACATCTATATAGATCAAACCAAAATGAGGGACACATGAGGAGGAAAGAGGGACAGAGGGCAGTGATATACTTCTCACAGGCTTCCTATAGATACTATTGAAGCATTATTACCATTCAGCATGGTCAGAATTGCACTTCTCATGCACGGTGAGTCCGCCTCTCTGCATGGCCTCCCAATTAGTGAACCTTTCTCGTCTGCACTTGCCATCTCTGTGGAACATATATTGCTCCATATCCAAATATTTGATCTCTCTTTAACCACTTAAGGACCTCCGCACGCACATTTACGGCCACAGAATGGCACGGATGGGCACAAGGGCGTAAATTTACGTCTTCGCCCAGTAGCGGGTCGGGGGTCCGATCGGGACCCCCTCCGCGGCGTGCGGAGGTCCCCGTGTCTCATGGGGGCGATCCGGGACGAGCAGTCGGATGTCGGTGTTTACCCGCCCCCCCGCGATCGCTCCCAGCCAATCGCTGCGCTCCCCCTTTGTGTCACTTCCTCCTCCTGTGTAAACACAGGAAGGGGGAAGTGATGTAATCTCTCATCGCAGCGGTATTTCCAACCGCTGCGATGAGAGGAACACCTCACAGTAAGTGTGCACCAACACTACACTGACACACACTCACATAGGCATACTTAACCCCTTGCGATCTGCCCTCCCCACCCCCCTGTCACAGTGTCACTGAATGCAGTGATCTAATCACTGCATTTAGTGTCGGTGTGACAGGCAGTGTAAAATCAATTAGTGTTAGGTTCAGGATAGCCCCCCCACCCCCCCTAATAAAGTTTTAACCCCCTGATCACCGCCCTAGTTAACCCTTTCACTCCCTATTGCCAGCGTCACTAAGCGATCATTTTTCTGATCGCTGTATTAGTGTCGCTGTTCCCGCTAGGTAGCTATTTTTTTTTATTGGGATTTTTTTTTTTACTAAAGACATGTGGCTAAATACATTTTGGCCTAAATGTTTGACTAAAATGTAGTTTATTTGATTTTTTTTTAACAAAAAGTAAAAAATAGTGATTTTTTTTCAAAAATGTCGCTCTATTTTTGTATATAGCGCAAAAAAAAAAAAAAAATCGCAGAGGTGATCAAATACCACCAAAAGAAAGCTCTATTTGTGGGAAGAAAAGGACGCAAATTCTGTTAGGGAGCCACGTTGCACGACCGCGCAATTGTCTGTTAAAGCGACGCAGTGCCGAATCGCAAAAACACCTTGGGTCATTTACCAGCGTATTGGTCCGGGTCTTAAGTGGTTAACGCATAATTAATGCAAAGCTTAATTAACAGTTGTCACAGCAGGGTTCTTTTTGGGCAGTGGGGTTCCCAAAGAGAAAAACCAGCCTGCCACTCTGTTCTTTCCTCTCCCATCATTATTGTTATAATTGAAGCCAGCAGATAGTACAATCAGGGTTGCTGGGTCACTATGTACATGTCTTTTTAAAACATGGTATACAGTGCAGTGCTTGTGCTGTGTAATTTGGCCCCCTGTATAACCCGAAATACCGAAATGGCTGATCCTGCCTGGTTCTACCCCCCCCCCCCTTTGTAAACTGACCATGGTATATCAAGGCTGCTGAGCCCTGACATCGTGGTCAGTTTACGTGATTCCGTAATCTGCAGCTCTCCTGTCTGTCCTCTGTCCTCTCTCCCCACTCCCTCCCTTGCTGTCAGCTTCTGTGCCAGGGCTCACCCCCTTCCTTCCTGCTGCTGAAGATACATTAAAGGTTTTATACCATCCTCTGTTTTTAACAATCCTATGTACCCCTGTGTCTGTGTTTTATAAAAATAGGCCGTTCTTTAACCGGTTTTCAGAGCTCACGTGACCGACCGCTTCTCTCCTCCTGACGTCAGCGGGGGCTTCTCGGCACCACCCAATGTAGCTGTCAGACAAGGAGAGCAGAGAGGCGGTGGGTCACATGAGTGCCGAGAGGCACTCTGAAAACAGGTAAAGAACGTCTTATTTTTATAAAATGCAGATGCAGGGGCACACAGAATTATAAAACACAGAAGATGGTACAAATTGCATATAGTGGCTTAACAGCACTTGTAATAACCCCTGAGCCCTGGTTCACGCTGAATGCAACTTTGAAATCACGCTTCTTCACTTCAAAGCCGCAGTTCAGTGTGATTTTGTGTGCAAGTCGCACCTGAACGTGCCAAAAATAGTGCAGGATTTTTTTTTTTTATCAAATCAATGAAGGACCGCAAAGTCAGAGTTGCACTGATTTGAACAGTTCCATTGACGACAATAGGGTGCAACTTTCCATGCAATTTTCAACAGTCAAATCGCATGACAAGTCGCACCGGTTTAAACAGGGGCTAAATCATGTATTAAAAAGTGTATTTATTAAAAGAAGAAATCCAGGTATAGATATGTTATACATAGTTATATTGTTCCGGCTTGGATCACATAAATATGTATACACCATACCTTGCCGATGCCCCTGGAAGCCAGAAATCAAAAGTTGACAACGCTACTTCAGTGATCGCCGCGGCTGTTCTGCTGCGTTCTGAACAACAGGAGGTTGGCTGTTCAGCATGGGCACCTTTCAGAGAATGTTTTGCATTTTCGTAATGAATGCAAAGCATTGTCTGATTGGACAAAGTGCAGAGTGAGACATCACTGCCCGGCCTCTCTACCACATCCAATCAGAGAAGTAGAGCTCACGTAAGTATTGATGTCTACTGAAGTAAATTCCAACTACTAGAGCTGCACAATTAATTGTTAAGATTGCGGTTCTTTCCCCCTCGCGATCCTAAAGCAGAGGCTGGCGGAATTTTGCTGGCGGAATTTTTTTTTAAGTTAGCAGCTACAAATACTATATGAACACTTACCGGTCTAGGTATCCCACAATGTTGGCACCGCAGCCGATCTTCGGATTAGCTCATGGGTGCTGCTGCCGCGGCTTCACTCCTGGTTCCCTACTGCACATCCACGAGTCACGCTACGTGTTCTGATTGGTCCTGTATGTCTCCCAGAAGACAATGGAGGAAAGGAAGATTTGTTAGACAATGCACATGTGTCGATTTCCCCCCAGAAGTGGGAGCAAATACTTGTATTAGACAGATATCTGCTCCCCCCTACCCCCCGAAAGGTGCCAAAGGAGGGGGGGGGGAATCCGAACAGCGGAAGTTCCATTCCTGGGTGGAACTCCGCTTTAACAAAGCATTTTCCCCATTCTATGCAGAGTTCTATGCTCAATCGGACAGTGGTCCAAAAAAAACAAAAAAAAACAGGCAGTCTGACAAATTTTACAACATTCCTGAGCTGCTGAGCTAACTATTTGTTCTTTTGATCAAAGGAATAAACTTTGGTCTGTAAATGAGGGAAGTTTAACCACTTGAAGACCAAACCTTTTTCTGACACTTGTTGGTTTTAAGTTAAAAATCATCATTTTTTGCAAGAAAGTTACCTTGACCCCCAAACATTATAATATATTATATAATTTTTAGCAGAGACCTTGAGAATAAAATGGCGATTGTTGCAATAATTTATGTCACGCTGTATTTGCGCAGCAGTCTTTCAAATGCTATTTTTTTTGATGTCACAATGTAGAGTATACGATTTCCTATTATCTGTGCCCAGTTTTGCCACACAGAGTTAATCCAGCGCTGAGTAATCCTCTTCTAAAGTTCAGTGCAAATTAACAGAATTTCAGATAAAAACCTGCCAAATTATAAAGTCAGTTTCTCTGTTATTGCTTTCAGTAACAGGTTATTTACACATCTAGCTTGGACATGTTTATCATAACAAGAGGTGATCCAAAGTTCATTGTATATTACTAGGATGTGTTATGACGTTATATCACCTCATGTTATTGTAAACAAAACATAACATATGATAAACATGTCCTAGCTAGATATGTAAATAACCTGTCACTCGAAGCAAGAAGAGAGAAAACTGACTTTATCTAGGCAGGGTTTTATCTGGAAGGCTGTTCATTTTCACTGAACATGAAAGAGGATTTCTCAGATCTGGATTAACTCTGTGTGGCAAGACTGGGCACAGATGATAGGAAATCTTATACTCTACATTGTGACATAAAAAAAAAAAAAAAAAAAAAACAGTAACGTTAGCCCAATTTTTTTTGCATAATGTGAAAGATGATGTTACGCCGCAAGAATCTTCATTCCAAGCAAAAAAATAATTTTTCCCCCCAGATTCGTGCAGCTCTAGTGTATACATAGGGGGTTATTACGAAAGGCAAATCCACTTTGCACTGTAAGTGCACTTGGTAGTGCAGTCGCTGTGAATCTGAGGGGGGAAGATCTGAACTTTTTGTTGCAGGAGATGCCAAAAATATGACTTGTATCTTAGTGCAGACTTCTGGGAAAATCAGGAAGCCAATCACACAAGCTGGAAGTGATGTTTCTGGGCGGCGTTCTGTGTACAGAACACCTCCAGGGAGCCATATTGCATTTTACAGAAAATTACAGAGCTGCAGATTGAAAAGGAAAGATAATTGTTAATAACATTCAATTACAAGATGACTTGTGACGCAATTGTATATGCTATTTAATTATCTTTTCCATGAAAGTGGAGTAACCCTTTAACGCTCACACATCTACAAAGAAATGGAATCTCACCTTTGGGTGGAGTGACCCTTTAACCCAACACTTGTCACAGCATATAAAGCAAAAGTTCCACAACAGAAGCGGATGTAAAATGTTCTTTATTAATATAAAACCTGAGATGTAACAGTTATACCAGGGAACAGCAATTGCCAGTAACAAATGGGATATTGCAGGGATATTGGTCCTGCATTGTATATGATGACAAGTATCTGACTTGGACTTGGTATCAGCTTCTTTGACTGGGAGAAGGAGGGTCTGGACTGCCAGCCAGAGCATAATGTACAGAATGAATGTATAAGGTTTTTTCCCCGGCACATACATGTATAAAATACAAACAAGTGTAAAAAACCCCCCCCAAAAAAAACCCCAAGAATAAATCCACCATAACACCAGTTATAAACGTATTTGAAAAAAAAAAGAAAAATACTTTAAATACAACAAATGGGTTTTTGGTTGCTAAGGGCAGCAAAGGCACTTTCCTTTCCTAGCGTTTCTATAAGTCAAGCATGCCTCAGCTATGTTATTTAAATCTGAACTCCAGTCAGGTTTACCGAGACATCATTTAAAGTGAATGTAAACCCTCCATACACCCAGTGAAGGGAACAGCCTCAGATGATACACTGAGATGAACCAAATCTCCCTACATAGGTTTTATATGTATATCCGCCGTCTTCACATTTATATACTGTTTAGAAAGTTAAGCTTGTGTTAGGAGATTTTCTCTTCCTGGTTAACACAGAGTGTGATGTCTGGGCATACAGCCAAGATAGCCAACATTGCTGATTGGAGGAAAAGCACACACCCCCTCTCCTCATAGGCAGAGACTCTCAGAGCTGTTTTGTAATAGGAGCTGCTCTCTGCTACTCTATTTTGGCAACCTCCTTAGACAAAAGATTCAGGCTGCTTTTGTCTAAAAAGTCAAAAAATGTCAGGATTTCTGAGGCTAATAACGGAGGAACCGTTCAGAAGAGAGCTATAAGACTTGGCTCATTGAAAAGAGATAATAAAAAACTGCAGATATATGTGTCCAGCTCAAATTTCATGAATCGGGTTTATATCCACTTTAATACAGAAATAAAAGATAATTACATTAATGTTCACATTCACATAGCAAATGTAACGGCAGAGACTGAAGCCCTGTACACACGGTCGGGATTCTCGTCAGGAAAAAAACAAGATTCCTGGCAAGATTTTATTGCCATCCCATTCAAAAGAACTGCCGTTTTTTTAAATGGGACGAACGCGGTGAAGTCATCGACTACGACGAGCATGCACCTGTCACATTCGATGTCGTCGCCACCATCTTGCTTCACCCTGCCTATGCCTTGGAAGCTACAGTGCATGCGACAAAGTCATTTAGAGCATGCACGGGTTTCCATGGAGGCAGGTAAGTATACACACGCTCGGGTTTCTCAACAGGAAAAGACTGCCGAGAATCCAGACAAGAAAAAAAAAAAAAAAGAGAGCAGGTGGCGGTGCTCTATTTTTCTCGTCAAGATTCTGGGCATTTTTCTCGACGAGAAACCTCAAAGCCTCGTGCACACGCACAGTTTACTCGGCAAGAAAGCTCTGCCAGCAGTTTTCTTGAGGAGAAAATCCTGCGTGTGTACGAGGCTTTCACACTGGAGGCATTTTTCAGGCACTTTAGCGCTAAAAATAGTGCCTGTAAAGTGCCTGAAAAATGCCTCATCTGTAGTCCCAGTGTGAAAGCCTGAGTGCTTTCACACTGGGACGCTGCGCTGGCTGCAAGCAGCTTCTTTGGGGCGCTGTATGAACCACTCCTAAACCGCCCCTGTCCATTGAAATCAATGGGCAGCATGACCGAATCGCTTGCACAGCAACGCCTAGCGGGCGCATTTAACCCTTTATTCGCCCTCTAGCCAGGGTTAAAAATTACCCACTAGCATCTCCTCTAAAACTACAGTAAATCGCTGCCAACACTAGCGGCGCATTACTACTAAGGCGACCCTGCTGTCAGCGCGAAAGGGTTTGAAGAGCCGGCCCATTCTCCTTTTCGTTCTTCTCCGAGCTGAAGAGGAAGTGTGTCCTGAGACACGATTGGGAATCCTAAGACTCCCTGGCCAATCTGGTCCCAGGAGCTGCTTCCTGATTGGCCGGGAGGACAATCAGGAAGATAATAGCGAATATCAATTTGCTATTGTCACACAAGTGAGTGGTCTCGCTGCTCCCCGAGCCCACACTTTTTTTGAAGCAAATTAGAGGCCTAGGCTCCAATCATGTGCTTAAAAAAAAAAAAAAAAAAAAAAAAAAACCCTCATTGGATACCATGCGTCTAGCACCTTGCATGTATGGACGGGCCGCCACTGGTCAGCACTATAAGTCAAACATGCAATGACACACTAAACGTGTGCCGCTCATCTACCAGCAGAAGCCGATAGAAAACTGGGCGTAGCAGAGTGATGGCATCGTGTAGAGCATCGTGGAGGAGGCAGGACCTGGCTGTTCTGTCTGACAGGGGTGCACACTTCACAAAATTAGTTAAACTGAATTTCAACTTTTTGTTGGCAGGTAAGACAGATTACAATGATATTATCATCCATCTGGCTCGAGTTCAGCTTTAAAACATGCCTACAAGGTTTTGCATCTTCAGAAACCTCCACTTGACTACTAAGCTGAAAAAAGCCAAAATAATATTCCAACACAAAGCCCCAAAGATCCCCATAACCATAACCCCATATTGCACTACATAGACAACAATGCTACATTAGACATTGTAAACCCTTATCCATTGTTTTAAATATATCAAAATAGACTTTTTGTATCTTTGCATGTATAAAAAAGAAAAAAAGGAGGACTATCTCTAAAAAAAAAAAAAAAAAAAAAATGTTTTAATTATAATATTTTTAGGACTTCTGTAAAAATATATAAAAGATACGTTTTCTGTTCTGTCCACAGCAATCAGTAAAAATCAGTCAGGAGGCTGGAAGGTGGGGGCAGTAACATTAAAGAATAAGTGTACTTGTCATACCAACCTTGCTATACAGGTTGGTAGAAGACTTTGACAGGGTGCTGGGCAGAAGAGGCCATACCAACCTATTCCCGCTTCCACAGATCAGGGGTGCACAGATACTCCTGCAACCTGTTCCTCCTCTGCCCAAATACGATACCACCCGCCACTTGGTGGTATAATAGATATTATGGCCTCATTGTAAACTTTTAACCTATGCACAGAAGAAGTAACTACCCATCTGGAAGACATGGGGGTTTGCCAGCAGTGGGGACACTCCTAAAGCTAAAAATATGGAGGGAATGTTTCACTCAATACAGCCTAAATGCATTGTAAAGGTTCGTTTTTTTTTTTTTCTACCTTAATGCATCCTTTGCATTAAGGTGAAAAAAAACTGGCAATGACGCCCCCCGGCCCCCATTTTTTACTTACCTAAACTCGTTCACCTGCTGTGCTCGCCCCCGACGTCCTCTTCTCCACTCAGTTTGGCTGTTGACTGGTTAGACTAGATGGATTGATAGCCATTGGCTTGCGCTTCTGTCAATCACATCCAATGATGCGGCGCGCCAGGGGGAGGGGGCGGGCCTGAGTGATACAGTTGTCGGCTACAACCGCTGGCTGTATCACGGAAGTGTGCCCGCAAGAACTAATCCCCATGGGAGAGAGCGCCAATTAAGGGGGGTTAGTTCTTGTGGGGAGGAGCCAAGACAACCGCCAAGGGACCCCAGAAGACTAGGTTCAGGGCCACTCTGCGCAAAACGAGCTGCACAGTGGAGGCAAGTATAACATGTTTGTTATTTTATTTTATTAAATGAAACCTTTAGTGTCCCTTTAAGCTCCTAAGGTCAAGGTGGCGATTGGTGGTGGTAAGAAGATGAAATTCTTCCAGCCACCAATCCCCAAGACCCGTATGAACAAGGACCTGGACTCTAAACTGTAGTGTTTCAAATACATTCAATTCTCTCTTACACATAAATCTTTATATAATATATACCGTATTTATCGGCGTATAACGCGCACCACAATTTTAGGAGGGAATTTTAAGTAAAAAAACATTTTAAATAAATAACATTGAACTTTGAAACCCCCATCATTGCAGCCTCGCCAGTGGCAGATCCCTGCTCTCTCCAAGGGAAGAGGAGGAACGAGTGCCGCTGAATTAGACCACAAGTGATATATAACCCCCCTCAAAATCTATCATATAGGTTATTTTTATTTTTTTTCCTGCAACAAAAACTGGTGAGGTGCTGCCCCTGGAGGCCCTATGGATGAGCCTCCACTGGATGGTGCCATCAGATGCAGTACCTTCAGAGCCGCGATTTTCTGTGTACCGGGCACACCATGCCGCTGAATTACAGAGCCGCGTTCTTCTGTGTACCAGGCGATTCGTGCCGCTGAATTACAGAGCCGCAATCTTCTGTGTACCGGGCGCTCCGTCACTCACAGCCACGCTTCCTGACCCTGCTCATATGATACAGTTGCCCAATGCGGGGCCAAGAGGCGTGGCTGTGAGTGACGGAGTGCCCGGTACACAGAAGATCGCGGCTCTGTAATTCATCGGCACGGAGCACCCGGTACAAAGAAGAACACGGCTCTGGAAATTCAGTGACATAGAGCGCCCGGTACACAGCAGATCGCGGCTTTGTAATTCAGCGGCATGGAGTGCCCGGTACACAGAAGATCGCGGGGGATCGGCGTAGAACGTGCACCCCTGATTTTCCCCCTATTTTCAGGGGAAAAAAGTGTGCGTTATATGCTGAAAAATACGGTATATATACACAGACAAAAAATATATATAAAACATTTTTCGAGTGACTATTTTTTTTTTGTTGATCCTCCAAGGAGATGTTCTCCTATATTCAAAATAAGTTACCACATCTGCCTAAATCGTAAATTAGTTTTCTGGACATACAGCAATCAAAAAGGGAAAAATGGAATGGTTCCTGATAAGTTCATATTTCTATGTAATGTTTAATGTATCCAGTACCATTGGACTGCAGCAAAGATGGACCAACAGGGCAAATCCCTCTGAGAGCAGAGAAGTCACATCGACAACAGTGAAAGTTTCTTTCTGGACTTCTTTTCCAATGGACGTACCAAGCACCAGTGAAAAGTGTTCAGCCAATATCCTAAGATCACAGCTCGTCTCGTGACGGCGACTGCATCCCGCTATGTACATTTCTCCTTATATCCTTTAGAGTCTTCTGTGATCCACTCCAATCCGTCCGCACGCTGTCATCATCCCAGAGGGTGGAGGTCTCGGTGTCACTCTGCCAGTTGGGTTCTCCGGTGTAATGCATTGGAAAGACGAGGAGCGGCTGGACTGAGAACACTCTTAAGTTTCGGTTGGAAAAATAGCTTTTGTATTCCTCACTGGTGAGCAAAAGTTAGAAAAAAAGTCAGAGGTAAATACAATATTAATGGAGGTATTTAGCAGTTTAAATATTACCCAAAGTAACAATTTTTTTTGCTGTATGGCTGGAAACACACCTCTAACAATTTGGTTATACCTCATGGCCTCATCTCATGTCTGCCAGAAGGCGCCAAAATAAGTGCGCAATAGGATGAAAATCTCTACCTGCGCAATAAATGAGAATCATATATATATATTGTAAGCTCTAAAGAGCAGGGCCCTATGATCCCTCCTGTATTGATTTGTATTGTGACTGTACTGTTTTCCCTGATGTAAAGCGCTGGGCAAACTGTTGGCGCTATATATATATATATATATATATATATATATATATACACAGCCCTCAAAATTTCCACTCGCCTACTAGCATTTGGCGAGTGGATTTAAGCTGGGGGCGAATGACCAATCTCCCTGCAATCTGTGCCTACACTTAGAGTCCTGATGAGATTGGCGGCTGAAGAGGAAAGGTGCATGCTCAGGAAAAGTAGTCTGGTGAGCCGTGCACAGGCAGAGCAGTACACAGGTGCTCTCCTTACAATTCTCATTAAGCCATGGGACCTAACAGTATGACCTCTCTGAGCCTGCCCCCCCTCCCCCCACCAATGTAGCTGGAGAGCAGAGAGCAGGAAGTAATAAGCGAGATGGAGGATTGCAAAAATTACCACTCCGGTGCAGCTCTCACTGAAAGTTGCCCTGACATGAGAGCGACAGCCTTCCAGTTTGTGCAGATTTCTTCTCCTTGTGCTTTATGTAAGTGTCCAACAGTTCAGCCTGAGCACTGCAAGTAAACTGGTCTCAATGTCTGCTGTGCGGGGTCAGTGTGCGCTGTGCTATGCTGTCAATGGCTGTGCAGTTGTGTGGATCTCAGCGCTGGATTGTACTCCCTCCCGCTGTGCTGCAGCTCCTCTCCTCACTGCCAGCATGAATAAAAGGTCATGCAAGTGTGGAGCCGCACACACAGGCTCCTGATGATGAGAGGGAGAGGGATAGAAGAGGAAGAGGGATGGAAGAGGAAGAGGGATGGAAGAGGAAGAGGGATGGAAGAGGAATGGAAGAGGAAGAGGGATGGAAGAGGAATGGAAGAGGGATGGAAGAGGAATGGAAGAGGGATGGAAGAGGAATGGAAGAGGGAGAGGAATGGAAGAGGGAGAGGGATGGAAGAGGGAGAGGGATGGAAGAGGGAGAGGGAGAGGGAGAGGGAGAGGGAGAGGGAGAGGGAGAGGGAGAGGGAGAGAGAGAGAATGGATGGGAGTTGCAGAGAAGACAGCAAGAGAATGGGGAAGAGACCCAGTCCCTCTGGTCTGCCCCCCAGTGCCCTGTCCCATTTTGTTAAAGTTGTTGTTGGTTTTAATTGTGTAACTTGATTCTGCCTAAAACATTTAACAGTGTCATTACATGAAATAATCTACAAGGGCGTGTTTACAGGTGCAATTAGGCGCAGGGCAGTGTATGAATTAGGTGGGGCAACTGGTGGCGAGTAACTCTTGAGGACTGGCTAGTAGCTCAGGACTTGAAATTTTGAGCCCTGTATATATATACACACATTATATATATATATATATATATATATATATATATATATATATATATATATATATACACACACACACACACACATATATATACACATATATATACACATATATATACACATACATATATATATATATACATACACACACATACACACACACCATATATATGCAAAACAGTGTTACGCTTTTTCAACAAAATTATACATATTTAGAGCTGCACAATTAAATCGGTAAAAAATTGTGATCTCGATTCAACCCCCCTGAGGATCTCGATTCTTACATCTAACAAGTGGAGAGACTTATCAGCTGTCAAAAAAAAAAAAGCGCAGTCTGCCAAGTTCTTAACAGGAAACATTGTAACATTGCTTCCTTCATAGATCAAAAGGGATAAACTTCTGTGCGTGTAAAGAAAAAAGAGCTGGACAGTCTACCAAGTTTGTAACATAAAACATTGTAACCAACACTTTCTTCTAACTTCTGCTTGTAAATACAGGAAGTTTAACCACTTAAAGTCTAAGGGCTAGATTCACGTAGGAGCGCGTATCTTTGTGCGGGCATAACGTATCCTATTTACGTTACGCCTCCACAACTTTTACAAGCAAGTGCTGTATTCACAAAGCACTTGCTCCGCAAGTTGTGTCGGCGTATCGTAAATGGGCCGGCGTATCCGCGCGCAATTCAACTTGGGCAGGAAGGAGGCGTGTTGTATTTAAATTAACGGTGACCCCACATAAATTACGCCGCCGAATGAACTGCGCATGAGCCGGCTGTGGACGCATCCCAGTGCGCATGCTCCAAATCACGTCGCTAATAGTCAATGAAAACGACATGAACGTAACTTACGCCCAGCCCTATTCTGAATCAGCTTACGCAAACAGCGTAAAATTTATAAATTTCGACGCGGTCCCGACGTCCATACTTAACATTGGCTGATGATCTGTTGCAAAACCATCTCAATAGCGCAATTCTGAGCGCCGAGCAGTGCTAAATACTGAAGGAAGGGCCACATTAGCACTCTTTGGAGTTAACATTGGCTGCGCCATCTTTTTGTTGGAATATCTTTACGCCTGAAATCGCCTTACGTAAAACGGATTATCAGTACTGCGATGGCCGGGCGTACGTTCGTGAATCGGCGTATCTAGCTAATTTACATATTTGACGCGTAAATCGACGGAAGCGCCACCTAGCGGCCAGCAAAAATATACGCCGCTCGTATCTTAGCTCAATCCTGGTGTATCTTGTTTTCTGAACACAGAAAAAAGATACGCCGGCGCATCTAAGAAGTTACGTAACTTCTTACTGAATCTGGCCCTAAATCTTTTTCCGACACTTGGCTCTTGAGTTAAAATCAATATTTTTTAGCTAGACAATTACTTGGAACCCCCAAATATTATATATATTTTAGCAGAGACCCTAGGGAATAAAACGGCAATTGCTGCAAGATTTTATTTCACACTGTATTTGCCCAGCAGTCTTTAAAAAGGAATTTGTTTGGGAAAAAAATACACTTTGGTGAATTAAAAAAAAACAGTAATGTTAGCCCAATTTGTTTTTGTATCAAATGTGAAAGATGATTTTACGCTGAGAGAATCGTGATCTATCTTCTAAGCAAAAAAATCGTGATTCTCATTTTAGCCAGAATCGTGTACAAAATCAGCAGGGGGTCAAATACTTTTTTCCCCTGACTGTATATCATAAAGAACAATCAAATCCATTAATAAACTGCAGGAAAATTCACCAACAATTATAAGAAAGTGGCTTACATAAATATATAAAAAGCAGTGTGCTTTAAAATAAAACGAATTACATTTCTGCATCAACTAAATAAATGTATAGAAAAGTTTAGTTGCTCCAATCAATCCACCCATGTAAATCTTCTGAAAAAGCTTCAGTGACAAAATCACAGCTATCTTAGGTGTACACGCCATTAAAATCTGCCACGTGCTTAAGAGGTGTGCTCTCGCCTTAATCAGTGGACCCTATACATTAAAGTGTTACTAAACCCACAACAGTGAAATCAGTGTGTATATTATGCAGTGGCGTAACTAGAACCTTCAGGGCCCCGATGCAAGAAACCATGAACGGCCCCCCTGACCCCGCAGACAGGGCTCTTTACTCCGAGCACGGTGGCAGAACAACAGGACCCGGTCGCAAGTGGTTGGCTGCATATACAGGAACCGATTTCTCCATCCCCCCTGTTCTCCTCCTCTCCCTCCCAGGCATTCAGCGGCTGCAGGAGGAAAATGGAGAGATTGGTTCCTCTATGGGCCAGATTCAGGAACAGTTAGGCTGGCGGATCCAGTAATCCGCCAGCCTAACTGTGACTTTGAGCCGGCGTTTCTGTTTTCTGTAACCAGAAAACAAGAAACGCCGGGTTGAAGTTCCGATGCGAGCAGCGTAACTGAGTTTCGCCATCGCATCGTTACTTCAACTTAAAAATGGCGCCGGGGGCGTTCCCGCCGATTTCCGCTCAAAAAATATGTTAATGAGCGGAAATCGGCAATTCACGATCGAATTCCGGCGCGACGCAATGACGATACGACGTTTCCGGACGGGATACGCGGCGCATAGATAAACCTACATGGGGTTGGAGTATCCTATGTTAGGTATAGGCGTCGTCATCGCGTCGGGAAAAAAAAAAAAAACGTCCCTTGCGTAAAACGTTCATGAATGGGAATGTGACGTCATTGACGTTCATTCACAGAATTTGGAGCATGCGCACGGGGATGTTTTGACACTCGACGCATGCGCAGTACGTTGGCGGCGGGAACGCGCTTCGTTTAAATACTACACGCCCCGTACCCGCCCAATTTGAATTCCGCCGGCTCATTTGCGATGCGCTGCCGCAACTTTAGGAGCAAGTGCTTCGTGAATGACAGCACTTGCTGCTAAAATTGCGGCAGAGTAACGTAAATGAGAAGCGTTACTCTGGAGCAAAGATGCTCCCATCTACCTGAATCTGGCCCTATGTCTGTGTTTCTCAATATTTTTCCAGCCAGGGCACCCTTGAAGTATACTCTTATAGGTCAGTGAAGGTGAACCTTGGCAACCCAGATGTTTTGGAACTACATTTCCCATGATGCTCAACTACAGTGCAAAGTGCATGAACATCATGGGAAATTTAGTTTCAAAACATCTGGGGTGCCAAGGTTCGCTATCACTGCCCTAGGTGAATGGGGCTGCACTGCAACCACCCTGCAACTGTGTGCATTGCAGCTTAGTGATGATGCATTTAAGGGGTTAAAACAGGCAGTCAGGAGGCAACACATTGCCTCTTTACCAGCTGTCAAATGCCTCTGAAAAGCGATCTGAGCATGGATTGCTTTTCAGTGGAACAGCATTTTTTTGCTAGTACTATGAACAAGCAAAAAAATAAAAAATCGGTTCTGATTGTACACATATAGGGGGTCATGTAAACACACATACATACACATACACTGTTTATATACATATATATAAATGCACATATGCACACACATATAAACCAGTGGTGGCTGGTGCTCAACATTTTTGGGGGGGCGCAGGCAAACTGAAAAATTCTTAAAAATAAATTGCAGTCTCACTGTGCCCGTCAAACGCAGCCACCGTGCCCGTCAAACGCAGCCACCGTGCCCGTCAAACGCAGCCACAGTGCCCGTCAAACGCAGCCACCGTGCCCGTCAAATGCACCCACTGTGCCATCAAACACAGCCAGGGGGTGGATGGAGAGAGGGGGGCGATGCCCTGCACTCTTATGGACGCACCACCACTAACATACATGCACACACATATGGCATGCACACTCGCATACATATGCACATGAACACACACACACACACACATAAACACACACATATGAACACACACACAGTAGATAAAAACATCAGTCTTACCTTAGCAGCTCCTCCTGCCGGGCACTGCACTGTAGGGGGAGACAGAGCACACACTGTGCTTTTACATTGTAATGAATGTGACGAGCTCCCCGCACAGTGCAGATTACAGCTCGGCCTGGGATCGGGAGCTCGTCTCCGTTTCTCCCCTCAAAGCACTGTATACAGGGGGCCCTCGAGGGCCCCCTACAGCAAGGGGCCCGGTCGCCATGGCGCACTCAGCGACTCCTATAATTCCGCCACTGTGTATATGCATAAAGCCTGTTTGTTATACTCACTGTGGAACCCAAGGGATTATTTCTCTGCATTGTGTAGAAAGGCCTGGCTTCTCTGATCCTCCCCTTCTTCCACCGTCCCGTATATATTTCCTGATAATACAGAGCCAGGGGACAGGCTGCACATGCTCAGTTTGGTGTGTATTGCTAGGGAGTAATTTTTCCCCATGGGATCAGCACAGGGCCAATCAGCACTGTCCAGAAAGAGTCAGGGATCATACATCCCGATAGGACAGTCAGTGCAGAATGAAAACTCCTCCTACAAGCTTTAATCAGGAACTTATAGAAGTCACAAGACTGCAATATACTGCTGAAGGGAAAAGGTATTTAGCAGGTAATATTTACTGAAATAATTATAATAAATGCAGCCCGACCATTGCCATAAACGCAGCCCGACCACTGCCATAAACGCAGCCCGACCACTGCCATAAACGCAGCCCGACCACTGCCATAAACGCAGCCCGACCACTGCCATAAACGCAGCCCGACCACTGCCATAAACGCAGCCCGACCACTGCCATAAACGCAGCCCGACCACTGCCATTAACGCAGCCCGACCACTGCCATTAACGCAGCCCGACCACTGCCATTAACGCAGCCCGACCACTGCCATTAACGCAGCCCGACCACTGCCATTAACGCAGCCCGACCACTGCCATTAACGCAGCCCGACCACTGCCATTAACGCAGCCCGACCACTGCCATTAACGCAGCCCGACCACTGCCATTAACGCAGCCCGACCACTGCCATTAACGCAGCCCCGACCACTGCCATTAACGCAGCCCGACCACTGCCATTAACGCAGCCCGACCACTGCCACGCAGCCCGACCACTGCCATAACGCAGCCCGACCACTGCCATTAACGCAGCCCGACCACTGCCATTAACGCAGCCCGACCACTGCCATTAACGCAGCCCGACCACTGCCATTAACGCAGCCCGACCATTGCCATTAACGCAGCCCGACCATTGCCATTAACGCAGCCCGACCATTGCCATTAACGCAGCCCGACCATTGCCATTAACGCAGCCCGACCATTGCCATTAACGCAGCCCGACCATTGCCATTAACGCAGCCCGACCATTGCCATTAACGCAGCCCGACCATTGCCATTAACGCAGCCCGACCATTGCCATTAACGCAGCCCGACCATTGCTATTAACGCAGCCTGACCATTTTTCCCCCAAATAGAGCTTTCTTTTGGTGGTATTTGATCACCTCTTTTTTTTTTTTTAAAAGACGGAAAATTAAAAAAAAACGATATTTTTTACTTTTTGCTATAATAAATATCCCCCCCCCCCCCCCCAAAAAAAAAAAAATCTTTATCAGTTTAGGCCAATATGTATTCTTCCACATATTTTTGGTAAACTTTTTTTGCAATAAGGGCCAGTTCACACTAGATGCAGTTCTCCATGCAGTTCAGTTTTTTCTGCACAAATACAGCCAGTTCCGGTGAGTTTCTGCACTGGAAACTGACTGGAACTTACTGCACTGGTGTGAACTAGACCCATTGGAATACATGGAAAACACTGTACATGAATTTTTTGTGCAGAAAAAAAGCTCACATAACTGAATGGAACTGCGTCTGGTGTGAACTGGCACCAAGCGTATATTGATTGATTGCCGCAAAAGTTATAACATCTACAAAATAGGGGATAGATTTATAGCATTTTTTTTACTAGTAATGGCGGCGATCTGCAATATTTAGCGGGAGTGCTACATTGCAGCAGACAGATTAGACACTTTTTCGGGACCATTGACATTTATCAGAGCTTTAAAAATGCATGATTCACGGGAACAAACCACTTTGCCAGCGTATATGTGCATGATCTGGTCAGCAAGTGGTTGAAGTGCTACTAAACCCAGGACCCAGTTTTTTGACTATCAGTGTCCAGCCAATCACTGGTTAAAGCTTGTAGGAAAAGTTTTCTGATTGTCCTATGAGACTGCAAAACCCCAGACTCTGTGTGGACAGTGCCGATTGGCCTGTGCTGATAACATGCACCCACCCACGGAAAAAAAACCAAAAAAACATCATTAGCAATACACACCAAACTGAGCATGTGCAGCCTGACTCCATAGACTCTGCGTTATCAGGAATGATTAGGGGACATTGGATCAGAGAAGCTAGGATCAAACCACCTTTGTACACAAAGCGGAGGATTAACCCCTTAGGTTCCACAGTGAGTATAACAAGCATTCTGTAAAAAAGTATGTCTCTTAGAAACATTAACAGCGCTGAATGTGAATGCTAGGCTTCACCTGAACCAAAAGTTCACAATCTGCTTTTGATGAAAGTAGATTAATCCCAGAAAGACTATCTTCTGGGATCCATTCCATCAGTAAATACACAAATAAATAAAGGGGTACATCAAGACAAAAAATAATAATGTACAAAGTTAAAGTCTCTGATAAAGGGTGCGTTCTTAGTGGGAGATGTTTCTAAACAGTCCCTCCAAGGGTATCCAATCAGTGCTTTAAACGCGATTCCCCTTAGGTATTCTACTCACCAGATCCAGGTGATATGTAGAGCCTTAGAAATCTCCTTGCAATCAAGAATCATCTGTCACTCTCCTCCTGGCTCCAACACAGCGTCAGTTAGACTCCTTCCAGAGTATACTGGTTCACAGTCATGGGTGCATGCATGCAGTGTAAGAGTTCATTTAAGTGAGAGAGAGAGGCAGAACATAGTGTAAAACTGTATTTATTTGTAAAAAAAAACCTGCAACAAAGTTATGCTTACAAGGTTTCAAATAATAGTGCACATCAATAGTAAAAGCCTGCAGCTCACTCAGCGGGTTGGTAGTATTCACGGCAACACTTAGCTGGTAAGACCCGGGTACAGCTTCACCTGTGTGGACGATGCGTCGCGTAGCCACACCCTGACGCGTTTCGTGATAGGCTCTGAAGACGTGAGCCTATCATGAAACGCGTCAGGGCATGGCTACGCGACGCATCGTCCACACAGGTGTAGCTGTACCCGGGTCTTACCAGCTAAGTGTTGCCGTGAATACTACCAACCCGCTGAGTGAGCTGCAGGCTTTTACTATTGATGTGCACTATTATTTGAAACCTTGTAAGCATAACTTTGTTGCGGGGGTTTTCTTTTACAAATAAATACAGTTTTACACTATGTTCAGAGTGACAGATGATTCTTGATTGCAAGGAGATTTCTAAGGCTCTACATATCACCTGGATCTGGTGAGTAGAATACCTAAGGGGAATCACGTTTAAAGCACTGTCTGGATACCCTTGGAGGGACCATTTAGAAACATCTCCCACCAAGAACGCACCCTTTATCAGAGACTTTAACTTTGTACATTATTATTTTTTGTCTTGATGTACCCCTTTATTTATTTGTGTATTTACTGATGGAATGGATCCCAGAAGATAGTCTTTCTGGGATTAATCTACTTTCATCAAAAGCAGATTGTGAACTTTTGGTTCAGGTGAAGCCTAGCATTCACATTCAGCGCTGTTAATGTTTCTAAGAGACATACTTTTTTACAAACCCTATATTTTATTATAATAACTGCTTTTATCTGCGTATATATGTTATATAGCTTGTATTAAGCTTATATATCCATTGAGCACTAGGATCAGTTGTGTCTTAGGACTCTTTCTGATATTTTTTTACATATAACAAGCATTCTGTACTGCATATACCCACTGTAGTGGGTTTAGCAGTGGCGGCTGGTGCTTAAAATTTTTTGGGGGGCGCAAACAAAAAAAAAAAAAAAACAATTGCAGCCTCACTGTACCTATCAAATGCAGTCACTGTGCCATCAAACACAGCCAATGTGCCATGCCATCAAACGCAGCCACTGTGCCATCACTTGTCACCACTGTGCCATGCCATCAAACACAGTCACTGTGCCATGCCATCAAACACAACCACTGTGCCATCAATTGTCACCACTGTGCCATGCCATCAAACGCAGTCACTGTGCCATGCCATCAAACACAACCACTGTGCCATCAATTGTCACCACTGTGCCATGCCATCAAACGCAGTCACTGTGCCATGCCATCAAATGCAGTCACTGTACCATCAAACGCAACCACTGTGCCATGCCATCAAACACAGCCAACGTGCCATCAAAACGCAGCCACTGTGTCATGCCATCAAAACGCACCCACCGTGCCATCAAAACGCACCCACCGTGCCATCAAAACGCACCCACCGTGCCATCAAAACGCACCCACCGTGCCATCAAAACGCAGCCACCGTGCCATCAAATGCAGCCACTGTGCCATCAAACGCAGCCACTGTGCAATGCCATCAAACACAGCCACTCTGCCCACAATTGTCACCACTGTGCCCCCAATTGTCGCCACTGTGCCCAGTACCCCCCTGGCACTTACCTTTCTGGCTTCTACTGTCCCTCGTCCTGCCCTCAATGACGCTTCAGCCAATCAGTCACCACTGTGCCATGCCATCAAACGCAGTCACTGTGCCATGCCATCAAACACAACCACTGTGCCATCAATTGTCACCACTGTGCCATGCCATCAAACGCAGTCACTGTGCCATGCCATCAAATGCAGTCACTGTACCATCAAACGCAACCACTGTGCCATGCCATCAAAACGCAGCCACCGTGCCATCAAATGCAGCCACTGTGCCATCAAACGCAGCCACTGTGCAATGCCATCAAACACAGCCACTCTGCCCACAATTGTCGCCACTGTGCCCCCAATTGTCGCCACTGTGCCCAGTACCCCCCTGGCACTTACCTTTCTGGCTTCTACTGTCCCTCGTCCTGCCCTCAATGACGCTTCAGCCAATCAGGTTACTGATTACCAGAATCAGATTACCTGATTGGCTGAGACACCTGTCAGTCTTATCCTCGGAGCGCACGGCCGGTACGCCCCGAGGATAAGCTTCAGGAAGCCGACCACAGCCTCGGGGCTGTACTCGGAAAGCCAGTGGCTCTGATGGGCACTTCCCCACAGCCAGTCAGCTGTCACTATTCAGCTGACCGGCACTCAATGTCCGGTCAGCTGAATAGTGGGCGGCAGCGGCGAAAATATACAGATTCATACAGTGTATAAATCTGTATATTTTACTGGCTGTGAGCGATCCAGAGGGGGCGGGGCTCCGGGAAATTTCTTGCTAGTACTTGAGAAGGTGGGCTTTGTTGTTCTAACGCTGGCAACACTCATTTCAACTCCTTTCTTACAACGCAGTCCTCTGGTGTTTTAGTTGTTAGATATTTTCAGCAATGTCACAACTAAATGCTTTTCTTACCCCGCAGAACAAAAAAAGTGATTTTACAATACTGATGACTACCACACGATACATGTGTTATACATTTCATGGTTAATCCTTTCCAGATCATCCATTTTCTTAATCAACTGCATGTTATGCAATCTGGCACATGCCAACATTTCTGTACAGTTTAAAGGCTTTTGGAGTTCAGCAGCAAGTAAAGTCAGAATTATTCATACGAAAAACCTAGTTTGAAGTCAGTGACTCAAAAAAGTTGATGACAGAGGGCAAGCATGACAGCCAGGGAATCTGCATTTTCAGAAGAAGGTCAGCAATGGAAGATCGTGGAGTTCTTTATGTTCAGGTTTCCTGTAAACCTAATATCCTGTAAACTCTGATTGCAAAGTGCGTGGCCAGCATTAGATCTTATAGATTTGTTTCCATCAAGCTATGACGTTTGGTGACATAAAGCCACCAGGCTACCTACTTTGTGTGTGTGTCTGCCATGATAGGCAGGAATTCATCCACTGGGAGCATCTTAGATAATGGCTCAGCGTTCAGCAACTTCTGTGCCCCCTGCAGGGAGATCATATAACAGAGAGTCCAGTAGGAGTAATCCGCCACCACCAAGTTCCGCACATTCTCCACCGCCTTCTCAGGATCTGTAGTGACTTGTTTTCTTCCAATGTATCTGTTGGAAGATGAATGGTTAGCTGGCGTCTTACCAGAAAGTGACATGAGCAATAGGAATATTGACAGCATTATTAGTAGTATGGCTAGGAATATGAACTCATTGGGCCAGATTCACGTACCTGGCGGCGTAGCCTATCCTATTTACATTACGCCGCCACAACTTACAGGGCCAGATTCAGGTAGAGTTACTCTGGAGTATCAGTGATACTCCAGCCTAACTCTCACTTTGAGCTGGCGTTTCTGTTTTCAGTAAGCAGAAAACAAGAAACGCCGGGTTGGAGTTCCTATACGAGCGGCGTAATTGTATTATGCCGTCGTATCGGAACTGCAATTTTAAAAATGGCGCTGGGGGCGTTCCCGCTGATTAACGCTGAGAATATGTTAATCAGCGAGAATCGGCAATTCACGATCGTATTCGGGCCCGATGCAGTGACTTTCCGACGTTTCCGTAAGAGATACGCGGCGTAAAGATAAAGCAGCCCCCTAGTGGAGTATCCTATGTTAAGTATGGCCGTCGTCATCGCGTCGAAAAAAAAAAAAAATTCGAGTCGTTTGCGTAAAACGTCCGTGAATGGGGATTGACGTCATTGATGTTCCCTGAAAGAATTTGGAGCATGCGCACTGACAGTCGACGCATGCACAGTACGTTCGCCGCGGGATCGCGCCTAGTTATAATAATACACGCCCCCTACCCGCCCAATTTGAATTCCGCCGGCTCATTTTCACTACGCCGCCGCAACTTTAGGAGCAAGTGCTATGTGAATAACAGTACTTGCTCCTAAAGTTTTGGAGGAGTAACGTAAATGAGAAACGTTACTCCAACAAAGGATTCGCCCATCTACCTGAATCTGGCCCACAGAAGCAAGTGGCGTATTCTCCAAGTATTTGCTCTATAATTTGCGGCGGCGTAGTGTAAATGGCCCGGCATATCCCCGCGTAATTCAAAGGGGGCGGCTTGTATTTAAATTAAGCGCGCCCCCGTGCCGAACCAACTGCGCATGCGCCGGCCGTAAACGTAGCCCAGTGCGCATGCTCCATAGTATAGCGTAAATACATTGGTTTTGACGTGAAGGTAATAAACGCACAGCCCTATTCGCGACGAGTTTCGTAAACGACGTAAAAACACAACGCTGTCCCGACGTCCATACTTAACATGGCGTACGCCGGACCTACGCAAGGTTACCCCTCATATAGCAGGGGTAACCTTATGCTTACGCAAAGATGTAAACATACGACGACAGTGCACAAATACGTTCGGGAATCGGCGTATCAGGCTCATTTGCATATTCGATGCAGAAATCAACGGGAACGCCAACTTGCGGCCAGCGTAACATTACAACTTAGATCCGACGGTGTAAGTGACTTACGCCAGTCGGATCTAAGCAAAATCTATGCGTAACTGATTCTAAGAATCAGTCGCATAGATACAAAGCCGCGCAAACAGATACGACGATGTATCTGGAGACACGCCGTCGTATCTCCTTAAAGAATCTGGCCCTTTGCATCCAATCAGCCGGCAGTGATCTGACAACAGTAGATACTGATTGGTTACAACAGGATGCTACATATTGCATACCAAAAGTGAATTAAGCTGGTCACAGGTGGGTAGAATATTGAACATTTGTCAACATGCCCATTTCTTTTTCTTTTTCATAAAAAAAAATGGATATCGATGGTCAAATTGAGCACACTAAGCATTAGAAAACAGAACAATCGTTCAATTCTATTGAATTTTTATTCAATAGAACTGAACGATTGTTCCATTTTCTAACGGTTAGTGTGCTCAATTTGACCATCGTTATTCAATTTATTATGGGAAAAGACGAAAAAACAGAACGGTCATGTTGAAAAATGTTGTTAGAATTAATGTTTTTCTAACCATGAATAGTAAAGCCGATCAAAAAAAAATAAAAAATGTTCAAAGCATTAGGCCCCTTTCACACGGGGCGGATCAGTAATGATCCACCCCGTGAATCTCAGCTTGCTCAGCGGAGATTGCTCTGTTGAGATGACAGGGCGGTTCCCCGCACACCGGGGGGGATCGGATGAACACGGACTGTCTGTCCGTGTTTACCCGATCCGAAGACGGAAGGAAAAATAGGGTTTTCCTCCATCTGCACAATCGGAGGAATGCGGAAGCGGGCGAGATCGGGTGTCAGCGGATGTTCCTAATCACCTATGGCCAGCTTTAACCTGTTTATATTTGTGGTAAGTGACACCTTACATCAAGTCCCAGTCCAACTGGGCCGTGCGAACTTCACTGAAAAGACGGATCATCTTTCGCTTGAAAAATGATTCAAAGCGCACGTCATCTTCAAACACTAGGGTAGCTTCCAGCTGTTTATCTACGATCTAATAAAAAACAAAGTCAGATAAAAAAAAAAAAAAAAGTTAAAACAATTTCCATCCACATGACTACAACAATAAAGTGTACTTGGAACTAACATTCCTCCGTATAACCTTCCTCGCCACTATTCACGCAGTGAAAGGTTCTACAAAGTATTGACTCAGGGGGGCTGAACACAAACGTACACCACACTTTTCATATACCGTATTTATCGGCGTATAACATGCATCCCAATTTTAGGAGGGAAGTTTAAGAAAAAAAAAACAATTTTAAATGAAGAACTTTGAAGGCCCCGAAAAAATATTCCCATATTATCCTATGCCAACTATAGTAAGGGGGAGGGCAGCTATGGATCAGATGAGTGTGCAGTGGATTTCTGTATATCAGCCTCTGCAAACACCCTGAATTGTTTCTAATCTTCTACTTTCCGAACTATAACTTATGAAAGAAGTCGAGAAACTTTACAAATCTCTCCCCTGTATCTTTCACCCTATCACTAAAGCTGAAAGGAGCCTCCAATACAATGGGAGCAGGACAGAGAATTGAAGATTATGCTTGGATTTATTAATAGCTGGTGTCTGCTCCGTCCATGGAGTAGTAAAATTATAGCAATGGTGGTCATATCTTGGAAACACTGACCTGCCATCATTGCAGCCGAGTCAGTGTCAGATTATCCCTGCTCTCTCCGAGGGAAGAGAAGGAGCGAGCGCCGCTGAATTACAGAGCCGGGATCTCCTGTGTACCCGGCGCTCCGTCACTTACAGCCACGCCTCCTGGCCCTGCTCATATGATAGACAGAACAGTGGCCCAATGCAGGGACAGGAGGCGTGGCTGTGCGTGACGGAGCGCCGGGTACACAGGAGATTGCGGCTCTATGTAATTCAGCGGTAATTGTAATTCCTCTTCCCTGATTTTAAGGGGAAAAATGTGCGTGTTATACGCCGATAAATACGGTATTTAATTGTAAAAAAAAAAATATTCAACCATTTAATATTTGCCTTTCACTTCACAATTATGTGCCCCGTTGTGTTGGTCTATCATAAAAAATCCCAATAAAATACATTTACGTTTTAGGTTGGAAAATTTCAAGGGGTATGAATACTTTTTCAAGGTACTGTATATCTAAGCCCTTGCTTGCATGCTTACCTCTTCTGAAATCCTATGTGGCAAAGTTCCTGCTCTAAAACCATTGCTGGAGTCTCGTGCTTTGCAGGCTGTATGAGTAGAGGGCATGTGTACATCCTCCATGCTCTATACACTCTCACTGCAGGTGGGTGCCTACTAGGAGAGGAAGGTGGATCTGTTCCGGGCTGAACAGTATTCACTGCTTATATCAAACCCCACCTGTACCTTCTACACCTTGAAGTAGGCATCTGATAGTATACAGAGCACCAGAGGATGGATATAAATACTGCACAGGGACCGTACAAGCCGAGCAGTTTCTAAAGTGCTTAGTAAACAGATCCACTGTCCTATTTAGAATTTTTTACAGCCCAACATCTGTCTATTTCCATAGTGGAATGTCTTCATAGACTACACTTTACAGAACACAACTTACAGGCCTTATCTACTGCAGCTGAAAACCTCTTTTTTTATAGCATCGGTGTACTTTGAAGTAAGCTGATCATAAAACACATAGGGGTTGCCACTACTGACTACTTTCTGGGAAAAATGTACTACCTGGCTGTCTCTGGCTTCAATATCTTCAGGGGCAACTGATGTATGCAGATCGAGAATATCATAAGACCTTATGCTTGTTTCAGTGACTCAAAGTGTTGAAGCCAGAGGCCCGCATTCACAGACATCGGCACACATTTATGCCGCCGTAGCGTATCTCTTTGAGGCAGCGGCAGAGCGGCGGAGCGTGGATCGTGGAGTTCACAAAGCAAATGCTCCCAACGTTGCACCAGCGTGGCGTATATTTCCTAAGCGGAAGTGGGTGTGATCCATGCTAATGAAGCATGACCCCATGCAAATGATGGGCCGGGCGCCAGACAAGTACTTAAAACGAACTGCGCATGTGTCGAGACATGGACGTATCTCCGTGCACATGCGCACAACCACGTCGGAACAACTGCCTAAGATACGCCGGATCACTGTGTACGCCGTTAACGTAACCTACGCCCATCCAGACCCACGTCGGCCCATATTCACAGACGTCCAACGTACAATACGTAGGCTTGTGTTCCCTGGTCCATACCTTTGCATAGGTTGCGCCTCATCTATGGGGAATAGCTTTACGCCAGACGCAAGTACGTTCGTGAATCGCCGTATTTGCATATTTGAATAGAAAATCAATGGGAGCGCCACATGCGTCCAGCGTAAATATGCGCCCAATCTACGCCGGCGTAGGCAACTTACGTCGGTGGGATGAAGTCTGTTTTTAGGCGTATCTTAGTTTGTGGGTCCGGCGCACACATACGACGGCGCATATTTGCACTTACGCGGCGTATCTGGAGATACGTCGGCGCAAGTGCTTTGTGAATCCGGGCCAGAGTGTCTGCACGACAGCCAGGCAACTAGCATTTTTTTTGAAGGAAAGGTCCACACTGGCAGCCTATGTGTCTCCCATAAGATACATTTAAAAGTGAATTACAGTAAAACCTTGGATTGCAAGCATAATTTGTTCCAGAAACATGCTTGTAATCCAAAGCACTTGTATATCAAAGCAAATTTTCCCATAAGAAATAATGGAAACTCAGATGATTCGTTCCACAACCATTTATTCCTAAAGCCTTCAGTGTATAGTCCATATAAAAAGATTATAGCACTGCGATAGGTTGTGTAACCATAAAATGTCCATTCACAAATGGAAGCCTTCACAAGGAGATTAGAAACAAAATCCAGCAGGAGCCACAGAGTATAAAAGAGAAGAGAGGCGCCTCTAAGTGTAGCAATATGGTTTCACTTAATGAAGGTACAACATTTAGCAACTCACATGGTTGATGATTAAAAGAGACACATACAAGTATGCAGGCATCCGGGGTAAAGATGTCCACATAAACCATCCTCCTCACCTCCGGCTCTTACCGCTGTCAGTCTGCAATCGTGACTGGGAAGACTACCCTGCAGTAGAGCGATCTGGAAGCGAGGCTTGAAGCTTTTGTGGAACGAAGCGTGGAAGGGATGACATTGATGGTGGTGCAGAGGATGGTCTATGGGGACATCTTTACCCCAGATGCCTTCATACTTAGGGCCAGATTCAGGTAGAGTTAGGCTGGAGTATCAGTGATACTCCAGCCTAACTGTCACTTTAAGCCGGCGTTTCTGTTTTCTGTAACCAGAAAACAAGAAACGCCGGGTTGGAGTTCCGATGCGATCGGCGCAATTGAATTTCGCCATCGCATCTTTAATTTAAAAATGGCGCCGGGGGCGTTCCCGCTGATTTACGCAGAAAAAATATGTTAATCAGCGGGAATCGGCAATTCACGATAGTATTCGGGCGCGACGCAGTGACTTTCCGACGTTTCCGTAAGCGATACGCGGCGTAAAGATAAAGCAGCCCCCTAGTGGAGTATCCTATGTTAAGTATAGCCGTCGTCATCGCGTCGAAAAAAAAAAATCGCGTCGCTTGCGTAAAACGTCCATGAATGGGGATTTGACGTCATTGACGTTCACTGACAGAATTTGGAGCATGCGCACTGGGATGCATTGACAGTCGACGCATGCGCAGTACGTTCGCCGCGGGATCGCGCTTAGTTTACATAATACACGCCCCGTACCCGCCCAATTTGAATTCCGCCGGCTCATTTGCGATACGCTGCCGCAACTTTAGGAGCAAGTGCTTCATGAATAACAGCACTTGCTCCTAAAATTTCGCCAGCGTAACGTAAATGAGAAACGTTACTCCAGAGCAAAGATGCTCCCATCTACCTGAATCTGGCCCTTAGATGTGCCTCTTTTAATCATCTACCATGTGAGTTGCTAAATCTTGCACCTTCATTAAATGCAACCATATTGCTACACTTAGAGGTGCCTTTCTTGTCTTTTATACTCAGTTGTGACGCTGCTTGTATATCAAGACATCACTTGTATATCAAGTCAAATTGTATTTAGAAAATGTTGCTTGTCTTGCAAAACGCTCTCAAATCAAGTTACTCTCAAACCAAGGTTTTACTGTATGGCCAACTTCTCTTGTGGGTCACAGGAGTGCACTTATTGTTACATTTTTATGACCCAGAATCAGCCAACAGTGGACTAAAGCCTACTGTTAGCTCACATCAAAGAGCCGGTCCAGACTCTGGAAGGATTCTGACAATATTGTTGGGATCCACTCAGTCCCCCCCGATTGGCTGCTGGCTCCAGCTCTGAATGTGTGGCTGATGGCCAATGCCAGCTGTTCCCGACCCCTCTCAAGCACAGCACTCCAGTAAGTGCTGGAGGGGCAGAGTGGAGAGTGCTGACTGACAGTCACTGCTCTCATCTTCAAGAAGTCCGAGAATGTTTAGAGGTCATGTGGTTTCTCAGTTCTCGGACTTATGCCTTGTACACACGGTCGGACTTTCCGAGGAAAAAGCCTCCATCGGGCATTGTTTGTCAGAAGTCCGACAGACCTTAGATACAGAACATGTTCTCTTTCTTTCCATCGGACTTCCGACAGACTCACAGCGTACCTTTGCATGGACAAAAGTCTGACCGTGTGTACGAGACATTAGAGACAGCTGCCTCAGCATGGGATGACCATGTATGTTTTTGTTTTTTATAAATCCCATACATCCCCTTTAAATCTTAACTGCAGGCAAGCAGATTATCACACAGTTAAATTATTATTACAGGTACTTGTTTAGCGCTGTCAATTTACACAACGCTTTACACATATATTGCACATTCACATCAGTCCCTGCTCTCAAGGAGCTCACAATCTAAGGTCCCTAACTTACATGCATACATACACACACATACTGAGGCCAATTTAGACAGTAGCCAATTAACCTACCAACATGTCTTTGGAGTGCAGGAGGAAACCAGAGTACTCGGAGGAAACCCACACAGGCAGAACATGCAAACTCCAAGCAGGTAGTGCTGTGGTTGGGATTCAAACTGATTACCCTAGTGTTGCTATGCAGAAGTGCTAACCGCTTAGCCACTGTGCTGCCCTAAATACTAGTGAACCATCTAATCTTCCAGGAGATTTGTAATTTTGTTCGGCCATCCACCTTGTGATCTAGATGAATGAAGAAGCAGTGGGTCACTGGTGAGTTTTCCCAGTGATCTCTCCTTCTCTAGGCATAATACAGCGTAACTGTGCAACACAGCAATGGTTGCCTTCTAGTACTGCCTTTCAGTTTAATCCTACCAGGCTGGGCATTACAGGAAAAGGATATAAATTCAAGTGCTCCAACTATTTTCAATTTATATACAGTACATGCAATGATATTTTTTTCTCATTTGGGTTTAAAGTTTAGAATAAAATATAAAAAATAAACCTGTGCATTGTAGTATGTGGTTCATTGTAAGCTAGTGTTCTAGCGTCACATATGCATTAATGTATGTGTGAAGCCAACATTACAAGGAAAACATTTGTGTCTTATTAGTTGAAGTAAGAATTGCAATACTATACACTCTATTGTAACCTATATAGCTATTGCATATATATAGCAATTCATGAATCCCTATAATTCGCTAGTCTATCAAAGTATGCTAGGCCTATTGATAATAAGTTCGCGATGAAGAAAAACACATATGCTAGTAAACAATATCTTATTTATTTCCCAAGAAAATAGGAATATTACACACTAACAGCAGATATCTATAGAGCTTATAATAGCAATAAAATGGTACATATACTTAATACATCCTCCAGGTAGAATCCTTGATGGCTGGCTCTCTGTTTTAAACAGCCTTAATATAACCGCTTAACGCCCGCCGCATGTATATGTACGTCCACAGAATGGCACGTACAGGCAGTTGGGCGTTTTACTTCTGGGAGCGATCCGGGATGAGGGGGTGGCTGTTCGTTTTTATCCGCCCCCTCGCGATTGCTCCCAGCCAATCCGGCATCCCCCCCTGCTCTGCACTTCCTCTGCCTGTGTAATGTAAACACAGGCAGAGGAAGTGATGTCACCTCTCCGGTATTTTTAATCCGAGAGAAGACATCACAAGTAAGTCGCACCAACAGCACACCGACACCACACATATAGGCACATTAACCCCTTCCGATCACCCCCCCCCCAGCCCCCTGTCACAGTGTCACTGATTGCAGTGATCATATATTTACTGATCACTGCATTTAGTGTCAGTGTGACAGGCAGTTAGTGTTAGGTCCAGGGTAGCGCCGTACTCCCCCTAATAAGGTTTAACCCCTTGATCACCGCCCTAGTTAACCCTTTCACCCATTATTGCCAGTGTCACTAAGCGATCGGTTTTCTGATCGCTGTATTAGTGTCACTGTTGTCACTAGGTAGCTAATTTTTTTTTTTATATTGCAATTTTTTTTACTAAAGACGTGTGGCTGAATACATTTTGGCCTAAATGTTTGACTAAAATTTGGTTTATTCGATTTTTCTTATAACAAAAAGTAGAAAATATTTTTTTCCAAAAATATATCGCAAAAAATAAAAATCGCAGAGGCAATCAAATACCATCAAAAGAAAGCTCTATTTGTGGGAAGAAAATTTTGTTTGGAAGTCACGTCGCACGACCGCGCAATTTATCTGTTAAAGCTACGCAGTGCCGAATTGTAAAAACGCCTTTGGGCATTTAGCAGCATATTGGTCCGGGGCTTAAGTGGTTAAAGAACCTCAGTCGTATCTCATTCAAACTCCTCCATTGCCAGCCACATTTGCTTTTGGACCAATCAGGGTGTTCACAGGGCAATCCTCCTCAATAGATTATATTACTGACTGTCCTGTCGTACTTGGCCTCTGGGGGCAGTATTGCCCATATCATCTCCAATAGCTTGCTGGCCTTTGATTATTGCCATTACTTATTTTGGCAGTTACACCTCTCTTTGAAGCTTGTTTGCTGAGGGGCTAATCAAGGAATCGTGCAGACAGATTGGAGCTGCTAGTATAATGTAAATTTAGAGGCTTAATTGGCTACATTCCAACCTGGGGGGGGGGGCGTTATCCTGTCCTCCAGGAAACTGCAAGCATCAGCCCGGCTGACCATTGGGAATTAAAACAGATATGTCAAAAATCCTGAAATTATATTAATTCAAGTTGCCTTCTAACATTGGTCCTTATGCGGCTATGGGTTAAAAGATGATCACTTCTGTGGATGATGGAGAAGAAAATGTGTGGCCAATAACTATACAGAGAAAATGTCTCTCTCTATACATATACTGATACTAATGGGAATCGCATTATATGCTTTTATGGATTTGTTTAAAAAGAATAAAACAGCAAACCTTACCTCTTGCCAGATCTTGTAATGGCTCAAAAAACAGCCCACCTCCCCTTTGGTAAGAGTCCGACCAGAGAATGGATCGTAAAATCCTGGTAGTAGATTTACTCCCATACGTTTGATGTGACTGCTGTTCAAAGCACTGGAGACATTTGAGAAACAGAAATTTAATACTACAAAGAGACAGTAATAGACACTTACTGACACACAAACAGGGAGATGTATAAAAATGAGAGGACTAAAAAATATAAAGCAGACCCGTCATAAATCTTGGCAACCCTGAGTATATGATGTAAAAATGCACCTTCAATAAAAGCTGCATGATACATCAGTCGGTATATCCACAGATACATGCAGCTGATAATATAATATGCAAATCTCAACTTTTCATTTAAAAAGCAGAACTTGGCAATGCACAGAACAGAATAATGCTCCATTACTGGTCAAGTGATATAGCCCATAATTAACCCCTTCCATACCGGGCCTATTCTGGCACTCCTCTCCTACATGCAAAAATCATCATTTTTTTGCTAGAAAATTACTCAGAACCCCCAAACACTATGGGCCAGATTCTCGTATCCCGGCGTAAATGCCAGCGGGGCATAGCGCATCGTATTTACGCTACGCCGCTGCCAGTTTGGACGCAAGTGCCGTATCCTCAAAGCTTTTGCGTCCTACTTACGCCGGCGTAGCACAAGTGGCCCGGCGTAAGCCCGGGTAATTCAAATGTTGAAGATGTGGGTGGTTTTTATAGTAATGTGTTGTGACCCCACGTTTTTGAAATTTTGAATGGCGCATGCGCCGTCCGTGGAGGTTTCCCAGTGCGCATGCACGAAAACACGTCGCAAATAGTCAATGCTTTCCACGTGAATGTAACTTACGCAAATTCCTATTCGCAAACGACTTACGCAAACGACTTACGCAAACGACTTACGCAAACGACTTACGCAAACGACTTACGCAAACGACTTACGCAAACGACTTACGCAAACGACTTACGCAAACGACTTACGCAAACGACTTACGCAAACGACTTACGCAAACGACTTCCATACTTAACATTGCGTACTCCTCACCTACGCAAAGTTACTCCTCATATAGCAGGGGTAACTTTACTTTTACGCAAACTCCATAAAATTTGACGACTGGGTGCAATTACGTTCGGGAATCGGCGTATCTAGCTCATTTGCATATTCAACGCGGCTAATCGACGGAAGCGCCACCTAACGGCCAGCGTAAATATGCAACTTAGATACGACGGCGTAAGAGACTTACGCCGCTCGTATCCAAGCAAAATTCCGGCGTATCTTGTTTTCGGAATACAGAAAATAGATATGCCGGCGCTTCTTAGAAGTTACGCAACGTATCTCAAGCCCTATATGTTTTTTTTAGCAGACACCCTAGGAATAAAATGGCGGTCATTGCAACTTTTCATCTCGCACGGTATTTGCCCAATAATTTTTAAAACACCTTTTTTGGAAAAAAAGGTTTCATAAATAAAAAAATAACAAAACAGTAAAGTTAGCCCAATTGTTTTGTATAATGTGAAAGATTATGTTACGCCGGGTAAATAGATACCCAACATGACACACTTTAAAATTGCGCACACTCACCTGGAGCCGACCGATCGTTTCTCGGGTCCCTGATGACACAGGAGAGTCCGGAGAAGCAAAATGTTTTAATAAATTGTGACTTGATATACAAGTGATGTCTTGATATACTGCACAAGTAGCGTCATGTCACAACTGAGTATAAAAGAGAAGAGAGGTGCCTCTAAGTGTAGCAATATGGTTACATTTAATGAAGGTACAACATTTAGCAACATATTGCTACACTTAGAGGTGCCTCTCTTCTCTTTTATACTCTGTAGCTCCTGCTGGACTTCTAATCCCCTCGTGGGGGCTTCCATTTATGGATGGACATTTTATGGTTACACAACCTATCACATTGCTATGATCTTTTTAAATGAACTATAAACGGAAGGAATTGTAAATTAATGGTTGTGGAACGAATCATTTGACTTTCCATTATTTCTTATAGGGACATTTGCTTTGATATACAAGTGCTTTGGATTACAAGCATGTTTCTGGAACAAATTCTGCTTGCAATCCAAGGCTTTACTGTTTTGGGAGATAGAATTTAATTTACTTGTATATGTGCAAAATGAACCAGAAATAACTCTTAATATATATGACCCCTAAACGATTCAATAGCACTCCGTGCATTGATTATATATGACGCCAACAATATGAGCACATCAAAAGAACAGGTGTTTTAGAGGTTATTACGTATGGCTACACCATTATCTGCCCCTAATCTTGGTGGATATGGATATATAATTGGTATCTGGGTTTTATTATATTATATATATTTTTAATATATATTTTTATTATATGGTATTATATTTTGATTATATTTTATCATATTTTATTAAAAAAAAAATTATATTCTATTGCAAGTTTTATTGCATTTAGCATACTACATTATATTTCATATTTTATGACATTGGATTTTATTGTATGTATCATGTGTGATTATATGTTTATTATACTGCGGGTATTCAGGCAGACTAATTATCTGCTAATAGATATACATGGTGCATGTCTGTTGTAAATATGGATTGCACAGCATATATACATTTCCAAGTATTGTTCTACTTTGTATTTGGCAGATGTACTGCTCTTTACGAGCGCACACCACCATTCACATATCGAACCTAGCCGGTCATCTGACTGGAATAGGACAACGGTCTTATCAGCAGACATACGCTGTGTTTAGGCACGTTCCGAATGCATCACATCTCGTATTCGGGATTGGATGCCACGATCACGTGAGCGCAGTTAGACGTGCACACGTGATCACCTTCGACCAATAGAAATGTGTCTTGCAGCCTATTGGAGCGCAACGTGCGGTTCACGGGTGCGCTCCATCCGGACAGAGCCCCGAGTAACCCGCACAGCGCAGGTGCGGCTTGGAACGCACCATTCAGTTCCGTCCACAACATATCCGGATTCGTCCGAAGTGCGCAGGTGTCAAAAAGTCCGCTCACGTGACCGCACTGGACCAATTGGCGCACAACACGTTCTATAGATGATGATATATAACTGGTCAAGGATAAGCTTATTCACGCCCTCAGAAGAAGTCAACCAATGACGAAACGCGTCAGTGCGTGACTCTTATCCATTGACCTAACGCACTGTACAGCCCCCGGGTCCAGGAACAGGAGACAGGTGAAGCAACATCCACCGCACTGTCCATCCAGGAGAGGCATACAGGCACAGTACTGATACTATATGCTTGTTTCTTATATTTTGTGATGTTTGTGGTGTGAACGAACGCCCAACACCGATCGGCTGGTGGAAAGTGCTACTACTAGGACATACACGGATATATAATCCAGGCTTTTCTTGCTTGTGGTGAGTGCATCCCCAAAAGGGGAGCAATACCCCCCACGTGCTGAACAACCCCCCCTTGGTGAAAGGAGCGCTAATTCAAAGACTGTTTTCTGTGTAGTTCATCTACTTGCACTATCATTTGATTTCCTATATGTGATTGATATATAGAAGGATTTGGAAGTAGCGCTGCTGCAGTTCTACATAAAGACTTTTGGGATGTTTACGTTTTAAGAAAAGTTTTTGTTTTACTGTTCTGTTTTATATTGTAATTTTTTTTAAGTAGCTGCTACAATTTATGTTTATCTGATGATCTGTTGCAAAATCATCTCAACAGTGCAATTCTGAGCGCTGGGCTGTGCTATACTATTGAAGGAAGGGCCACATTAGCACTCTTGAGATGTGCAAAATAAACGCCTGAAATTTTGGCTAGGAAAACTGATGTTCAAACATCAGTACTGTGTGCAAGTATCCTTACAATGGAAAAAAAAAGTGAGGTCACTGATTTGGCTGTGCCATCTGGCAGGGCCAGGATGACAACACTAGCTGTACAGAATTACAAATCTTTTTATAGGTATGACAGCCATACAGATATTCATTCCAGCTGTTAATTCAGCTGTCTGCCTGATGTTAAGCTTGTAATGTTCCTGTTGCACACAGTGGAACTATTAATTTTGTAAAATTCAAGAGGAATTTCCGCTTATTCCATGCCGATTTCAAACAGTGCAGAAGTGCCAAAATGACAATGATGTAAAACACATACTGCAAGTATGAGAAGCTTTATCAAGAAGCAAGATACACTGCACACCTGACATCTTCTTATTATCTACAGCCCGGTATGGTTCTACCCCAGGGACAGGGAGGACAAGATCAAAAAACAAATTATAGTGCTCACCTTCCATCAACAGCATCTATTACACGGTTGGATATCTCCTGTTCATATAGAGAGCGCAGCATTCTTTCCCGGCGCTCTGGACGACGGCGCAGATTAATCAGAAACACCTAAAGGGAAAAGGGCTTGGGTGTTAGTCCAGACAGAAAGTGACGGGTAAACTCACAGAGACAAAGAAAAAGAACCGCATAGTGACATCATGCAAAAAAACAGCGCGTTTCTGGGGTGGAAGGGAAAGTGAACGATTAAGCATGTGTTCCCATCCTGTACACATGAGAACTTAGCCTTAAAGTGGATGTAAACCCCTAGGCCCCTTTCACACCTGCGGACCGTATGTCTGCTTTTTGATCCATCCGTTTACGTATGAAAAAGGCACCTAAATAAATCCCTATGAGATTGTCCGCAATCAGTGTCTGCAATTTTCCGATTCTGCAGACGGAGGAAAATACTATTTTTCCATCCGTCTGCGAATTGGGTGAACACGGACAGATGGTCTGTGTTCATCCGATCCCCCCCACAGGGTAGAGCGGAGATCTGACCAGGCGGTCCCTGCACACTGCCCTGTCATCTGCTCTTACAAGCTTATCCGACACAGTGCCACTGGCATAGGTGTCCACCTCATGCGGTAAGAGTACCCATTCTCTTAATTTACCAGTCTGGCTGTCCTGTATGCTTATTAAAGTGGATCACGTACACCATTCGAATCCTCAGTAACACAGGAGTGTTCTACAGGAGTGTTTTATATTATATGAAGACCCATTTGTGTCTATACATTGTTTTTTGAAGGACTTCCTCCATGCTCTACAATACACTGTTTGCACTCCAAGGGTTTCATTATCCCTGTAATAGTTTTTATTTTTTATGTATTGTGTTTTTGGTTCACTTATCGCAATATACTGTAATCCCACCCATTTGGATGAGATTCATGCAAACTGCTTCACGCAATTTTGTTACATATTTTTAAGCCTCAGATGATACACAGAGATTAAACAAATCTCCCTACATAAAACTTTTACATGCATATCTGCTGTCTTCATCTGTATAAATCGTTTAGAAAGTGCTCTTTGCCTAGGTTCGCATTGGAGCGATTTGTCATGCGATTCGAGAGATCAAATCACATGACAAGTCGCAGCCTATTGGCGGCAATGGCACTGTTCTAATCGGTGTAACAGCGATTTTGTAAAGTAGCACGATTTCAAAGTAACATCAGTGTGAACCAGAGCTTTGTGTTACAGATTTTTCTCTTCCTGTTTAACACTGCAGTGAAGCCTGGACATACAGCCAAGACAGATGATTGGAGGAAAGGCACATACCCCCCTCTCCTCATCAGCAAAGGAAGAAAGGAATGTGCACATCTCTGTTCTTAGATGCAGGCTGACTGCTAATCTATTTATAGCAACCTCCCCTGAGGCTGATAACAGAAGAACAGAGCAGGAGACAGCTACAGGACTAAGTGCTTTGAAGAGAGAAGAGAAAACACTACAGATATATGCGCCCAGCTTAAATTTCATGAATCGGGTTTACATCCAATTTAATATACAGTATAGTAGCTAGTGTGCTGCTGGACTAAAAAAAGATTGCTGTAGTGCAGCTAGTCAGATAAATGTGTATTCCATACAGAACCAAGGATCCATATTTCAAAACAGAATTAGGTTATTCTCACGCTGAGATTGTTAACTGATGCATACAAGCATTAAAGATCAATCTCTAAGCTAATATTTTGCCCCTCCAATCCATTCTCATTTTGCTTAGAACCCTTCAAACACTGTTTTATGGTTAACTGGATCCACCATTGCATATCCCTAGCTGGCACATCTTCTGGCTGCACAGAGTGCTTAAGATTAAAGTCTGTGTCTGCCAATCTATGGTTCCCTTGTGGTAATGTCATCCTGCCACTTCCATCTTCTGAACCCTGAGAGGACCCTTGCCACTGGACAACAAATGGAATGTAGCAAAAAAAGGGAATTGAAGCTCCCTTTGTCCCTTTGACCCTTACTGGGATAATAAAAAAAAGTAGCCATTGTTACCAAACAAGCTGCTGATAAAACCCCTGCAGACAATCGCACTGGAAGAAATACCATTAAAAGGTACAGTTAACATCTAGACCATATACATTGATTCCATCACATTCCATGATGGAGGATTTTTTGGGCCCTCAAAAGGTTTTGAACTCTTGATTGCCCCCTCTTACTAAAAAAAGTCATATCTGGACCTTTTAGCAGTGTTGTGAAGCTTCAATTACCAGAATATTTTATTCTACATTACACCACAAGCCAAAGAGTCTGTGGAAATACCCTGGGCTGTAGATGCCACCTGCCTAAAAAGCAGGTCACAGACATCAACATCTTTACAATAAGACTGAATAGCAACAGAAATAAGCTCACAAGTCCAGCTACATCCTTCCACTTTCCTTAATTAGCCAATGGAAAGTGTCCATGTCAACCAGGCTGGGTACCAGAAGAAAGGCCCACGCTCTCTGCAGTGGGAAAAGATTGAAGACTCAGGACCCATTGGGGGAGATTTAGTAAAACTGGAGAGTGCACAATCTGGTGCAACTCTGCACAGAAACCAATCGGCTTCTTTTTATTTTTGTCAAAGCTGAATTAAACAAGCTGAAGTTAGAAGCTTGGCTACCATGCACAGCTGCACCAGAGTCTGAGTACATCAGTTTTAGTAGATCAACCTAGTGTGTCAGGTGACCATGGATTTGGTTAAATTACTTACCTTTCCAAATGGTCAGCATCTTTTACTGTATGTTAGTTCGCCATCTTCATTGGCCAGCGAGGGATGAAGTCACTCCTATGCATGTGCAGAAGCTAGTCCTTCCAGCACACAGGGATCAGACTGGCCACTGTAAGCTGAGCTGAGTATGTTCAGCTCAGGGATCACAGTGAGCACGCATGACAGTGTATTTTATTGCAGAGGAGGCATTGCAATAAAAAAGCCTGCCTGCTTACAGTATGTAACAGCGGAACTTCTGTTCTGTTTTAAGCAAAAGCAGAGAGTATGTTGTGCGCTTTATATTACCTCATCAAACCCCATTTTGTCAGGATTCTTTGGTAGAGGAGACACATATTGAGAAGAAATAAATGGATATCCTTCCACTGCAAGAAAGAAGAGAGAGAGTTATAGTTGCAATATGGTTCCAGCATGCCCTCTGTCTTAAAAGTGTATCTATAGCAAAAAGTGTTATTTTTTTATTGTTGTTTTTGTCTCTGCTAGGATAATTTGGCCTTGCTACTTGTCCTGGTGACCTTCATCAGAAAAGGATGGGAAATCCAACTGTGGTCAGAGGAACAGGAATAGAGAGGAAATCTAATGGGGACACTTGTCCTGCTAACAATAGGGAATTTCATATTACCCAAGAGAGATTTTTTCTTACTTCTTGTTGTGTCTCTAGGACAGGAAGTTAAAGCGGAGGTTCACCCTAAATATAAGATCTCCCATGTGATCCAGCATACTGGCGTCAGCGCCAGTATGCTGTTTTTTTTTTTTTTTTAATCGCACACTTACTGTATTATTGTGGAATTCCTTTTTTGTCCCCCGCAGTGGACGGCTGTAGTATTGCTCGTCACATCTTCCTAAAATACCCGATATGGACTCGGGTAATCTCGGCGAAAATGCGGCGCCTGCGCACAGACCTAGGAGCTGACTGCGCAGGCGCCGTATTTCTCCGAGTCCTATTTCGGAGGGCGTGACGCGCCATAGCCGTAGGACTCAGAGAAATACGGCGCCTGCGCAGTCAGCTCCTAGGTCTGTGCGCAGGCGCCGCATTTTCGCCGAGATTACCATATCGGGTATTTTAGGAAGATGTGACGCGCTATACTGGCGCAGTCCACCACGGGGGACAAAAAAGGAATTCCACTATAATACAGTAAGTGTGCGATTAAAAAAAAAAAAAACAGCATACTGGCGCTGACGCCAGTATGCTGGATCGCATGGGAGATCTTATATTTAGGGTGAAATACCGCTTTAAAGTGTCACTAAACCCAGGACCCTGCATTCACTATATCTGATCCCCCACAGTACACAAAGCATGAAAATGCAATTATTTTAGTAAATATAAACTGCTAAATACCTTTTCTCACCAGAAGTATATAGCAGTCTTGTGACTTCTATCAGTGTTCAGCCAAGCACTAATTTAAGTTTGTAGGAGGAGTTTTTTGACTGTCCTATGAGACTGCATGACACCTGACCTTCTGTCTGGGCAGTGCTGATCGGCCCCTTGCTGATCACATGCACGCTTCCAAGAAAAGAAAAAAAACACCTCTCTAGCAATACACACCAAACTGAGCATGTGCAGCCTGACTCCATAGACTCTGTGTTATCAGGAAATTATCAGGGGACAGTGGAATGAGTGGAGGATCAGGGAAACAAGGAGCAAACAGCCTTTTAACACAGAGGATTAACCCCTTATGTTCCATTATGTTGTGAGTTTAGTAACAATTTAAGTGAAATTGCCAAACGGGACACACAGAGCTGAAAAAAAACGGGGAGGATTTCAATCGGTAACAAACCTAAAAAAATAATAATTTGCATACAGATACACTTGAAATAGAAGTCAGTTTGATGGACTCCTTTTCTTCATTGCACATGGCTATTGGGGTGTCACGATGACTTGCTGCATTATGGGTTGCAGAGTAATATGGTTAAAGGATATCTATACTGAGTGAAACAGGTAAGCTGACTGTAAGGCCGTGTACACACGACTAAACAAATCCGATCAAATCGGTCTGACAGACCGTTTTGATCGGATTTGTCTACTGGGATATGTTGGTTTGATCGTGTACACACGATCAAACCAAAATCCCTGCTGGCAGACAGCGCGGTGACGTGGCGGTGACGACGCCGCCACGTCACCGAACCAGGAAGTAAAATACTTCCACGCATGCGTCGAATCCATTCGACGCATGTGTGGACAGATATGTTCGCTGGTTAGTGTACTAACCAGCGGACATGTCGGACAGATGGGTTTCCAGCATGCTTTAAAATTTGTCTGCTGGAAAAACCTGTCTGCTCGCCCGTACACATGATTGAATTTGTCTGCTGAAACGGTCTGTCAGACCGGTTTCAGCAGATAAATTTGATCGCGTGTACGCAGCCTCAGAGAATGTATAAAACAATTCTTTCCCCATTTCTAAATTCACATGTGTAGGTGTACATATATACAGTATATAAGTATATTGTTGGGTAGAGTTTTGCCGTAGCAAAACTAGTTTTTGGTTTACATAGAATTAAAGAGTTTGACAGTTTTGTGGTTGAGCCATGCCCAGGAAGATACTTCCCGTTTCTGTAAAGCTATAATATGTCTGTCTATCTGTAGGCAACATCTGTTTGTCACCTACATAGACTTTATCTTGTGGTTTGTAGTTTAAGACCCAGAGCCCAGAATACATTTCTTGTTCTAACTGTAACATACATCATTGAGATGAAAACAGGAACTTGCATTGTCAGGATGGAAGCAGATGCTTGCTAAATAGATGACGTGTCTTATCCTGATAAAGGAAGTCCCTCTAATGCCTTTACAAACTGCATAAATACTGTGAATCTGTGTTCAATAAACTAGAGACCCTTTGATAACACTCCGCAACTGTTCATGTGTATCATTGGGTTCTCTCTCAGATCTGACAGATCACTAAATTGTTATTTTGCACTACCTAAGAATGAATACACCTGGGTGGTTATAGTACATATCCTTATCACTGACCTCCTTCTAAAGCACAGTAGGCATGATTGAAGTAAAACTGGATTTTTGTACTCACCATAAAATGCTATTTATTGGAGTCCATTGAGGGACACGGAAAGTCTTTATACTTCAGGGTATACTACGGTCTACAAAGGAAATGGGAACTGGCAAAGATAAAACTTTAGGCCAGCCCTGTTTTGTAGAAAAGTAAGACTGAGAACATGATCATAAACACAAGGGGTTGGACCTGTGTGACCTGTGTCAAAGGACTTGGTGAGTGCAAAAAGGGACACATGAGGTCTTTACCGTTCGGGACATTCAACTGAAGAGGGAGCAACACAGCAAACAATCACTAACAGACCTAAGAAGAAACACAGAACAGGGGACTGCCTGTAGCTCAAACAGCCACCTAAAAACTTATTCTTGATGCTTACATCAGATGAGTCTGAAATATCCCCCTAGTAGACCTTGGGCGAACAAGCCACTTACCACGGTGCTTCCAATCTCTTTAGAGAAAAAGTTGGAAAAGTGGGTGAAAAGGCAAAAGGTAAAAAAAAAAAAAAAAAAAACACACACACACACAGGAATGCAGGAGAGGTTATACCCCGGGCTGGCATACAGTTTTTTTTTATGTTTGCCAGTGTCCTGTCCGCCTGTGGGGAGTGATAGTGTAACCCAAAGTGTAAAGACTTCCTGTGTCCCTCAATGTACAAAAAAGATCTGCATGCTTTTTCCGGTCAGCATTTCTGGACACACTTAAGCCAATAGATCGGCACCGCAGCCAGGTTACCAGCATTTTCTGAAGAAGGTTAGCAATGACAGCCTCTATATGGAATTAATTGCAGGTGTCATTTAACGTAAACCTTTCCTAAGAGAGACATGGAAGCTGTCCAGGATCATCCCAGTGAAGACATTGGTATTGGGTATGTTCGGGATGTCACACTGGGAGTGGCAACTGTATCCTTGCAGCCGCTGCGTCCCAATAGACAGCAAAGGAAACGCTGGCAAAAGGATGCATGTACACCTTTACACCCCTGTGCCGGATAACATGGCCCTGTATGAAGCCCAGATTGAAAAAGGCCCATGTCAATGAGGCCCAACAATGAACTTTTCTTATTTGTCCCATTTTGGTCTGTTGAATATAAAACTGGAAGTGTTTTGTTTAGGGCTGTTACTGATCAAAATTTTTGTGTTTGATTAATCTTTTTTTTTTTTTTTTTATCAATTAATTTCGATTAATTATAGTGCACATACAGATCCAACTACTTTTAGCCGATTCCCAGTGCAGCTCCCAACCACTGGAAAAATGGATAGCAGGATACAAAAAACACACAAAGGCCGCACTCGATTGGAATAGTATTAAAACTTTTATAGTCTTCTAGTAGGTAACAAAATAAATATTGCACTGGAGATAAAAATCGATGTAGCTACATAAACTGTGAAAATGGTGCGAGTAATACCAAACGGTACCAAAAGCAGTCATAAAAACATGTAGCCAAGTATGATGCTGGTATAAAAATGTGTACAACGATGCTGAATCCAGATGAGGAGAGGTTAACATCAGTCCGTCGGCATGTAGATGTCCCATGAAGGGAACTATCATAACTCCCAGTGGATGGTTGTAGAATCCCAGGTTGATAGAGGGAAGTGTAACAGCCCTTGTGTGTGGCAGATAGTAAGGTCCCGCCGGCATGCAGATATGAAGGCACAGCAAAGGAGCCCTTCAGATGGACACAACAAGCCCCGCCGGTGTCCGTGATGTTACCGTATCTCCGACGGAACTCCCTGAAGGCCCAGAAGCTGGCAGAGAGGTGAGTACCAATCAAAAGAATTTTAATCTATCAAAAAGGTTTTGATCGATCAAAAAAATTAAAGATTAATCGATCAATTAAAAGTTAATTTGAACAGATATAACAAAACTAGGGCTGTGCAAAGAGTTCTAAAAAGTAAAAAAACAAAAAAAGGGACCTGTCGACCCTTCCAGAACTCAAGTGCTCTTGTGTGCATTTTGCAGTTCTATGTCAAATGTCAAGCAGTGTTATCAGTCTTGCACAAGTTACCACTGTGGATTACATCAGTGGTCCCCAACCTCCTCGGCAACAGGAACAGCCTCGTGGAAGACAGCCCCACCATGGACTGGGGTTATGAGGTTTGTCATCCGAAGCTCAGCATGAAGGCCCCTAGCACATAGTAATTTCCCTCCTATAGACCGTAGTTGTGTATGGGTCTCACCAGTGCTCTATGACAATACTGTTTCCAGCTTTCTTCCCCTTCTTCCCACATGCCAACATAACCACAGAGAGGGAAGGGAGTAGTGGTGCTGAGAGGAGAGCGGGCACCCTTTGGTGGTTGGAGGATGGCAGTGAAGGTTCGCTCACCCACTGCCCAATCCCCAGCTAGCGACGGACCGGCACCAGTCCAAGCCCTGTGGGTTAAACCCTCTGGATTAAAGTGCACCCCTCCACCTGCATTTTATAAAGAAAAAAAGGTGCCGTTCTGTAGTCGTGTCCTAGGACACAGGGCAGATACACTACTAACCCAGCACTGTCACTTTAGGACAGGAAGTGTGTTACTGGTAGGATCACCAGGTTAAAATAAAGGGGGGGAGCATGAAAAGGTAAACTTATGCAGGCACCACATCGAAGGGCTAATAAACTAAAAAAAATAAAAAAGTTGTGTGTGTGTGTATATATATATATATATATATATATATATATATATATATATATATATATATATATACATACATATACACACACACACACACACACACACACACACACACACACGACATTTTTATGCGTAGTTTAGATACACTTCAATGTCTTCCGGGTTATTGCTCACCCATGGCTTCCAGTATCATGTGGACGAAATTCAGCTTGTCATCTTCAATTTCCTGATGCGGTAAAGCCGGGATGTTGACATAACCATAGCGGTGATGGTTACATATGTAGCCCTGTACTCCTAAAAGAAACACAATGGTTAAGGTCTTTTAAAGAAAAAAACTGTACAGAAAGAATCATCTAAGACAGGGGTCTTGAATTAAAATTCAAGGAGGTCCGGTCACTAAAATTTTCTTTAGGCCGAGGTCCGAATCTCAAGTCCCCATTTTTCCCCATCACAGTGCTTCTTTACATCAGGTGTCCCCATCATAGCATCCCTCTACATCAGGTGTCCCCATCACAGCACCCCTTTACATCAGGTGTCCCCATCACAGCATCCCTTCACATTAGGGGTCCCGATCACAGCGCTCATTTAAATCAGGAAATTCCCATCAGAGTGCCTCCTTACATCAGATGTCCCCATCAGAGTCCCCCTTAACATAAAATGTGCCCATCAGCGTGCCCCTTAACATAAAATAAGGGTCACGCCGATCGGCACATTTTATGTTAAGGGACACTTTAATGGACAAGTTTTATGTTAAGGGACATCCTGATGGGCACATTTTATATGAAGGGGCACTCTGCTGGGCACAAGAAAACGTGCCCCTTAACATAAAATCTGCCTATCAGACTGCTCCTTAATACAAAATGTGCCCATCAGTGTTGTTCTTAAAATAAATTATGCCCATCAGAGTGCCCCTTAACAAAAAAATGGGCACCTTTTATGTTAAGGGGAACTCTGATGGGCATATTTTAAGGGGTACGCTGATGGGTATATTTTTAATGTGCACACTGATGGGCATATTTTATGTTAAGGGGCACTCTCATGGGCACAACAAAATGTGTCCATCAGTGTGCCCCTTAACAGAATATGCTTATCAGTGTGCACATTAAAAATATACCCATCAGCGTGCCCCTTAAAATGAAATGTGCCCATCAGAGTTCCCCTTAAAATAAAATTCGTCCATCAGAGTGTCCCTTAACATTAAAAAAGTGCCCATCAGCGTGACCATTAATGGCCGGCAGTGTACACATTAACAAATCTGCCCATTAGTGACAACTAATTAACTTGTCGCATACCTTGCATGCAAGATGGGCGAAAGCTGCACAATAAGGAGAGCCCGGGACCGTGAGTAGCAGGAGTCGGGCGCGCATGGGACGTCACACCCCAATCTTGCAATTAGAGCCAGGAGTGGACCCGCAAGCTGCAGGGGGCAGGGCACGCACTTGACGTCGCGCCCCATGAGTGCAAGCTTGTCTTCTCCGCTCTCAGCATCACTGGTTGCTGGGGAAACCTGCGGCCCAAGCAAACCAACGCTGACATTTAAAATTATGCTGGCAGCATGGCGGTCCGGGCAGAAGCGCCACCCGGGCCGGACTCGGACCGCGGGCTGCCATTTAGTGACGGCTGATCTAGGACATCAGTGCTTCACTCATTCATAGGTATCTGGCAGTCATGCTGATCCAATGGCTTCAACATTAAAGCGGAGGTTCACCCTAAAACAACTCTGTCCCATCCCATCCAGCATACTGGCGCCAGCGCCAGTATGCTGTTTTTTTTTTTTTTTTTTTTTTTAATCGCTGGATGGGATGGGACAGAGTTTTAGGGTAACCCTCTGCTTTAAGTCAGAGGCTGGAAAAAGCATGCAGTTCCAAATGTCATGCTTGTTTAAGAGTCAAACTCTCACAAGGTTTTGAAAACAGGGACAGACAGGCAACTTGTATTTTCAGCTGCTGGATTATCATGACGTTCCAATGGGTTCAATACTTTTTGGATCACTGACCAGAACAATATGGAGATCAATACTCTGACATACAAATGCAAGAAAGACTCTGACTTTCTAATCGGCTTGCTTGTCCTTTTTCAGTGTTTCAAAAAGTTTAAAGCTTCAGACAGCCAGGCAGCTGGCAATTTCAGACACGGCAGCCTCTATATTTCGAGATAATCAAATTCTTAAAATTTTCTAAAGAACAAGAGTGAGATGGAACAAAAATAGTCAGCACAGGACTTCACACACAGAAGTACGTACCTGAAGCCAGGTAGGAAAAGGCAAACACAATGATGTCATCATAGGACCAGGTGTAATTAGGATGGGGAGGATAGAAGGCCAGTTTGTGGGTCTCTTCTTTACGAAGGTCAAGGAGGAAAGTAGAATGGACCATGGGCACTGGAAAACAGCCAGTTCTTTGCCGGTTTTTGGTTGGGAAGTAATCTGGTGTCCGACGATAAAATCCCTTAAAACAAAATGCAGAATTCATACATCAGCTTACAGGTACCAAAACACCAAGTCCAAAAAAAACTATCTGACTCCACCAAAAACAATTTTTCCAGTTTTTAATAAAAAAAGGAGGACCTCTGCCAGGTTATTACTGCTGCCTGAAGTTCTGTTGTGAAGATTGCTCTCACTTCCTGGCCCAGGGACAACGCTGTCGCCAACACAGAAAATGAGAGGAAATCTCAAAAAGGGACCCATGCAGCAAGGAATAAAAACTTGACAAAGGTTCTACATTTTCTAAAACTAAACAGAAAAAGATAATGGACTAAAATAACAATTTGAATCGAAAAGTAATATTCCATTTGGACCCCACTTTCCACAGTTCACATACTTAATGAATGATACCAAAGCCCGACCCATTAGATGCAAGGGTGCTCATAAAGAACTTCTATTTTTGATGGTCATGCTACAATGCCAGATATTACCAGCAGATGGCGCAGAATGTGTAACTATAACTAAATATGCTGGCAAAACTAAGAAGAGCATGGGGATCCCTTAAAGGAAAACTTTAGTGAGATAAATATATAGTCACAAATGCCTGGCTGTCTCTAGTTTCAACACTTCCTGAGTCACTGGCCCAGAACTTATGATCGGCATGCCTAGTCAAAAGGTATTAAATTAAAAGGTACTAAGGTAATGGGTCAACAGGAACTGAGAAATATTACTATTTCTTTTAGTAGATGACAACACTCACTGTACAACATCTAATAAGGAGCAGTGTTGTCACCGTCACTGTAGTGATGGCAAACCTTGGCACCCCAGATGTTCTGGAACTACATTTCCCATGATGCTCAAGCACTCTTCAGTGTAGTTGAGTATCATAGGTAAAAGGTTTAACCCCTGTCAACAGCTGAGAAATGTAGTTGAGCATCATGGGAAATGTAGTGTCAAAACATCTGGGGTGCCAAGGTTCACCATCACTACCTTAGGACAAAACTACAGAACAACTACCCCTCTTCTGCATGGGAAGGAGGTGTTCTTTAGTTCACAGAACAAGCTGTAGGACACTCAGAAAGCATAGAAAAGGTGGCCGAATATCGATCCATGAACAGGCAGGCTGGTTGCACAGAAGTCGCTCTACCAATCGACTTCTGTACAACCACTGTTTTGGATTTTACCCTGATCGATCAGTGCTGCCGGCTACAGCTGGCAGCACTGATCAGTGTATTCTAATGGTGGGGAAGTCTCCCCACTTTTAGCGGGAGGATTGTGTGGATGGGGGAATCCGGTCATTTTTATTTAGTTCAGCCCACCGATTGAACAAAGAAAAGGACTAATGTATGGGCTTGCCTAAGTTACCAGCTTACTAAATTTCTGCCAGATCAGTAGGTATTTGTTAGCGCTTATTAAAACAGATAACAGAAGACTTTCAACAACATATTTAACCCCTTCATGCCCACCCCCAGCGCCACCTTTAAATAGTTTGAACACCCAGGGGAGGAGGAAGGAGCAGGGATCGCGTGACCACGGTCACAGTTATGCGATTGCAAGCTGGTCCCGTCACTTACCGATCTGAACCCAAGACCGAAAACTGAGACAGCTTGGTGTTTGTGCCGAGTGTGCGCAGCAAATCCACTCTCAGCATAAGAGCAACAGCCCCCCAGCGATGCATATGTGCTGCGCATGAGCATTAAATCAGAACTTCAGTAATTTTTTCATCTTTTCATCTATTAAATCTTCTGTCCTTGTTTTAACTGTGGGTAGTAATAAAAAAATTCTGCCAGTAAAGACCTTATACAGCCCACTTCCTGTTTTCTGTCTGGTAAAAAGCCTAGGCTTATGACATCATGCACAGCTCTCTCTCTCTCAGTTTGCTAGTAAGGGAGGGGGAATAGTCATAAGAGAGCCAATGAGAGCTGCAGAACTGGAGGTGTGTGTCTGTGTAAATCCAGGAAGTGAATAGGCAGCAGATTCAGCTGCTCACAGTTAAAATAGCTGCAGCCAGACTCAGTGGAAAGAGATTTCTGCAGCATATCTATAAATTAATACGCAAAGTGGTTAGAGGGAAGCTTCAGAATGGCAAAGATGTTTTTATTATAAATTATGTGAGCAGGCTGAAGTTCCTCTTTAAAGGCCACACATATGTGTCAGGTGGTTGTATAAATTAGGTCAACAGATCAAAGGGGTCTTAGCCCCAATGCATGAGCATTTAGGTGCAAGTGAAAGGTACAGGCGCACCATCCAGCCCCGCTCCCGGAAAACTGCAAGCTGTTTGTGACCCTGAATTTTTCCTGCACTAAACATACCATAAGTTTTGTGCTGTACACCATCTAGCCACAGCAGCTGTCAGCCTCTTGGAGTCTGCCAGGCTTTGGTTAGCGGGGCTGGTCGGAGCACCTGTACCTTTAACCCAAATCAAATGTCAGAGCCTCGTCCACCAGAACTAAACGCCCAGCATGCATCCTTAACTGGAAAGCCCCTTTGTAGGAAATCAGCAGTTATTATACTACTTTCTATATGCCTCACCATCAGGTGTTACTGTTGGTACCTGTCTTACCTGGGGTGTTATTTCACACCAAAAGTTAGAGTACCCTGTCTGGGAGTCCAACATGGGGGCGACCAGGGTTTTATTCTCCGCCATAAGAAGCTGGATTGTTTGGTCATTGGTCAGCACGTTATCTGCATCAGTAAACTGTAAAACAAACAGCAATAAGTTGGTATCCAGACATTCTTTAAGTTATATATAAAATGTAAAAGTCTAACGTTCCAACGTCTAACGTTCCCCTTTAACCACCTGAAGATTTATTCCCCCCCCCCACCCCCTTCATGACCAGGCCACTTTTTACGATACAGCAATTTTACTGACAATTGCACAGTCATGCAACGCTGTAAACAAATAAAATTAAATGTCATTTTGTTTTCCACAAATGGAGATTTTTATTTGGCGGTATTTGATCACCACTGCTTTTTTATTTTTTGCGCTATAAACAAATTAAATTAAATTTGGCAATTAAAAAAAAAAAAAAAAAACTATATTTTTTTTACTTTCTGCTATAAAACATATTCAATAAAAAATATAAGAGATCAAACTTCCTCATAAATTTAGGCCAATCTGTACTCTGCTACATGTTTTTGGTAAACAAAACCCAAAAAGCGTTATAGCGTTTATAAACTATGGTATATATATATATATATATATATATATATATATATATATATATATATATACTGAAATTTGTATTTATTGATTTTATATACTAGTAATGGCAGCGATGAACAACTTATAGCGGGACTGTGATATTGCGGCAGACGATTGAACACGTAACTGACACGAATACAGTAATCAGCGCTAAAAATATGCACTGTCACTGCACTGACACTGGCTGGGAATGGGTTAAACCACAGGGGCGATCAAAGGGTTAACAGCGTGCCAAGCCAGTGATTGTGTTTACTATGTGTGCTGCTTCTAGGGGAAAAGATGGATTTTAGTCCCTGTTTGCAGGAACACCTAATCCATCCCTTTCCCTCGTCAGAACGGAATTCTGCCTTGTGTACATAGACGAAGCTCCGTTCTAAATCTCTGAATGACGATCAGCGGGTGCCAGCGGACATCGAGTGGCCGGCACCTGCAAATTGGCTTCTGCTGTGCATAATCACAGCAGAAGCAGCCCATCGATGGCACGCACTCATCCCCTGCAGGTGGAAGTGCAGGATCATGTATATATACACATAATCCAGCACACAGCTGCCGCCCTGTAGCAGTAAAACTACTACAGACAGTCAGCAAGTGGTTATGTTGCTTTGCATGTATAGGCCGGAGTGTGGCACACACTCGTTGGTGTCCCTAGAACACCCTCTTTCCAGGATCAGCCCGATCTTACCAGGATGAAGTCGGCTTTGCTCTCCCTTGCGTAGTTCAAGGCTTCCTGGCGCAGCTTCATAATGTGCTCATATCGCTCTGCAGGCCAGTGCTTAGGGGTCGTCTCCTGAGCATACCACCTGCCAGGACAAAATACTACAATCAGCATACAGATTCATTGTACAGGAAATAATCAGTCCTTCCTTCCAGATGACAGGCAGAGAGGATAGGCAAGAGCAACAGACATGTCACCTGGGCATCCGCTGTGCCTTCCACACCACAGAGTGATAGAATGGCCGCACCGCCTCCACCCAGGTCTGCAGAACATCGATGGTTGCGTCTTCATTGTGGTCACTGACACACCTGAGGAACGACAGAACACAACACAGTGAGACTTCACAAAATAAAAACACGCTCACTTCCTGTTCCTTACTTCCTGTTCCTGTGAGAACAGTGTCACCGGTAGGGTTGCCACCTCATTCTTGTAATCTAGAACATATGAATTACACGGGTTCTGAGGCTGATTTAATGCAGATAAGGCACCAAGTGAGTTTAATTACCACCTTAATCAGCCTCAGAACCTGTGTAATTATTATGTTTAAAGGGATGATGTGGGTGGCAACCCTAGTCACCGAAACATGAGGGGAAATTTCTCTCACTGGGACACAGTGGCAATATAAAGGCTTTTAGGGCTCATGCACATAGGCGTATATGGCAGTACAATGACAAACACAGCTATATTTTGGCCCCTGGGAGCCACAAGTGTAGCCTATAGCTGCCTGTGCAAATGAGTTATGGGATATGGCTGTACAGGGGTATATGCAGATCCAAGTGTAAACATAGGAACGTAGGCCCTGGTTACAGCCCGTCTGTGCCCAGGGCATACATCCATACACTTATATGTGGTCATGCTAGGACTGGTGTATACTCCTGTACAGCCAGATCCTGTAATTTATTTGTACAGGTGGCCATATGACACATCTGGTGTCAAAACTGTACGTTATGGTGAAAGGTTGTATACGCCCATGTGCATATACATGTGAGGGGAGGTTAAAACCTCCATTAGATTTATGTAGCTGTAGGAGTCTGGAGATTTCCCCTCACTTCTAGTCAGAGAAAACATTGTCATCTGGACAGGAAGTGAGGAGAAATCTACACAATGCTGTATAGCAGAGACAAAAAAAATAAAAAGAAGAGGATTTCTAATATTCCCCTGTTCTGTCAGAATAGTGAAGCCATCAGATTAGGTAACGGAAGTGATGTTCCGTCAGCTGCGCATGCATTCCACCACTGCCAGGTTTGCTAATCTGACAGAACACCTGCAGTAAGAAGGCGGCAGTAGACATCTTACTACACCCAGCTACGTTTGGAATTTCACAGAAATTTTAGCAATAAAGTGAGCGTGTAGTAATATATATAGTGGGCCAGATTCTCAAAAGATACGTCGCCGTAATTTCAAATCTGCGCCGGCGTTGCTTTACGCCGATTCTCAAACGCAGATACGTGTAAAAAATAGGCTTCTTCCGCCAACGTAACTTGGCTATGCCAGCGTATAATTGTGTGCAATTATACGCTGGCCGCTAGGGGCGCTTCCGTCAATTTGCCGCGTCAAATATGCAAATGAGCTAGATACCCTGATTCCCGAACGCAATTGCGCCCGCTCGTCGTTTTTTACGTTGTTTGCGTAAGCGTAAAGTTACCCCTGCTATATGGGGGTAACGTTCCGTAGGTTCGTATGGACATCGGGACAGCATCGCTTTTTTCTATCGTTTACGTAAATCGTTTGTGAATAGGGCTTTGCGTAAACTATCTTCACGTCAACACCAATGTATTTGCGGCGTAATTTGGAGCATGCACACTGGGATACGTCCACAGACGGTGTATGCGCAGTTAACAAAAAACGTCAAAAACGTGGGGTCACGAATGTTTTACATAAAACACGCCCACCTAATCCACATTTGAATTACCCGGGCTTACGCCGGGCCATTTACGCTACGCTGCTGCAACTCTGGACGCAAGTGCTTTGAGAATACGGCACTTGCGGCACTGAGTTGAGGCGGCGTAGAGTAAATAGGATACACTACGCCCCGCTCGTAGATGCGCCAGTGTGTTGACATTTGTGATGCTGTTTGGATATTTCATTTTGAAAGAGGATGGACGCCAGCAGTAGGAAGGTGGCGGAGGACATGTTGGTACACCCTGCACTGCTCAGCACTAAAGATGTTCCAAATTAAACATCCAAACAGCGTCACAGGTGTTAATATCTATACGCTCATTTGATTGCCAAAATAACTCTGCAATTCAAGACGTAGCTGGGTGTAGCAAGATGTCCGCAGCCTTCTTCTGACCGCAGGTGTTCTGTCAGATTAGCGAACCTGGTAGCGGTGGAACGCATGCGCAGCTGGCGGAATGTCACTTCCGTTACATTATCTGATGGGTTCGCTAATCCGATTGAACATGCTTAAAAAAATACATGTTTTGGCCAGAAACCAACTTTTGGTGTACAATGCTTTCATTAATATTGGTAAAATGAAAAAAAAAACACACCAGAATCGTGGGATGTTTTTGAACACATCAGGCAGCCCAAAATTCAGGTTATCCTATGCAAGCAAGCTGCATTTCTTCATACCTCAAATGTGTGCAAACACATGGAAGCGCATGGAAATGCACTGCGACTAAGTCACTCAGCACACATAAAAGCTCAAAAAAGGAAAGAGACCACCAAAGGAAATCTAAGCAAACACAAAAACGCACTGCAAACGCATGTAAATCTTTGTAAAAACAAGTGTCAAATGCATGTCCATGCATCAGCAAAAACGCACGTTTTTTAGGGGTGACTGGGTCCTAAAAGACGGCATGCACCTCCCACAGTAAACGTGGTATGTAAAGAGCATTCTTCTCTGTCATCTTAATAACCTCCCTGACACATTGAGCCTCAGAGCAATTCCAAGTCCCACGACCTGTCTATACTTGCTGCCTATGTCCCTGTGTGCCATACCTGACCAGAAGGCAGGTTCTTCAGTGTCTGCTCATATACAGGCCATGGTGAAATTATCGCGCGTGGGGGATGGTAATGGGGGAAGTTACATTTGATTTTGAGATTCACTGGAAGATCGCTTTCAGCAGAAAAGAAAGAATTGAAGTCACTTCTCACACATGACCTGCAATCAGGGTTGCCACCTCATCCCTTTAATACCGAACACATAATAATTACACAGGCTCTGTGGCTGACTAAGGTGGTAATTAACTACTTGAGATCCGCGCTACAGCCGAATGACGGCTCTAGCGCAGATCTAAATTGTCAACAAGCCGTCAATTGACGGCTTGTCACTAGCTGCTTCCCGGCGCGCGCTCTAGAGCGCGCTGCGGGGAAACACTGTGTTGCCCGTGTCCCTTGGACACAGCCAATCACAGATCGCCGCGAACGGCCAATCAGAGTGGCCGTTTGCGATGCGATCTGTGCGGCCAATGAGAGATGATCTCATAGATCATCTCTCATTGCCGTTTTACATAGAGACAGCGTTCTGTCCCTGGAGACGGATCTGTGTTCCTTGTACATAGGGACACAGATCGGTCACCTCCCCAGTCACCCCCCCCTCCCCCCACAGTTGGAACACTATGCAGGAAATACATTTAACCCCTTCCTCACCCCCTAGTGTTAACCCCTTCAATGCCAGTCACATTTATACAGTAATTAGTGCATTTTTATAGCACCGATCGCAGTATAAATGTGAATGACGCCAAAAATGTGTCAAAAGTGTCCGATGTGTCCGCCATAACGTCGCAGTCCCAATAAAAATCGCAGATCGCCGCCATTTCTAGTAAAAAAAATAAAATAATAAATAATTCTATTATCCCCTATTTTGTAGGCACTATAAATTTTGCGCAAACCAGACGCTTATTACTGAGAAAAAAAAAGTATTTTTTTTTTAATTGGGATATTTATTATAGCAACAAGTAAAAAAATATTGTATTTTTTTCAAAATGGTCGCTCTTTTTTGTTTATAGCGCAAAAAATAAAAACCGCACAGGTGATCAAATACCACCAAAAGAAAGCTCTACTTGTGGGGAAAAAAGGATGTCAATTTTGTTTGGGAGCCACGTCGCACGACTGCGCAATTGTCAGTTAAAGCGACGCAGTGCCGGAAGCTGAAATATCACCTGGGCAGGAGGGGGGTATAAGTGCCCAGTAAGCAAGTGGTTAAACTCAATTGGTGCCTTACCTGCATTAAATTAGCCTCAGAACCTGTGTAATTCATAAGTGTTCGGTTTTAAAGGGATGAGGTGGCAACCCTACCTGCAATGTGTCGGCTACAAATACTGCTTTGGGTACCACCACAATTATTGTGAGAATACACAGGTGACTATTCTGTCCTCAGCCACTATAATAAGGGCTCATTCACACATGTGGCTGGAGAGGGTGTTAAAAATAGGTGACTGAGCCACTATACTACTGCCCCCTCTTATAGGCAGCTTCTGGACATCCATAGGAACATGTGGCCTGTGGGTAGAGTTGCCACCTCATCCCTTTAAAACAGAACACATATTAATTACACAGGTTCTGTGGCTGATTAAGGGGGTAATAATCTCACTTGGTGCTTTATCTGCATTAAATTAGCCTCCAGAACCTGTGTAATGCATATGTGTTCTGTTTTAAAGGGATGAGGTGGCAACCCTAGAGGGGCCAGTTTCAAGTGTAGTCATGACACGTGTTATGTGGATTGGTGAGGACTGACCAGGATCACCTTTAAATCAAAAGGTATGCTGCGCTGCAAGAAAATATATGAATAAATGCATATATGTGGACAGAATATTCCATCACTTAGAATGTGAAAATAACTTCCATAAAACACTGGTGAAGTGAAAAGTCCAAACAAAATCACAATCAAATCCGTGAAACAGGAATAAAGTCCATATGGATCCTGATTACACCCGAAATGTGTTAGAAGAAGGTTCTTCAAGTAAGATCAGACAAAGGCACCTCCACCTCTAATAAGAATGCCTGCTTACCAGCTCCAAATGTAAAAATCGTATGTAACTCTATGGCGGGTTTGCTTCTATTGGTCCTCTGCCGTACAACTCCACATACAGATATACCGGATACCGATAAATGCCAAATCCTCCTCTGCTACCAATTCCAAAGATGTCTCCTCACTACTTCCTCCCGACTCACCTCTCACCCGGATCTCAAAGGATCACCTTTGCCATGGATACTTACCCCTCTTCTGGGGGTAGAAAAGCCAAAGACCACTGACAGCTTCTCATCTATCCCCCCCCCCCCAACAATAATTTGTCCCCACCAGAAGAACACACTGACAGCTTCTCATCTATTGCCCCAAATTATTCATCCCACCAAAAGTCCACTGACAACCTCTCATCTATTACCCCCCCCCCCTAATAATTTAATTCCCACCAGAAGACCACTGACCGCTTCTTATCCACCCCCCCCCCCCATTATTCACCCCACCAAAAGTCCACTGACAGCTTCTCATCCATTCCCCCCCCCATTATTCATCCCACCAGAAGACCACTAACAACTTCTCATCTACCCCCCCCCCCCCCCCATTATTCATCCCACCAGAAGACAACTGGCAGCTTCTCATCTACCCCCCCCCCCCCCATTATTTATTACACCAGAAGACCACTGGCAGCTTCTCATCTATCCCCCCCCCCCCCAACAATAATTCATCCCACCACCAGAAGACCACTGGCAGCTTCTCATCTATCCCCCCCCCCCAACAATAATTCATCCCACCAGAAGACCACTGGCAGCTTCTCATCTACCCCCCCCCCATTATTTATTACACAGAAGACCACTGACAGCTTCTCATCCACCCCCCACATTATTAATTCCACCAAAAGACCACTGACAGCTTCTCATCTATCCCCCCCACCAATTATTAATCCCACCAGAAGTCCACTGAGAGCTTCTTGTCTATTCCCCCCCCCCCCCCCCCACAATTCCAATTATACATCCCAAAAGAAGACCACTGACAACTTCTCACCTATTCAAGCCCCCCCCCCCCCCAACAATAATTCATCCCACCAGAAGATCACTGACAGCTTCTCATCTATTCCCCCCCCCCCCCCCAACAATAATTCATCCCACCAGAAGACCACTGGCAGCTTCTCAACTATCCCCCCCCCCCCCCCAACAATAATTCATTCCCACCAGAAGACCACTGGCAGCTTCACAAACTATCCCCCCCCCCCCCCAACAATAATTCATCCCCCCAGAAGACCACTGGCAGCTTCTCAACTATCCCCCCCCCCCCCCCACAACAATAATTCATTCCCACCAGAAGACCACTAAGAGCTTCTCATCTACCCCCCCCCCCCATTTATTACACCAGAAGACCACTGACAGCTTCTCATCTACCCCCCCCCATTATTTATTACACCAGAAGACCACTGGCAGCTTCTCATCTATCCCCCCCCCCCCCAACAATAATTCATCCCACCAGAAGCCACCACTGGCAGCTTCTCATCTATCCCCCCCCCCCAACAATATTTCATCCCACCAGAAGACCACTGGCAGCTTCTCATCTACCCCCCCCCCCCATTATTTATTCCACCAGAAGACCACTGACAGCTTCTCATCCACCCCCCACATTATTAATTCCACCAAAGACCACTGACAGCTTCTCATCTATCCCCCCCACCAATTATTAATCCCACCAGAAGTCCACTGAGAGCTTCTTGTGTCCATTCCCCCCCCCCCCACAATTCCAATTATACATCCCAAAAGAAGACCACTGACAACTTCTCACCTATTCAAGCCCCCCCCCCCCCAACAATAATTCATCCCACCAGAAGACCAGTGACAGCTTCTCATCCACCCCCCCCCATTATTCATCCCACCAAAAGACCAATGACAATTCTTCTTATCCCCCCCCCCCAATAATCATCCCACCAGAAGACCACTGACAGCTTCTCATCTATCCCCCCCCCCCCCCCCCCAACAACAATAATTCATCCCACCAGAAGACCACTGGCAGCTTCTCAACTATCCCCCCCCCCCCCAACAATAATTCATCCCACCAGAAGACCACTGGCAGCTTCACAAACTATCCCCCCCCCCCCCCCCAACAATAATTCATCCCACCAGAAGACCACTGGCAGCTTCTCAACTATCCCCCCCCCCCCCCACAACAATAATTCATCCCACCAGAAGACCACTAAGAGCTTCTCATCTACCCCCCCCCCCCTATTTATTACACCAGAAGACCACTGGCAGCTTCTCATCTATCCCCCCCCCCCCCCCCAACAATAATTCATCCCACCAGAAGACCACTGGCAGCTTCTCATCTACCCCCCCCCCCCCATTTTATTACACCAGAAGACCACTGACAGCTTCTCATCCACCCCCCACATTATTAATTCCACCAAAAGACCACTGACAGCTTCTCATCTATCCCCCCCCACCAATTATTAATCCCACCAGAAGTCCACTGAGAGCTTCTTGTCTATTCCCCCCCCCCCCCCACAATTCCAATTATACATCCCAAAAGAAGACCCACTGACAACTTCTCACCTATTCAAGCCCCCCCCCCCCAACAATAATTCATCCCACCAGAAGATCACTGACAGCTTCTCATCTATCCCCCCCCCCCCCCCAACAATAATTCATCCCACCAGAAGACCACTGGCAGCTTCTCAACTATCCCCCCCCCCCCCAACAATATTCATCCCACCAGAAGACCACTGGCAGCTTCACAAACTATCCCCCCCCCCCCCCCCAACAATAATTCATCCCACCAGAAGACCACTGGCAGCTTCTCAACTATCCCCCCCCCCCCCCCCCACAACAATAATTCATCCCACCAGAAGACCACTGGCAGCTTCTCAACTATCCCCCCCCCCCACAACAATAATTCATCCCACCAGAAAGACCACTAAGAGCTCTCATCTACCCCCCCCCCCTATTTATTACACCAGAAGACCACTGCCAGCTTCTCATCTACCCCCCCCCCCCCATTATTTATTACACCAGAAGACCACTGGCAGCTTCTCAATCTATCCCCCCCCCCCCCCCCCCAACAATAATTCATCCCACCAGAAGACCACTGGCAGCTTCTCATCTATCCCCCCCCCCCCCCCCCAACAATAATTCATCCCACCAGAAGACCACTGGCAGCTTCACAAACTATCCCCCCCCCCCCCCAACAATAATTCATCCCACCAGAAGACCACTGGCAGCTTCTCAACTATCCCCCCCCCCCCACAACACATAATTCATCCCACCAGAAGACCACTGGCAGCTTCTCAACTATCCCCCCCCCCCCCACAACAATAATTCATCCCACCAGAAGACCACTAAGAGCTTCTCATCTACCCCCCCCCCCTATTTATTACACCAGAAGACCACTGCCAGCTTCTCATCTACCCCCCCCCCCCCCATTATTTATTACACCAGAAGACCACTGGCAGCTTCTCATCTATCCCCCCCCCCCCCCCCAACAATAATTCATTCATCCCACCAGAAGACCACTGGCAGCTTCTCATCTATCCCCCCCCCCCCCCCCCCAACAATAATTCATCCCACCAGAAGAACCACTGGCAGCTTCTCATCTACCCCCCCCCCCCATTATTTATTCCACCAGAAGACCACTGACAGCTTCTCATCTATCCCCCCCACCAATTATTAATCCCACCAGAAGTCCACTGAGAGCTTCTTGTCTATCCCCCCCCCCCCCCCCCAATTCCAATTATACATCCCAAAAGAAGACCACTGACAACTTCTCACCTATTCAAGCCCCCCCCCCCCCAACAACTAATTCATCCCCCCAGACCATAAGCTTCTCAACCCCCCCAGTATATTCATCCACCAAAAAGACCAAAATACCAAGATGACAATTCCTTATCTACCCCCCCCCCCCAATAATAATTCATCCCACCAGAAGACCACTGACAGATTCCCATCTACCCCCCCCCCCCCCCCCCAACATTATTCTTTCCACCAAAAGACCACTGACATCTATTCCCCCCCCCCCCCAATTATACAGCCCACCGGAAGCTCACTGACGTCTCATCTCACCCCCAGGTGTAATTTATAACTCCTCTCCACTTCATACTACCTCCAACTTATAACCCCTCCCCCCACTTTATAAAGTCCCCCACAGCATGCAGCACCCCCACTGGGTATAACTTCACCCCACTTGATAAAAACCCCAATGCACCCCCCCCCCCCCCCATGCACACAGCCCATACCAGACGGAGATCCTCTCCTTGGGGTAGTCCAGTCTCTCTAGCGCCCCAGGCTGTAGGGCAGAGCATGTGCCGCATTACGGGCGAGGAGGGCGATGACCAGGGAGGGATGGGAAGGATCGGCGGCCAGCAGCGGGCCGGGCAGGAGGAGAAGAAACAGCAGGAGAGCGGAGGACGCCATCCTGTGTACACCGGGAGGGACGTGTCAGAGAGGGGAGGAGGAGGGACGTGTGATCGGGAGGAGGGGAGAGTACTGCCCCGTCCATCCATCCATCCCTGGGAGGCGATCCCTCCCTCCCCTGTACAGGCTGACTGCTGCACAACCTCTTTGTCATGTGGATCTCTCTAGGTCGGGGGACTTCCTTCTAGTATTATGGGCAGTGATAGTGATCACATGATGGCATGGAGGAGACTGCCAGCTCCACAGATTGCCTCCAAAATAAAGAACTGCTTGTATATTGGGGTGAGAACCCCTCTGTCTGTGGGGGTCCCCCCTCCTGTGTGACCACTAACATCCAGAATATATGCACAACTTTTCCAATGGGGACAGCAGTTTAAAGGGATAGTTCATCTTTACAAAAAGAAAGTCCTATCCATCAACCACTAAAGGCCATTTTTTTTACTATTTAGCACTGCGCTACTTTAACCACTTTACTCCCGGAAGATTTACCCCCTCTCTTCCTGACCAGGCCATTTTTTGCTTTAATTTAACCGATAGTTGCGCGGTCGTGCGACACTGTACCCCAAAAAAATTGATGTCCTTTTCCTCCCCCACAAATAGAGTTTTCTTACTTTTCTTTGATCACCTCTGCGGTTTTAAACCAAAAAAGACCAACAATTTTGAAAAAAAAATAAATATTTTTTTTACTTTCTGCTATAAAACATTCCCAATAAAAAAAATGGACAATCACCGGGTACATACCCAGGACCCACTGATTGGCTCTCGCTGTGTCCAATCACAGCGGGAGCAGAGCTCCAGCAGCACGTGCCCCAGAGCCAAAGATAAAAATGACATGCAGGTACGTGATTTTGCGCTAAAGGGGCGTCCTGTCGCGATATATGTACGTGGGCGGTCCTTAACCATTTTAGCCCTGGACCAAAGACCAGGCCACTTTTTGCGATTTGGCACTGCGTCGCTTTAACTGACAATTGCACGGTCGTGCGATGTGGCTCCCAAACAAAATTGATGTTCTTTTTTTCCCAAAAATTGAGCTTTTTTTTTTGGTGGTATTTGATCACCTCTGCGGTTTTTATTTTTTGCGCTATAAACCAAAAAATAGCAACAATTTTGAAAAAAAAATTATGTTTTTTAACTTTTTGCTATAATAAATATACCCCAAATTATATATTATATAAATATATAAATGTCCCTCATTGTAGGCGATACGTATTCTTCTATATATTTTTGGTAAAAAAAAAAAAAATCGCAATAAGCGTTTATTGATTGGTTTGCGCAAAAGTTATAGCGTCAACAAAATAGGGAATAGTTTTACGGCATTTTTATTAATATTTTTTTTAGTAGTTATGGTGGCGATCATCAATTTTTATCGTGACTGCGACATTATGGCGGACACATCGGACACTTTTGACACAATTTTGAGAACATTGTAATTTTTACAGCGATCAGTGCTAGATAAATGCACTGACTATTGTAAAAATTACACTGGCAGTGAAGGGGTTAACCACTAGGTGGCTCTGCAGGGGTTAAGTGTTCCATAGGAAGTGATTCTTACTGTTGGGGGGCGTGGCTACACGTGACACGTCACTGATGACCGTTCCCGATCACAGTGTCACTAGGCAGAATAGGGGAATGCCTTGTTTACAAAGGCATTGCCCTGTTCTGCCCTTGCCCACCGCAATCGCAGGACTCCCGGGAACATCAAGTTCCCAGGACCCACGGCCGCATTTGCGAGGCACGCGGTGGACGTGCGCGCCCGCTAGGCGGTAGATTTAAGGGTACGTACCTGTACGCCAATCTGCCTACCCGTACCATTCTGTCAACGGAAATAGTCGTGCCGCGGTCAGGAAGCGGTTAAGCGGATAACTTACAATTGCGCAGCCATGCAACGCTGTACCTAAATAACATATTTTTTTAAAGTAAATGCAGCTGTTGGTGGTATGTGATCACCTCTGGCTCTTTTATTCTTTGCACCCGAAACAAAAAAGTAAAAAAACAATATTTTTTACTTTCTTCTATAAAATTTTTCAATAACATTTAAAAAAATAAATAAAAAATTCTTCCTAACAAATGTTCCATAGTCTGGTTGAAAAAATTCCATCCAGTTTAACCAATAATATGGAAGGTTTTACCCATGTACAACCAGGCTATTTTTTTGCCATATGGCAATGCTATACACAAATAAAATGGACGTCCTTTTACCCACAAATAGAGTTTTCTTTCAGTGTTATTTGATCACCTCTGCCGTTTTAATTTTTTTTGCGCTATAAACAAAAAGACAAAAAATGTTTTTTTTATTTTCTGCTATAAAACATACCCAATAAAAAAAAGTAAAAAATCTTCGTAAATTTACTCCAATATCTATTCTGCTACATACCTTTGGTAAAAATCCCAATAAGCGTATATTGATTGGTTTGCGCAAAAGTTATAGCTACAAACTATGGGATAGATTTATGGACTTTTTATTTTATTAATTTATTTTTACTAGGTATGGCGGCGATCAGCGATTTTTAGTAGGACTGCGATATTGCAGCGAACAAATCAGACACCTGACACTTTTTGGGGACCAGTGACACTAAAACAGTAATCGATGCTTAAAAAAAAAAATTGTCACTGTATTAATGACACTGGCAGGGAAAGGGTTAACTCTGAGGGCGATCAAATGATTAAGTTTGTCCCTCGGAGGTGCTTACTGTGTAGTGGACGGATACACTGGAGGAAAAGAGTGATCGGCCCGGATTCACGTAAGACTTACGCTGACGTATCTAAAGATACGCCGTCGTAAGTACAAATGTGCGCCGTCTTATCTCTACGCCGATTCCCCAAGCTAGATACGTCGAAAAATTTGGCTTTAGCCGCCCAACGTAACTTGCCTACGCTGGCGTATCGTGGGCACAAAGTTACGCTGGACGCATTTTAAAAATGCAATTGAGTAAGATACACTGATTCACGTACTTGCACCCGGCGCATATTTTAAGCGATTTGCGTAAGGGTTACGTCCGGCGTAAAGTTATTTCCCATGTTGGAGGCGCAACTCATGCAAAGGTATGGACCAGGGAACGAACGCCGTTGATTCTTATGTTGTTTACGTAGTACGTGAATAGGTTATGTTCACGTCGTAGGCAGTGTTTTGACGTATCTTAGGCAGTTATTTCGACGTGACTGTGAGCATGCGCACTGGGATGCGTCCAAGATACGACACATGCGCAGTTAGTTTTTTGAAGCTCAGCCCATCATTTGCATGGGGTCACGCTTCATTTAAATATATCACGCCCACTTCCACCTACTTTGACTTACGCCGACAACTATACGCTACACCGGCACAACATTGAGAGCATTGAGAGCATTTGCTTTGTGAATTCCAAGCTTGCCTCTCAACATTGCACCGGCGTAGCGTAAAGAAGATGGTACGTGAATCTACCCCATTGTGTTTTGGCTTAGCTGAAACTAAAGATCTCTTTTGCTCCCTGACAGATCAGCGATCTGTCTTGTTTACATAGACACACCGCTGCTCCATGTCTCCTCTGTATGATCAGCAGGTTGCAGCGGCCGCCAGACCCGCTGGTTGGCTCTAGTTGTGTCCAATTACAGCACTCTGGTGGCATGTACACGTGCCCCATACACTGTGTGCTCAAAATCACGCTCAGGTACATGATTTTATGCCGCTGGGGGCCGCCATATATATATGCAGTGGGCGGTCTAGAAAGCTTAAAAAAAATTCCAATGACTGTACTGTATATTGATTGATTTGCATGAAAGTTTTATCACCTACAAACTATGAGATATATACTGGAATTGTTGTTTTATTTTTTTATACTACTAATGGCGGCAATCAGCAACTAATAATGCGACTTTTATGCCGCGTACAGACGATCGGACATTCCGAAAACAAAACCATGTTTTTTTTCCGACAGATGTTGGCTCAAATTTGTTTTGCATACAGATGGTCGCACAAATGTTAAAAATTCTGATCGCCAAGAACCAACGGCGGATCCAGGGGGGGCAACAGGGAAATTGCCCCCCCCCCCCCCCGAGGCAATCATGTCACATTGGCTTTAAAAAAAAAAAAAAAAATGTTACCTTTTTTTTAACTGCTTTGCGGTGCCTGCAGCCAGGCCCGGACTGGCCATAGGGCAAACCTAGCAAATGCCTGTGGGCCGCGGGCCGGCTTCGGCCCACGGGCCGATTGCAGCCCGCGAACGGCCCTCAGCGGCCAGCGGGCCGTATGTCACGTCTCCCCAGGGGTGTACACCACCAACACAGCGCCAGATAGAGAGAGATCAGCTGGGGTATCATAGCCAGCTCTGACACTTCTCCCCTCCCCTTGCTGCCCTCACGGCCAGTTAGAGGAGAGGAGCTGCTTCTACTCCTCCCCCTCCTCTCTTCTTCTCCTCCCGTGTCTGCCCCGCCCACTCTCCCGACGGACACTGTTCTGCTGCCTAAGGGATGTGGGTGGGAAGATTCAAGCCCAGCAATCAGAAAGGAAAGATGGAGTCTGATATCCATCCAGTCAGTCCCTCCTGCCTCTGAGTAAGTACTGAGAGTACTGTACACTGATGTATGGGGTGCCCTTCATTCCCTTCTCTCTCGCTCTCTCTTCACCTTTCTTTCTCTCTCTCTTTTTTTTCCCCCCGTTTGCACCCCCCCACCAGCTGCCACTGTAGATAGATAGATAATAATCTATCTAGCTATCTATCTACAGTGGCGGCTGGTGCTCAACATTTTTGGTGGGCGCAAATGAAAAAAAAACAAAAAAAAAAACAATTGCAGCCTCACTGTGCCCATCAAACGCAGCCACTGGGCCCATCAATTGTCACCAGTGTGCAATGCCATCAAACGCAGCCACTGTGCCATCAAACGCAGCCACTGTGCCATCAATTGTCACCACTGTGCCATGCCATCAAACACAGCCACTGTGCCATCAATTGTCACCTCTGTGCCATGCCATCAAACACAGCCACTGTGCCATCAATTGTCACCACTGTGCCATGCCATCAAACACAGCCACTGTGCCATCAATTGTCACCTCTGTGCCATGCCATCAAACACAGCCACTGTGCCATCAATTGTCACCACTGTGCCATGGCATCAAACACAGCCACTGTGCCATGGCATCAAACACAGCCACTGTGCCCTTCAATTGTCGCCACTGTGCCAATTGATGCCCCTGTGCCCTTTAATTGTTGCCCCTGTGCCCTTTAATTGTTGCCACTGTGCCCATTGTCGCGACTGAGCCATAGGGGGCGGCGCTCGACGCTCTCTATAGACGCACCGCCACTGTCTATCTATATCTATCTATCTATTTATCATTATCTATCTTCCTTCCTTCTCTTCTTTCTTTCTATTTGTATCTATCTTTCTTTATCTATCTTCCTACCTTCCCTTCTTTATCTATCTATCTTCCCTTCTTTCTTTATCTATATTTCTTTCTTTATCTTCCTCCCTTCCCTTCTTTCTATCTTTCTTGTTTATCTATCTATCTTTTTTGTTTATCTATCTATCTTTCTTGTTTATCTATCTCTCTTTCTTGTTTATCTATCTATCTTTTTTGTTTATCTATCTATCTTTGTTTATCTATCTATCGTTGTTTATCTATCTATCTTTGTTTATCTATCTTTCTTGTTTATCTATCTTTTTTGTTTATCTATATTTATCTATCTATCTTTCTTGTTTATCTATCTTTCTTGTTTATCTATCTTTCTTGTTTATCTATCTATCTTTGTTTACCTATCTGTTTTGTTTATCTTTATCTATCTTTCGTGTTTATCTATCTATCTTTCTTGTTTATCTATCTATCTTTGTTTATCTATCTATCTTTTTTGTTTATCTATCTTTATCTATCTTTTTTGTTTATCTATCTATCTTTCTTGTTTATCTATCTATCTATCTATCTTTCTTGTTGATCTATCTATCTTCCCTTCTTTCTTATCTATATTTATTTCCTTATCTATCTTCCTTCCCTTCTTGCTTACTATCTTTATCTATCTATCTTTCTTGTTTATCTATCTATCTTTCTTGTTTATCTATCTATCTTTCTTGTTTATCTATCTTTCTTGTATATCTATCTTTCTTGTTTATCTATCTTTCTTGTTTATCTATCTATCTATCCTTATTGCTTTCTAACTATCAATCTATCTTACTTCCTTCCCTACTTTCTTTTTATCTTTATCTATCTTTCTTTCCCCCCCCCCCCCGGGCTGCTCAGTCTAAAATGCCCAGGCCTATTTTTTGTCCCAGTCCGGGCCTGCCTGCAGCTGCCGCTGCCGAGTCTCTCACTCTCTCTCTCTCTCATCACCAGGGCCGGTAGGCTGCCTGTCCCGAGGCTGCTTTGAGCTGTAGCTGACTGCAGCACTCCCCTCTCTCCTGCGTGTATGACTTTGGGCATCTCTGGCTGTGTGTGAGAGCTGGATCTGTGTTCGGCTGTGCTGCCTGTGCTAGACCTGCTCGTGTGATAGTAGATGGAACACTGATTGAATCAGTGTTTTGTCTATCACTCAAGCCCGTATAGGGAGGACCTTGCTAGAGCACACTGCCCTGCCGAACACAGACCTACAGCTCCTGTTTGTTCCATGACACACGTCGGGAGAGGAGATACCTGCTGTGTGTGATCGAGGTAATGCCATGGTGAGTGCCATGCACAGTGTGGCTGCATTAATAGACAAAAGTGGGACTGGATTCATAGACAAAAGTGGGACTGGATTCATAGACAAAAGTGGGACTGAATTCATAGACAAAGGTGGGACTAGATTCATAGACAAAGGTGGGACTGAATTCATAGACAAAGGTGGGACTGCAATCATATACAAAGGTGGGACTGCATTTATATACAAAGGTGGGACTGCAATCATATACAAAGGTGGGACTGCATTCATATACAAAGGTGGGGCTGCATTAATATACAAAAGTGTGACTGCATTAATATACAAAAGTGGGACTGAATTTTTATACAAAGGTGGGGCTGCGTTCATATGCACAGTGAGGCTGCAATGATGGGCACCGATGAGGCTGCATTGATCTCTTGTACCATGTCTTCAGTCTCTAAACATCCCTTGTACCATGCCTGCAGTCTCTGACCATCCCTTGTACCATGCCTGCAGTCGGACCATCCCTTGTACCACGCCTGCAGTCTCTGACCATCCCTTGTACCACAATTGAAAACGGGGTTCAAGGTACACAAACCATAGGATGGACTATGGGTGACCTGGAGTATTACAGTGCCACGTCCTAGAGTAACTAGAGAAATTTGTGGTTTAGAAAAGAAAGTGGACTTTATAGGCACTACTCATAAACGTAATATAAGTGTTTTATTGATACAATACCAAGTGGATTCTGGCATTGCACTCAAAATTACAGTATAAAGTTATAAAAATACATTTAAAAATACACATATGATTGATCACACAGTAAAAATAGTGAACAAAGAAAATAAATAGTCGTTGTAAAGGAATGATCCGGTGTAGAAATCAATACAGGTTGATAACTACTGTAGATGTGGATATACATAAACATAAACTCTACATGTTTCGCATTTGTTGCTTCGTCAGGAGTTATGATTTTTCTAGAGAGAAAGGAAGGGACCGTCATTAATATACAGACATACATTTAAACACAATATACAAACATTCGTGCGTAACATTAAATTATATCCTTTGTGCGTCAGAGCGCTATACAGAGGATGCATAGAAGACCGAGGTTGCCATGGTGTCATAGAGGGAAGGGCGTACCCATAGAGGTCCATAAGGGGGGGCATGCAGGGATACACCAGGAAAAAGAGTTGTTAGGAAAGGATACCCCTATGTATAGTAGTTTTTTGGGAACATTTAGGATAGTATGTTCGCACATTATAACCAGTGTGGAATGGTAATATTTAGGTGAGCTATGTTAGGGGTGGAATTAGATATAGTGAATGCCCAGCAGAGATATATAAAGGCAGGATAATCCATGTGTGATGAACACTGAGTGTGATAGTAGAGTACTTATATCGAATGGCTGCCTACCGTTCCCACTGTTGGGTATCATAGAGAAGATTTTTGACAGTATAGATGAATATTGTCTGGAACTTGGGAGATTCCAGATGATTGAAAAACGATCCGAATAAGGCTAAAGCGGTGTGGCTTATTCTGGTGAGGAAAAAGTATATATACAATATGACAAAAAATAGGAAACTGTATAATGGTATTGAACAACAGGTTTTCTGTTATTCAAGTATGGGTATGAAAAAAAGAAAAAAGGAAAACAGATATTTTTGTTCGGAATACATACCCAAATATGTGCACCGCAGAATGTTGGTGGAGAGGGCTGAACAACTGCTTTGGTTATTAAGCTTGAGCAGCTAAGTCAATAACAAAGAGGGGGTGATCCCCTAGTGTTGAAGCCTGAATTCCAATTAGTAGGTAGACCAACAATAGTAGAAGGCTGCGGTGTATTCAGAAGTGTATCTAAACAGAGAGATATAGTATAATAGATGATGCTTTAAATAAGCCACCTACTTAGAAAGATGCTATAGAAGCCTGCAGCTAGGCAGAGTGTAACATTCAGTTTCTAAAACATCATTTTTACTCACCACTCAGGTCGTTTGGTTGAATTCCCTGCTTAGAAATGGCAGACTCTATAGCTAGTTTTATCCACCCCTTATAAATGTGTATCCCGGTCACATGTGCGGTTGAGACTTCCGCATCATGTGACCCGGCCAGGTCCTGACTAACCAATCTCTACGCAGCAGGCTTAGCAGCGTCAATCGACGCTGCACCAATGGGGTGGGTGTGAAGTAAAACATTGAGGGGAGGAGGCAAAGAGGCACTCCACCAATAGAGTGGGGCGGGGCGTGTCTCACAAACATGGCCCGTTGCGATGGTAACCCCAGCGCGCATAGGTAAATACTCCAGCATTGGCGTGAGCCCAGGGAAGGAACGTCATAGGAAGGAGGGATGGAGGCACACGCTCCACCAATGAGAGTCGGCGGGGCGTGTCAAGGTCCGTGGCAAGAAGCTGAGGCATAAACCAACGCCGCAAGAACACACAGACAAAGCCACCATCACATCCTAGATTTGTTGTGATGCGGTTACCTGGCCGTGCATGTCCCAACAAAGGATCCCCACAGGATACCGCAACAATCCCCAAAGGGCACCCAGGCAACAGGCAACAGGTCCTAAACATCAGTTAATATAGTAAGACAGTTGATAGTGCAACATTAGTAGTGCAAAAAAACAAAAGTGCACTAATATACAGTTGGTTAAATATAAACAAAATAATTTTGTATTGTGACTGGGTATCCCAGTTCACAAAATTCGTTTCATGATTGAAAATACAGACGTTAATGCATTACTAGATATTTGTTAGCATGGGCACAGCGGAGAGGGGGAGCAGAGCTATAGAAAAAATTTGATTATTTAACTAAAGCAGTTGATTAATATATTAGTGTATACTAGTAGTACCACTAAGGCGTAACCAACGTGACAATGTGTTATAAAAAAGATTTATATGTCTGAAGCTCATTGATTCCTGGAGGTTGGGTAGCGTTTAATCTTTCAATCCATTTGGTCTCATTTTGCAGGATTTTTTTATCCCAGTCGCCTCCTCTCGGGTCCCGCTGAATAACAGCGAGAGCAAAGAAGGAGGCAGATGATGTATTGAAACGGTGGTAGAGGTCCAAATGTCGACTGACAGGTGTCAGAATTTTTCCATTGGACGAATAGTAGATGTGATCTCTAATTCGTTGTCGAAATGGGCAAATTGTTTTCCCAACGTAGTAGATCCCACATGAACAAGTCATGAGGTAAACAACACCCATGGTGCCGCAATCAGCTTTAAATTTGGGTTGTAATAATTCGCCATTAGGTAGAATGAATTTACTACCTGTGGTGATATAACGGCAGAATTCGCAATGCCCACATTTAAACATACCCTTCCCAGCTGGAGGGTCTTGTCTGGCCGGGACATAGTGACTACAAGTAAGTTGGTCCCTCAAGGATGTTGAACGTTTAAAGACTATTGTTGGGCGTTCGCCAACATATTTGCTTAGGATAGAATCTTCCCGCAGAATATGCCAATGTTTGGTGAGTACCTGTCTGAGCTGGTCTTGTTGGTCAGAGTGTTTTGTTATAATTTTGACTGAACCATAGGGGTCCTGCTGTGTTTTGATTTTATGCAGGAGTGAGCTCCTAGATTGTTGAATGGTTTTATTATAAGCCCTTCGTAGGAGGGATTTGGAATACCCCCTTGCCAGCAGGCGATCCCTTAGTAAGTTAGCATGGTGTTTAAAGTCCATGTCATGTGTACAGTTACGTCTCAATCTGAGGTATTGTGCATAGGGTATGCTACGTTTTAGTGGGATGGCATGTGCACTGGCTGAGTGTAGGGTAGTATTTCCTGCCGTTTCTTTACGGTATAGAGTAGTTGCCAAGCAACTGTCACCATCTATAAAGATTTCAACATCGAGGAAGGAGATCTTACGGGGATTGCTGTTTACCGTAAATTTCAAGTTATAGTTGTTAATATTAAGTTTATTAACAAACGAAGTCAGGGCAAGCTGAGTCCCTGTCCAAACTATGAATATATCATCGATATAGCGTAACCACACCAACGCCTGGTTGGCGAGGTCAGCCAATCGTTCATCTGAAAAGATGTCACGCTCCCACCCCCCCAGGTACAGGTTTGCGTAGGCCGGGGCACAACAAGTGCCCATGGCCACGCCCTGTACCTGGAGGTAGTGGGAGCCGTTAAATGTAAACCAATTTCGAGTCAGAATATGCTGCAGCAATTTCAAAATAAATTCATTGAAGGGCCAAGAGTGATGATCTTGTTCCATTAGGAAGGTACGCGCCATTCCGACGCCCTGCTCGTGAGGGATGCTGGAGTAAAGGGCCTCCACATCCAATGTCACGAGCAGGGCGTCGGGAGGGACGGGCCTCCCCTCAATTTGTTGGAGAAGGTCCAATGTGTCCTTGACAAAAGATGGTAATCGTATAACATGAGGTGTCAGAAAGAAGTCGATCAGTCTACTAGCGTTTTCCGTGAGAGACCCAATGCCAGAGACAATGGGTCTGCCAGGGGGTATTTTGCTATTTTTGTGTACTTTGGGTAGGGCGTAGAATGTGGGTGCCCGTGGAAATTTTACATTGAGATAGTCATAAGTTTCTTGATTTATTATTTATTTATTATCTATTTGGGTATGTATTCCGAACAAAAATATCTGTTTTCCTTTTTTCTTTTTTTCATACCCATACTTGAATAACAGAAAACCTGTTGTTCAATACCATTATACAGTTTCCTATTTTTTGTCATATTGTATATATACTTTTTCCTCACCAGAATAAGCCACACCGCTTTAGCCTTATTCGGATCGTTTTTCAATCATCTGGAATCTCCCAAGTTCCAGACAATATTCATCTATACTGTCAAAAATCTTCTCTATGATACCCAACAGTGGGAACGGTAGGCAGCCATTCGATATAAGTACTCTACTATCACACTCAGTGTTCATCACACATGGATTATCCTGCCTTTATATATCTCTGCTGGGCATTCACTATATCTAATTCCACCCCTAACATAGCTCACCTAAATATTACCATTCCACACTGGTTATAATGTGCGAACATACTATCCTAAATGTTCCCAAAAAACTACTATACATAGGGGTATCCTTTCCTAACAACTCTTTTTCCTGGTGTATCCCTGCATGCCCCCCCTTATGGACCTCTATGGGTACGCCCTTCCCTCTATGACACCATGGCAACCTCGGTCTTCTATGCATCCTCTGTATAGCGCTCTGACGCACAAAGGATATAATTTAATGTTACGCACGAATGTTTGTATATTGTGTTTAAATGTATGTCTGTATATTAATGACGGTCCCTTCCTTTCTCTCTAGAAAAATCATAACTCCTGACGAAGCAACAAATGCGAAACATGTAGAGTTTATGTTTATGTATATCCACATCTACAGTAGTTATCAACCTGTATTGATTTCTACACCGGATCATTCCTTTACAACGACTATTTATTTTCTTTGTTCACTATTTTTACTGTGTGATCAATCATATGTGTCTTTTTAAATGTATTTTTATAACTTTATACTGTAATTTTGAGTGCAATGCCAGAATCCACTTGGTATTGTATCAATAAAACACTTATATTACGTTTATGAGTAGTGCCTATAAAGTCCACTTTCTTTTCTAAACCACAAATCCCTTGTACCACGTCTACAGTCTCTGACCATCCCTTGTACCACGTCTACAGTCTCTGACCATCCCTTGTACCACGTCTACAGTCTGACCATCCCTTGTACCACGTCTACAGTCTCTGACCATCTTTTGTACTATATTTGCAGTCTCTGACCATCTCTTGTACCATGTCTGCATTCTCTGACCATCTCTTGTACCATGTCTGCATTCTCTGACCTTCTCTTGTACCATGTCTGCATTCTCTGACCTTCTCTTGTACCATGTCTGCATTCTCTGACCTTCTCTTGTACCATGTCTGCATTCTCTGACCTTCTCTTGTACCATGTCTGCAGTCTCTGACCATCTCTTGTACCATGTCTGCAGTCTCTGACAATCGTCTAGAAACTATGGGATAGATTTATGGCATTTATATTTAAATATTTTTTACTAGTAATGGTGCAATCATTGATTTTTTAGAGGTACTGCAACATTGCAGTGGACACATCGGACACCTAATTGAGTTCTGTAAGCAACACCTTATTTTCTGGCAGTGCCCTTGCCGAGACTAGACTCTGGCCCTTGCCAAGAACGCGGTCACGTACAACACGTACGACGGCACTATAAAAGGGAAGTTTAGTACCAAGTTCACCACCCTTTAGGCTCCTTCTGCTAATCTTGTGTTAGTAGAAGTTTGGTGAGAGACGATTCTCGCTTTTCAGCCTCAAAAATACAATGTCAAATTAACCAGGGGGACCAACACCAACCAACCTGCTTGAGGTTAAAAAATACACGATAATAATGGTGTTGTGGTAACTTGACACACAAAAAAAAAAAAAAAAAAAAGAAGATTATGGAGATCACTAGAAAAAAAAAACAGGAGATCTTGATTAAGCACTTAAGACCCGGACCTTTAGGCAGCTAAAGGACCTGGCCAGGTTTTGCTATTCGGCACTGCGTCGCTTTAACAGACAACTGCGCGGTCGTGCAATGTGGCTCCCAAACAAAATTGGCATCCTTTTTTTCCCCACAAATAGAGCTTTTTTTTGGTGGTATTTGATCACCTCTGCGTTTTTTATTTCTTGCGCTATAAACAAAAATATAGCGACGATTTTAAAAAGGCCGATACGTATTCTTCTACCTATTTTTGGTAGAAAACAAAAAAAAAATAAAAAAAATCGCAATAAGCGTTTATCAGTTGGTTTGCGCAAAATTTATAGCGTTTACAAAATAGGGGATAGTTTTATTGCATTTTTATAAAAAAAATTTACTACTAATGGCGGCGATCAGCGATTTTTTTCATGACTGCGACATTATGGCGGACACTTAGGACAATTTTGACACAGTTTTGGGACCATTGTCATTTTCACAGCAAAAAATGCATTTAGAATTGCATTGTTTATTGTGAAAATGACAATTGCAGTTTGGGAGTTAACTACAAGAGGGCGATGAAGGGGTTATCTTATCTTATCTAAAAAAAGATTAAAAAAATTGTGTGACGAATGTGCCATCTCCATTACGAAACGCTAGTTTAAAAAAAAAAAAAAAATTCCCTATGCTAGGGTCACCAGTACGGTATTTTTACATTGATATCATATCACCTCTCAAGCGTCTCTTCTCCAAAGAGAATAAGTTCAGTGCTTGTAGTTAGGGTTGTCCAGATACCGATACAAGTATCAGTATCGGGACCGATACAGAGCATTTGCGCAAGTACTTGTACTCGCGCAAATGTTCCCGATGCCTTTGCTGATACCTGGAATGGGAGAAGTGAGCGGGCAGAGTCGGCAAGCGGAGGGCGGGAGGGGTGGAGCGGAGAGTCATCAGGTGGGTAAGGGCGGTGCAGCCGCATCATGATCCATTGGTGACCTGAGACATCACATTCGGTAAAGGAAGTGACACTTCGTGTTGCCGTTCCACTGTCCGTGCTTGAAAATCTGCGATGCCCTGTAACGGTCACCACCGCTTACGACCTTCCATCCAACCACGACAAGCTTATCTGACACACTCCGACAATCCTGCATACACGATCCATATCCTTTCCCAGAATAAGATGAGACAGAGCTCCTTTCTTGCTTCCAAAGATATGACAATTTATTAGTATTTTCTCAGCTTCTTATACAGTCTCAAGCATAATGCAGTTAATCACAGGACAATGCAATCTCCACCCCCCTTCACACCATGGGGGGCTTCAATAACACTCTAAAAGGCATTCAGGTAAGCCAACCATGTAGACCGGTCGGCACCGTATTTTCAATAGTGTTCAATTAACCTTGAATAGTAACACAGACATCTTTATCATACAATAATTTTCACTTTTGAATAATACACAATCACAGATAATCTTCACACACAGAAAGGAAACCTCAATCACATTACCTAGACAGACTTATCACACAATGGCAGAGTCTTGTGAGAGTGGGTGTCTTTACAGTGGATAGCCAACACCTTGAGGCCTCGTACACACGAGGGGATATGTCCGCTGAAAACGGTCCGAATGGATTCGGCGCATGCCGTCCGGCGGCGGGGAATTTGATCCGATGGTGTGTACATGCCATCGGATCAAACTCCCGATCGGACATATCCGATGGAAATGGTCCGCGGACCGTTTTCATCGGATATGTCCGATCGTGTGTACGAGGCCTAAGATATTTCAATAGCCTATTATACAAAAGGTATGACTCACTGGCTGACCTGGTCATGTCATCATGACTCCTTGTGATATCTCAGTCCAGAAATATGAAGTATTAATAATGTCCCATCACATGTAATATATGAATTATGATTCACTATTAGCCAGCCTACACCCAAAAGGGCACAGGGTGGATTTCGACCCAAGAGTTATTGTTGCTGCTGGCACAGGAGTATCTAGGCATGTGCAAAAGTGAAAAATTTGTTTCGTTTCGTTTCAATTCGTCATTTAATAAATTTTGTTAAGTTAGGTTCGTTACATGTGTTGAATTCGTTTTCGGAATTTGTTCGTTTTCGACCGAATTTCGAAAAATCCAGTCGAAATCTAAAATATTTCGACCTTTTTTCGAATTCGTTCGTTTTCGACCGAATTTCGAAAAAAACGTTCGAAATCGAAAATATTTCAACCAGATTAGAAAACAAATAGTCTCTTTTCGAATAGAATTTTTTTCGAATTAAATTCGAAAAATTTTTTTTTTTTTTTTTTTTTTTTTCGAATTCCGATCGAATTTAGTCCGCGGGTATTCGATTCGGAATTCGAAAAAAAATTTTTTTCGATTTTGACCATTTTTTTTCGAAATTCGGTCGAAAATGAACGAATTCCGAAGACGGTCGAAATTTTTCGCTAATATAGCAATTCGGGAATTCGTATGCATCCGAATGTCCGAATAATGGAAAATTCGTCCGAATTTCGATTCGGAACGAAACAAAATGCACATGCCTAGGAGTATCTCTCATCCTTCCAACGTCTCTGGGTGTCACAGGCCATTCTGTTACATCTCTCCCCTTTCGGTGGGAGACGGACACAGGTGGTAACCCCAAACGGGTTGACTCCGAAGTCCGTCAGTAGTTCCCGTCCTCCAATGCTGGTATCCATACTGTACCCCAAATAAATGGCTCCAAACTGAGCATTACTCACCCCGCCAACCTCTGCCTCTCTCAGAGAACACGCCTGCCGCTGGGGAGAGGCAGGGTAGCTGGGCTCAGTCCATCATGCTGTTGGGGATCTGGGCAAACTGCCCCCCCTTCCTGGGGTATACCAGTGGAGACTGAAGTCTCATCCACTGGTGCTTGGTGAAAACCCCCCGGTGCTTGCAAAGCAAAGCCGACATCCTCCTGTCCCAGTCCTGTACCATTTTCTGGGGTTGTGCCAGTGGAGACTGAAGTCCCATCCACTACCCCAGGAACCCCCTCTTCTGTTAGTGAGGAGCAGAGGCCTATGACACTCTGCTCTGTTGCCAGCTCTTCTGCTGGGTTGCTGTGAGTGGAGACCACAGTCCCATCCACCACCACAGGGTCCCCCTCTTCCGTTAGTGGAGAGCAGAGGTCCGTGACCCTCTGTTCTGTTGCCAGCTCTTCCGCTGGGTTGCTGTGAGTGGAGACCACAGTCCCATCCACTACAACAGGGTCCCCCTCTTTTGCTAGTTGGGAGCAGAGGCTTGGCGCACCCTGCTCTGTTGCCAGTGATTCAGCTGTGGGTAAAAGCTTTACCACCTCAGCTTGTTGCTGGAGAGAGGGGCCAACCGCCCGGCTCTCTGGAACTCCACACCATCCGCTTTGGCTTTAGGGAAGGCAATCTCCGTATTTTCCACTGCCGATTCATCAGCCAGGAGTTCACAGTTGTCATATGAACTTTCCTCATAGTCCCAGGCAATGGGAGCCCCACCCTGCTGCTGAGCCGAGTCTAGCAGCTGTCTGTAGGCAACCTCCAGCTCCCATTCTTGAATGGCCAGAAATTCTAAATCTTCCTGTGACCAGTGGCCTCCCGAAATATATTTAATTTTTCCTCTCTGTGCTCCATTATGTCCTCCAAGCGCCACTCCCGATCATCCCCAAAGTCGGGATCACTGGACATCCTCCAATACAACAATCCCAGGCCATCATAGTAATAGCCTTCTGTGGGGCTGTCATCTGCTGACCACGGGCACTCTTGGGCTACATACCACCAGAGGGCTCTGTAGCTCTCATCCAGCTGCATCTCTGCCCGGATCAGCCTGCTTAACTCTGCTATCCACTCCTGCTTCGGTTGTTCCCCCAACAACAGCATTCGTACGTCATACTGTGGCCAGTACCTTGCATAGATGGAGGGCAGGACCTTTCCTTGGTGTTGCTGCTCCAGAGCTAACGCTTCCTTCCAGAGTTGGCACCGAATCACATCCGACCATCCCAACAGGACCTCCTCTGATACTGGTCCTCTATGCTGTATCCGCATCTCTTGTAACCTCCTTTGGAACTCCTCTTCCATGGAGACTGGTATCTGCACCTCTCCTCTCTCTTCAGCTGCTGCAGCACTTCTTTGCTGTCGCAAGGTGGCATTCACAGCCGCTATAACCCGGTCTATGATCTCGGCGGAGGATTAGGACCATATTGTGCCAGTCCATGTTTAACAGCCCGATCAAAAAATTCTTCCTCGGGTGTCCTGTCTGTTACGCTGGGCCTCTTAGCTCTATTCATTTCGACAAGTTCTGCGATAATGTCCCTTTTCTTACGGTTGCTGGCCGGTCTGCCCCGGCTCTCCAGTAAGTCCATGAGGGAAGAGAGATTCATCCGTTCATACAGCGTCTCCATTGTCATGTGTCCTTGTAGCCGTCCTTCTGAAGATGGAATTATCCCACTGCTGTGCCACCAAATGTAACGGTCACCACCGCTTACGACTTTCCATCCAACAACGACATGCTTATCTGACACACTCCGACAATATTGCATACACGATCCATATCCTTTCCCAGAATAAGACGAGACAGAGCTCCGTTCTTGCTTCCAAAGATATGACAATTTATTAGTATTTTCTCAGCTTCTTATACAGTCTCAAGCATAATGCAGTTAATCACAGGACAATGCAATCTCCACCCCCCTTCACACCATGGGGGGCTTCAATCACACTCTAAAAGGCATTCAGGTAAGCTAACCATGTAGACCGGTCGGCACCGTATTTTCAATAGTGTTCAACTAACCTTGAATAGTAACACAGACATCTTTATCACACAATGATTTTCCCTTTTGAATAATACACACAGATAATCTTCACACACAGAAAGGAAACCTCAATCACATTACCTAGACAGACTTATCACACAATAGCAGAGTCTTGTGAGAGTGGGTGTCTTTACAGTGGATAGCCAACACCTTAAGATATTTCAATAGCCTATTATACAAAGGTATGACTCGCTGGCTGACCTGGTCATGTCATCATGACTCCTTGTGATATCTCAGTCCAGAAATATGAAGTATTAATAATGTCCCATCACATGTAATATATGAATTATGATTCACTATTAGCCAGCCTACACCCAAAAGGGCACAGGGTGGATTTCGACCCAAGAGTTATTGTTGCTGCTGGCACAGGAGTATCTCTCATCCTTCCAACGTCTCTGGGTGTCACGGGCCATTCTGTTACATGCCCATCTTAGTACATCCTGCACTGGGCCTCAATAAAGCAGACATCTTGTTACACCCAGCCCATGTAGTTCGGGCTGGGTGTAACAAGATGTCCGCTGCTGCTTTATTGATGCCCAGTGCAGGATGTACTAAGATGGGCATCGCAGGGGCAGCATAGAAAAATAAATCCTCTCGTGCATAAAAGTTCCCACCATCTGTCAGTGCCCCTATCTGTCAGTGCTCATTAGTGTTGCTTAATCAGTGTCACCTATTAGTGCCAGCCACCTGTCAGTGCCATCCATCACTGCCAGCCACCTGTCAGTGCCATCTATTAGTGCCAGTGCCACCTATCAGTGCCAGTGCCATCTATCAGTGCCAGCCACCTGTCAGTGCCAGCCATTGGTGCCCCCTGTCAGTGCCAGCCACCTGTCAGTGCCAGTCATCAGTGCCACCTGTCAGTGCCCGCCACTTGTCAGTACTCATGAGTGCTGCATATCAGTGTAACCTGATCCTATCAGTGATCATCAGTGCTGCTTAATCAGTGCCACCTATCAGTGCTGCATATCAGTGCCACCTAATCTGTATTGTGCTTTAAAACTGTCACCTGACATTTAAAAAAGTATCGGTAATTGGTACCGGCGAGTACTTGAAAAAAAGCATCTGTACTGTGACAGTGCTTTAAGTGGGCCGGAACGCGGCGGTACTCAGTACCGCCACTTCCAAAAATGGCCCTGGAGAGTACCAGCACCTCTCCGTGCGCCCAGTACGTGGGTTTCCCGTACCGGAACGCACTGGCAGGGCAGATCCACCCTATACGCATACTACGCAAGCTGCGTAGGGCCCCCGCAACTTACTTGAGGCCCCGCTGGCCGCTGGGAAGCATGGAGTGTCTGTTTGATAACCGAAACAATGGCTCCTGCCTGGCCAGCGACGCGTTTGTCCGAGTTTACGCCCGTGGCGCTGAATTATGAGTCACTACTAGTATTGTCAAACGTCAGTGAGTCAGGTGACGTCGTGTGAGATGGCCGCCGCTATTACTTATGGGAGTTGTAGTCCATGGCAGCGGCTACGTGCTGAAGCTCCCTGCTCCTGGGGGGTGGAGTCCGTGTCTGTCACAGTCACTCAGGAGACCAACGCAGGCGTGCTACAACTCCCATTGCCACGGTTGGATCATATTTTACCCACCAGACAGTGCCTTTTGGAAACTGTAGGTCAGTGAATGTTGTGGGTAAATATGAGTCTATGCATATTTAGTGTAATGTTGGGTCACATTTTAATAGCATATATTGCTCAATGATTGCAGTAAATTAATCATGATCAGGATCCCTGAATATTAGTGTGCGTCTGCAAACAACTTCCTGGTCACAGCAGCCTGCTTCTCCATCCCAATCCCCACTATTGGAGAAATGTCCAGTAGAAGTTTTTTTTATTATTATTATTGGACATTTTTCCAATAGGCAGGCTGCTATAACCAGGAAGTTGTTTGCAGGAGAAAAATGCACTAATATTCAGGAATCCTGATCCTGGCATGGAGTACTGCACAGAAGAACAGAAATCATGTACAAATACATGCTTGTGGAGCCATAGAAAGACTTTATCACGCCATAATTATTTTTGAATATTTTTTTTATTTTCACTCAGTTTTGATCACGTTTTTATTGAACATTTCATTGATCCCTTTGATAATTAGTGTGTCTATACACGTTTATATTCACTTGGTATGTGTCCAATTATAGTGTTTGATACAGTCACTATTTAGCACTTTATATTTGGATATTAGGCATTTTATGTGTTTATTGCACAAGATCACTTTTTATTATATTTAATTTTTTGTGTACTGTAAACACTGTCAGGTTTTGCTGCAATTTTTTTCACTTCACTATTATTTCTATAGCCCTGTACACATGATCGGATATCTGAAGGAATCTAATCCGATGGAAAATTAAGTTGCTTCCGAGCATGCGTTGACTTGATTCTAAACATGCGTGAATTTTTGACCGATGGACTTCCACACAGACAGGGGGGGGGGGGGGCACCGGCGCCTAATAGAGTACCGGCACTTCTTTTGGTCCACTTAAAGCACTGTATTGTGACAACCCTACTTGAATTCTTTCACCATAGCGGAGATGCTTCAGACCCTTTATTAGCTTTGTTGCCCTTATCTGTACTTGCTCCATTTCATGTACATCCTTCCTGAGGACTGGTGCCCAGAACTGGACAGCATACTCCAGGTGCGGCTAAACCAGAGTCTTGTAGAATGGGAGAATTATCGCTTTATCTCTGGCGTTCATCCCCTTTTAATGCATGCCAATATTCTGTTGGCTTTGCTTGCAGCAGCTTGGCATTGCATTCCATTACTGAGCCTGTCATCTACTATGACCCCCAGATGCTTTTCCATTCTAGATTCCCCCAGAGGTTCTTCTCCCTAGTGAGTAGATTGCATATTTTTGGCACCCAAATGCATCAATTTACAATCTTCAACATTAAACACTTCACCCCCCGGAAGAATGTACCCACTTTCTGAGTACTTTTTGCGATTCTGCACTGCGTCGCGTTCTGCATCCAAACAAAATTGATGTCCTTTTTTCCCCACAAATAGTTTTCTTTTGGTGATATTTGATCACCTCTGTGTTTTTTTTTTTTGCACTATAAACAAAAAAAGAGCGACAATTTAACCACTTAAGCCCCGGACCAATATGCTGCTAAATGCCCAAAGGCGTTTTTACAATTCGGCACTGCGTCGCTTTAACTGACAATTGCGCGGTCGTGCGACATGGCTCCCAAACAAAATTGGCGTCCTTTTTTCCCCACAAATAGAGCTTTCTTTTGGTGGTATTTGATCACCTCTGCAATTTTTATTTTTTGCGCTATAAACAAAAATAGAGCGACAATTTTGAAAAAAATTCAATATTTTTTACTTTTTGCTATAATAAATATCACCCAAAAACATATATAAAACATTTTTTTCCCTCAGTTTAGGCCCATACGTATTCTTCTACCTATTTTTGGTGAAAAAAAAAAATCACAATAAGCGTTTATCGATTGGTTTGCGCAAAATTTATAGCGTTTACAAAATAGGGGGTAGTTTTATTTAATTTTTATTATTTTTTTTACTACTAATGGCGCCGATCAGCGATTTTTTTCATGACTGCGACATTATGGCGGACACTTCGGACAATTTTGACACATTTTTGGGACCATTGTCATTTTCACAGCAATTTTTTTTTAAATTGCATTGTTTATTGTGAAAATGACAGTTGCAGTTTGGGAGTTAACCACAGGGGGCGCTGTAGGATTTAGGGTTCACCTAGTGTATGTTTACAACTGTAGGAGGGTGTGGCTGTAGGTCTGACATCGATCGAGTCTCCCTATAAAAGGGATCAATTGATCGATGCAGCCGAACAGTGAAGCCGTGTTTACATACGGCTCTCCCCGTACTTCAGCTCCGGGGACCGATCACGAGGGGGCGGCTAGAAACGAATAGCAGTGCCCTCGTCCCGGATCACTTCCCGCGGGTTTCCAACCGCCGCATGTAGCAGGGGGGGTCCCGATCGGACCCCCGACCCGCGCAAAGGCAGGGACGTATATATACACGTCCATCTGCCTGCACGTGCCATTCTGTGGACGTATATGTACATGCGGCGGTCGGGAAAATGGTTAAAAAAAAAAAAAAATTTACTTTTTGCTATAATAAATTTCCCCAAAACATATATATATAAAAACAAATGTTTTCCTCAGTTTAGGCCGATGTGTATTCCCTTACATATTTTTGGTAACAAATTTGCATCTATGGGGATAATCCCTTGTTCGGAGAACTATGGGCCAGATTCAGGAACAGTTAGGCTGGCGGATCCAGTGATCCGCCAGCCTAACTGTGACTTTGAGCCGGCGTTTCTGTTTTCTGTAACCAGAAAACAAGAAACGCCGGGTTGAAGCTCCGATGCGAGCAGCGTAACTGAGTTTCGCCATCGCATCGTTACTTCAACTTAAAAATGGCGCCGGGGGCGTTCCCGCCGATTTACGCTCAAAAAATATGTTAATGAGCGGAAATCGGCAATTCACGATCGAATTCCGGTGCGACGCAATGACGATACGACGTTTCCGGACGGGATACGCGGCGCATAGTTATACCTACATGGGGTTGGAATATCCTATGTTAGGTATAGGCGTCGTCATCGCGTCGGAAAAAAAAAAAAAACGTCGCTTGCGTAAAACGTTCATGAATGGGAATATGACGTCATTGACGTTCATTCACAGAATTTGGAGCATGCGCACGGGGATGTTTTGACACTCGACGCATGCGCAGTACGTTGGCGGCGGGATCGCGCTTAGTTAGAATACTACACGCCCCGTACCCGCCCAATTTGAATACCGCCGGCTCATTTGCGATGCGCTGCCGCAACTTTAGGAGCAAGTGCTTCGTGAATGACAGCACTTGCTCCTAAAATTTCTGCAGCGTAACGCAAATGAGAAGCGTTACTCTGGAGCAAAGATGCTCCCATCTACCTGAATCTGGCCCTATATATACATTCGAGGATAGTATATTTTGGAAGCAAAAAGGAATAGTAGCTTTGGAACAGGTATACCAAAGTGGGAATATATGCTCATTTGATTATTTGAAAACAATATTAACTAGTCGATACATTCTTTTATAGATTTTTACAGTTAAGACATGCGTTAAGTGCCCAATTTGGTAGTAAAAGTATAGGTATATCTAGATTCCCCCTAATAGGAATTATGAGAACTCAAGGACCAAAGGGATTAGTATCCAAGTTGTACACATTTTATGCAGGCCAAGATACGGGACTCTCCGCTTCAGATTAAGAGGAAGTGCCAAACGATATGTCCATCTATGACGGATGAGATTTGGGGGCAAGCCTGCAAATCCCATTTGACAGTATCATCTGCAAGCAATAATAGATTGATACAGTTTTACATAATACACCAGGTTTAGCTTACACCGTATAAACTAAGCCCGATGGGGAGAGTAGTAAACGCTGAGTGCAAGATGTCATCTACCACGGGCCGACTTCGAGCACATGATGTGGTCTTGTCCGGGCATCAGTAGATATTGGAGGTTTTGGATATACTTATACTATCAGAAGTTGTGGGAGGATGCATCCCATTTACTCCAGAAGTAGCTCTATTGGGGTTAATTGAGAGTCAGAGGTGGAATGTATATACTTATGCCGTGTACACACGATCACTTTATGCGATGGGAAAAAAACAATGTTTTCTGTGAAGTAAAAAACAACGTTTTTGAAACTTCAATTTTCAAAGACGATGTTGCCTACACACCATCGATTTTTCACAATGCTCTAGCAAAGCGAGGTTACGTTCACCACTCTTTTCCATTGAAGCTCGCTTCTTAACTAGCTTCTAGGCATGCGCGGGTTGAAAAACGTTGTTTTAAACGTCGTTTTTTGCTACACACAGTGATTTTTTGTGAAACAAAAAACGACATTTTGAAAAAGGACACAAAAAATTAAAGCATGCTTCAATTTTTTTTGTCGTTTTTCACAAGACATAAAACAACGTTTTCCCCCCACACACGGTCATTTAAATTGACGTTTTTAAAAACGTCGTTTTTTTCATCACATAAAGTGATCGCGTGTACGCGGCATTAGACTTGTTTACAAGAAACTTTATTTATGGCCCGCAAACAAATTGTACTTGGATGGATGCAACCTACGCCTCCTTCGAAGGGACAATGGCTTGGGGCGGTAAATCAAATCCTTCCATATGAGAAACTATTTTACGAGCATAGAGGAACACCCCAGAAATATTATAGAATTTGGGATGAGTGGTTGAACTCGGGGTCAACTCTTAGTGGTGAATAAGTAGAAGTATTGGAAGTCAGTAAAGAGGGGGGAGGGGCGCTGCAACCAGGGTAACGGGGTAGTTTGTCTTTATTGTTTTGTTATCTTTTTTTTTTTTTCAATGTGGAATGTAATGTATAATGATACTTTTCTGTTTATTTGGTTGTATTTATGAAATGGGAAAAGATTTAATGAACATAATAATATTGATGCATGTAGACATGTGAAAGAATAAAATAAAAACGTATTAAAAAAAAAAAAATAGGTAGAAGAATACGTATCGGCCTAAACTCTATTTTTGTTTGTAGCGCAAAAAATAAAAACCACAGAGGTGATTAAATACCACCAAAAGAAAGCTCTATTTGTGGGAAAAAAAGTACACCAATTTGGTTTGGGAGCCACGTCGCACGACTACGCAATTGTCTGTTAAAGCGACGTAGTGTCGAATCGCAAAACCTGGCCGGGTCCTTTAGCTCGGTGGTCCCCAACCTTTGTGGCACCGGGGACCGCTTTTGGTGTAGCCACTTTTTTCAGGGCCCGTGGGGGGGGGGGGCGTCATAAGGAAGGCGGGTGGTTTGCGGAGTGTTACAACCCACCCTGTAATATAAAGGGGCCTGCACTGTAAAGATTACACTCCCCTTTATATCACAGTGCCCTTTTGCAGTCATGGCCCCCCATCACAGTCCTCCCTTCAGCCATGGCCCCCCATCACAGTCCTCCCTGCGGTTATGACCCCCCCATCACAGTCCTCCCTTCAGCCATGGCCCCCCATCACAGTCCTCCCTGCGGTTATGACCCTCAACCCCATCACAGTCCTCCATGCAGTCATGACCCCCATCACAGTCCACCCTGCATTAATGCACCCCCCTAGCCCAATCGGGGGGGGGGGAGCGGGACAGCTGCAGATCGTGACAGAGAGCGAGAGACTCTTCATAATAACAAGTAGGCAATCACCCGCTTGTTAATATAAGTTTGGCAGCTCTCGCTCTCTGTCACGATCTGCATCTGTCCCGCCCCCTGCCTTGCTAATAGGCTGACATTGTAGGCCGCTCGGGAGGAATGGCAGAATACATACAGGCTGCTAACTACAGTATACTGCGGTCCGTGAGAGGGCTCACCTCTTGCTCCGATGGAGGCCTCGCTCGACAACAGGAGGTTGATGACCCCTGCTTTAGCTGATTAAAGGTCCGGGCCTTAAAGGGTCACTAAAGTCAGGGATTTAAAAAATAAATAAATAACAAACATGTGATACTTACCTCCACTGTGCAGTTCGTTTTGCACAGAGTGGCCCGGAAACCTGTCTTCTGGGGTCCCTCGGCGGCTGTCTGGGCTCCTCCTCGCAAAAGCTTTCCTTCTTCATGCGAGGGCGCTCGCATGGAGGAAAGCTTTTGCGAGCGCGCTCCCGTGATACAGCGGCGGCCATAGCCGCCGACTGTATCACTCGGCTCCGCCCCCCAGCGTGCCGCGTCATTCGCCCTGATTGACAGCAGCGCTAGCCAATGGCTGCGCTGCTATCAATCCGCCCAGCCTAGCCAATCAACGGCCAGGCTGGGAACCGAAGAGGACGACGTGGACGCGCCCGGGAGATTCGAACGGTCAGGTAAGTACAACGGGGGCTCGGGGGGGGGGCGGTGCTGCTAGATGTTTTTTTACCTTCATGCATAGGATGCATGAAGGTAAAAAAACTTGTACCTTTACAACCCCTTTAAGTGATTAATAAGTATCAAAAATTGTTGTACATAAAAGGATGAGGAAAAATGTATCCAATACATACAGGGATAACATTAAGAGCTCTGGTATGCAATTGATATATGATGTTCACATATACATATCTATATCTCACAATGACCATATGCAGTTAACCATTTGTGTCATGTCTTTGGCCTACAAGGAAATGCAGTAATATCTTCTGGACTTGTAATTCAAATATTGTCCACTAGATGCCACTCTTAAACGAAGGAGTGTTGATGGGCAATGTTCTATGGTAATGTACATTTCCTGTCGTGTTATTGAAAACTGTCTTCACTTCCTATCACCACTCTTTCATCTCTTTTCCACAGGACAGTCCACATGGAGTCAGCTAAGCCTTCACCACATGTTTCCTAGGTCCCGGTCTCCTAAGGCAGCATCACTGGTATGATAAAGACTGTTTATCTATATGCCTAGTATACATTTGTTTGTGTTCATATAATTCTTATATGTTCATTTATTTGTTTATCTCTAATTTCACCATTATTCATACACATACTATATGGCCACCATCTGATCATTGTAATAAAGATCCAAAGTTACAGACAGTCTGGTTATTTAGGATGCAAGGTTTAAGCTGTATGTTGAGCTACGTATATGCCAGGGGCAAACGTGTAGCGAGAACAGAACAATTTGGCTGCCACATACAGATCCCCAATGCGTTCCGATTATTTAAATCACACCGATCTTCTTCAGGGTTTTATATATAGATATCTCATATGGAACACCATAGAATCCAAACCAGAGTGGATCATAAAAATAGGGTGACCAAATTTTCCATAGTGGCCATGCAGATGAGCACCAGATGAGGGAGGTCCGGGTTAGCCTTCTTTGATTGTCTGGCAGAATTAAATGAAATGTTCTATCTAGATCTGTCTCTTGCACTTTATTTGCAGCAAAGTTACTTGTAAAGTTTCTTTGTCCTGCTGTGAAGTTATTGCCCTGCTTAGATTTGTATCGTTAGCAAACACTAAGATTGAAGTATCTGTTCCAGGACAGAACCTTGGGGCACCCCACTTACCATTCCAGACCATTCTGAGTTAACGCTATTATCACCCTTTTGGATGCATCGCTGCAACCAGTTTTCTATCCAGGTATGTACATACCCCATGCCAACAGCCCTAATTTTTTTAAATTAGCGTTTATGAACTGTATTGAATGCTATTGCAAAATGCAGATACACCAGATGTCCACAGGCCTTACTCTTTTCAGATGACAGCTCACTTCCTCAGAGAATGTTAATAGGTGGTTCTGGATTTCATAAATCCATGCCGATTACTACTAAAGATACTGTTTTCATCAGAAAATTCTTGGATATGATCCCTTATTCCTCCCAATAGTTTACTTACTATCAATGTTAGACTGACTGGCCTCTAGTTTCCAAGTATATATATATATATATATATGCCATTTTTTAAATATTGGTACCACGTTGGCGTTTTCACCAATCAGCTGGTGAAATTCTGGCTAATAAAGTGTTCATAAAAATTAGGAATAACGGTCTGGCTATTATCTGGTTAAATTCTTTGAGGACCCTTGGGTGTAAATCAGGGGTGCCCAACCTTTTGAAGGCCGAGGGCCACTTGAGTGACTTAGTAACCAGTCGCGGGCCACAATGAGCGGAGTGGGCAGATGACAGGTCTGTGTCCAGTCTGCATATGCAAAGCAGACACAGGCACATACCAATCTACTCTATGGGCCCTCTGATACAATCAGATGGAAGGGGGGGGATCCACTTCTGTTTTTTTAGCAGATTGGATTGGAGGTAGGCAGGTGTAAACGGACAAAAGTCTGTTTACATCTGCCGCCCCAAAGAGGTGAATGAAGGGTCCGATTGGGTCGAATCGTTCATGTGAAAGGGGCTAAAAGCTGCTTTTACACTAATTATCTGCGGTCTACCCACACCACTGATGCTCGGAGATGGCAGGTCGGTAACCTGCAATCTGGGCTTGCCAACCAGCCATCCCAGAGCAGGAGGTCGCGGGCCACTGGTTGGGCACCACTGGTGTAAACCATCTGGTCCTGGTAAATGTATTTGCGTTAAGCTTTGCAAGTCTTTTTGGGACACCAGCTTCTTAAAACCCCAAAGGTTCATTCTGTAGAGTGTTATGCCGTGTACACACGATCGGAAATTCCGACAAGAAAACCACGGAATTTTGGCTTAAACTTGTGTTGCATATACACGGTCACACAAAATTCCAACCGTTCAGAAAGCGGTGATGTACAACACTACGATGAGCTGAGAAAAATTAAGTTCAATGCTTCCGAGCATGCGTCGACTTGATTCAGAGCATGCTTGGATTTTTTTAACCGATGGACTTACACACAGACAATTGTTTTTTTATCCATAGGAAAATTTTAAAACATGTTCTATTTTTTTTCACCGATGGAAAACAAACCGATGGGGCCCACACATGATCGGTTTGTCCGATAAAAACGGTTCATCGGTTCGTTTTCATCAGACAAACCGATCGTGTGTACAGGGCTTTATATGCACCGATCTCTATCTGCATCCAGATTGGGTGGGGCTGTGTTCTGTGAAATCTGCTTACGTGGGCCAGTTGTGCTGCATAGTAGTACTTTTGTAAATCCAGGACTTCCAACCCACCTTTTCTATCGGGGGTAAATAATGTACGTTTATTCACCCTAGGCCTTTTACCTTCCCAAATTAACAATATAAGTTTAGTTTGAAATAGTTTATATTCCGATTGTACCAGTGGAGTGCCAATGGCAGCGTTCGGAAGAGAGAAAGCATTCCGAGCATGTGTGTTTTTTTGTGCATTGAAATTGCATACAGGCGATCGGAATTTCCATCAAGAACTTTTTCCGTTGCTGGCAAAAATTCCGACAGAAAAAATCTGATGGAGTCTACACACGGTCAGAATTTCCAACCAAAAGCTCATATTAGACTTTTGTCGGAATTTCCGATCGTGTGTACGCGGCATTACTTTTGATAGTCTTGATTACTATAACCCTCTTTTTCCTTTGTAAAAACTGAGAAGAATACATTTGGTATAATTGGCTTCTTGTAATTTGTAACCAACTTCCTTTGATCATTCTTTATGGGACCAACATGCTCTGATCTAGCTTTCTTACTATTAATATTATTTTTTAAATATTTGGGGATTTTTTTCAATCTCCTCTGCTATGTACTGTATCTCTATCTTCTATTTTAGCTGTCCTGATTGTGCGGTTATGACCGTTTTTCGGGTTGTAAAATATATATTTTTTATGTCATTGAAAATGAACGTGTGTGGGCTCCAGAGCATTTTTTACGATGTAAAAAATTGGCCTTAAAAATTTGGAACATGGCTCCCGCTGCTGTCAATCAAAAGCTGTGACATTGCAGCAGGAGATGGGGTAGAGTCCCGCTATGTCTGTGTCAATAGATGGCGCAGTGGAACTCGATAGCAAGCCTGCATGGGTGCCCCCATGAAAAGCAACTTTCTGTAGGGGTACCAACCAAAAGGAGGGGTCTGGAGCTCCAGTGGGGGACCCCAGAAGAAGCCATTGCACAGAGCAGGTAAGTATAGACATATTTGTTTTTTGTTTTAAATCAAATGTTAACAACCCCTTTAAGGACTAGGAACTTTCTGCCAATTTGAAAAGTAGCACAAAATGTTGTAGGTTGAATTCAGGTGTAACTCCACCTCCACCATAGAGACTGATCCCAGTTTTGCTGACTGCAGGAACTACCAGTTCACCTGGCTGTTACTGAAGATCTCCCAAGGCAAGGTAAAGGAAGGTTTTAAGCCCAATGCGGTCTTCCAGAAAGGCTTGCTATATGTGGCAGTCTTTCCCCTTGCAAGTTACTGACAATGCTGAGAGACACTGTACTGGCAGGGATTCCCCTCAGGGATCACAGACAGTCTCTTCAGCACTCTATTATCCACCCAACTCCCTGCCAGCATGACTCATTCATATTTAAGGACTGGCTTAGCCACCATGCCAGGCCCACCGTTTAGGAATTTGCCAGATCAACCCTCCAGGCCTCCTGGCCTCCGCCCTCTACATTCTAGAAAGTTCGACAACCTTCCAGAACCGAGGGGAGGCACCAGATAACTGCCTGTATGAGTTATCCAGCCTTGAACTGTAGTGAACTTTTGACCCAGATTCAAAAACTAATTTTAAAATGAAAAAAACATGAATTTGCCTGCACTCATACTAGTAGCACACAACAGTGTGGTGCTACATAAGTTAGTTCTTAAAGTATAACCAAAGACAGCCTATCAATTTTTAGTGAATCCTTAACAAAGCTCATAAAAAAATTACACAAATTAAGAAATATAATAAATAAAATTATGATGACTTCAGCATTCACCTGTAATTAATTGCTGTAACCCGCCCTCTCATCTTGTGTCGCTGGATTCAGATAGCGATGCTGGGAGGAGTCTTGCAGAGCTAGCACGTCATTGCCTTCCACTCTGCATCTCCCACAAGAAAACTACAGTTCCCATGTTCCCAGGGCATAGGTATCATGGATCTGCAGTAATACTAACTTTCATGCCCTGTCTGTTTACTTACCTCTGGTCTGTGTATCAGCCTGCACTCTCATACCTGCATGGTTAAGTAATCTTCCCGCAGCGTGGTTCCAACTTAACCTCTACAGGATACACTATTTAACACCGTCAGATATGGCGACCTGTCAGAATTGGTAACAGGAGTGACGTTCTGTCGCCGCCATCATGCTACACCCCGCACTCCTCCATTGTAAAAGAATACTCTGAGAAGGGTAAAGCGGACATCTTGTCACACCCACCAGAGTTTTGCTTTATACTTAACAGTAAAGTGAGTTTATATACTGAAATCGAGTACTTGGAGCTCCGTCTGACTGTTATGATGTTAAATTTTAAAAGCAGCGGCAAGCCTGCCCATCTCACAGGTTTGCTAATTTGCTAATCTGACAGAAGTTCGCTGCTTTTAAAATTCAATATCTAACCAGTCAGACAGAGTACTGAGCACTGTATTTCACTATATAAACTCACTTTACTGTTAAAAATAACTGTAAAATGGGAAAACTCCAGTGGGTGAACAAGATGTCCGCTTTCCCCCTTCTCAGCCTTGAGGCGATTCGGTTTGCATTTGTTTAGCGCTATACAAGTTATTCACTCACTCACTCAACTCAGAGTAATACAAAATAAAAGAATCCTAGAACCCTTCTCAGAATATCCTTACTATGGAGGAGTGCGGGGTGTAGCAAGATGGCGGCGATGGAACGTCACTTCTGTTACCAGTTCTGACGGGTTGCCTAATCTGTCAAAACACCTGCCTTGCCCGAGCAATTTTGTTTGTTTGGCTTCCTGTGAGCTTCTTGCCATGGGCGCTACATCTGATTCTGTTTACCGTCCTTGGCTTGTTCTTTGACTATCCCTGTCTGCTCGTGCCCTGACCTTTTGGCTTATCTCCTGACTATACCTTGCTGTCCCGGTCTACTGTTTGCTCTCTATCCTCCAGTAGCCTACCATGAGCGTGAGCTGGGAGACCCTGGGGGGCTGCGACCTGGAGCCAGTTGCAGCGAAGTCCATCCTTACCATTAGGGGCCCTGGTGAATACTTGCTGGCTTTTAGACTCCGTGCCCTGGGGAATCTCATGCTCTAGCTCCCAGTGTGATCTGATGGGGCCCACACATGGTCGGAATATCCAATGAAAAAATACCGTCTGGCTTTTTTCATTGGAAATTACGATCTTGTGTATTAGGCATAAGATCCCCAGCAGTGCGTCTGCAGAAAGTAAGTCCCAAGTAATGTTTAATGATTCGGAGTAGGGTTGTCCCGATACCGATACTAGTATCGGTATCGATACCGAGTATTTGCGGGAGTACTTTTAAATGCTCCCGATGCTTCTGCCGATACTTTTTTTGTATTTATCAACATGTTCTGTGAAAATTCTTTGAGTTTTTTACTACTGCGTGACAAACAAATACATTTTTTTTATTCATTTTTTACTCATTTTTATTCTTTTATAATGTCTTGAGTTAGAGTTCTTTATAATGCTAAAGAAAATATCCTTAGTCTGTATTGTGGTTTGAAAACTGTCACATGACAATTAAAAAAAGTACGGTTGTCCGATACCAGTATCGGTATCGGGACCGATTCCGAGTATTTGCGGGAGTACTTGTACTCCCGCAAATACCCTGATACCCAAATAGAATACTACCGACATGGCTGGAGGGACATGGCTGCATATGTGGGGGACATGGCTGCCTTTGGGGACACATTTAAAAAAAGTATCGGTATTCGGTATCGGCGACTACTTGAAAAAAAGTAAATCGATATGTGTACTCGGTCCTAAAAAAGTGGTATCGGGACAACCCTAATTCCGAGCATGCGTCGAATTGATTCTGAGCATGCGTGTTTTTTTGCACGTTGGAATTGCATTCAGACGATCGGATTTTCCGACAAGGTCCTTTTTTTTGTCGGAAAAATTAAGAAACCAGCTCTCAAATTTTTGCTGTCGGAAATCCCGACAGCAAATGCCCAATAGAGCCTACACACAGTGTTTCCATACATACTTTGCCATGGATTCACTTTATATTAAATGATTATTTGTAATATATAGGTTTATTATTTATTGTTTAGAAAGCATATTGAATCTGTAAAATGTAAAAAATCTAAACAAAATTTACAATTTTAATTCCCTTTAAGACCCTGGTGGCCCAAAGATCCCATGCTGCCTTTTTTAAATGATGTGTGGCCCTTGGGCCCTTGGACTTCAGTAGTCTGTAGTAGGAAGATTGATTAGGATAATAGCATTGATCTCTACTAGTCTCATGTAACATCTTCCCAGCTTCCTATTGTCTTCTGCAGCATATATGCTCTCAAAAAATTTAGCAAGTCCTCACTCTCTGTCTACCATTTTCTCTATTAGGTCTGCAGTCTCTGACAGTCCTCTCAAGCATTACATATATATTAAACATTATGTGCGTCCCTTTGATGATGTCAGAGGCCTCAGTTACGGCCCCTATAGCTCATAAGTGGACAACTGCCGCTTTAAAGAAAAGCAATGATGTGGCAAGGCTGCAGTACTTCATTACAACCTGGAGGTGGCACAATGTGCCCTTGCTTGGAGCTGTACAGAGGGACTACTGTTCTTTATAACTCAGATGAACTTGGTTAATAATTTTTTCATGCAGCCATCCTCCAATCTGATCAGCAGGGGATCTGTAAACAGATCCTCTGCTGAAGTGGAGCAGAACAGGACAGCTGTCATTTTTGTGATATCTGTGCATGTTCAGTTTTTTTTTTTTTTGCAACCATACCTTTGCAGACCTGTGCTGGATTTATGGGCTGAAAGAAAATAAACTTCTATACATATGCATACAGATGATCGGATGCATACAAAAAGTGTGTCCATTCTAGAGCTGGTAACATTGAGGGTATTCAGTATCATTTTAAAGAACTGTTTTTGCGGGTAAGCAACATAGGGGAGGAGTATGGATGGTATATAAGGCAGGTGAGGGAGAGGAATATGGAGGGTCTAACATTGGGCACTATGTACAGGAGAAGAGTGCAAAGGGTAGGGCAAAGGGCACAATGTACAGGAGAGGAGTGTGGAGGGTATGACAGTGGGCAGTATGTACAGGAGAGGAGTGTGGAGGGTATGACAGTGGGCAGTATGTACAGGAGATGAGTGTGGAGGGTATGATGATGGGCACTATGTATAGGAGAGAAGTGTGGAGGGGATGACAGTGAACAGTATGTACAGGAGAGAAGCGTGGAGGGTACGACAGTGGCCAGTATGTACAGGAGGGAAGTGTATGACAGCAGGCACTATGTACAGGAGAGGAGTGTGGAGGGTATGACAGTGGGCAGTATGTACAGGAGAGGAGTGCGGGGGGGAACGACAGTGGGCGCTCTGTATAGGAGTGTAGAGGGTATGACAGTGGTCACTATGTACAGGAGAGGAGTGTGGAGGGTATGACCGTGGGCACTATGTACAGGAGAGGAGTGTGGAGAGTATGACAGTGAGCACTATGTACAGGAGTGGAAGGATGTTTAGGGACTGAGGTTAAGCGGGTCATACATGGATTGAAATTACACCAATTATGCAGAGACCAAGTCAATCTATTAATCGACTTGAGTACAACCAGCCTGTTTTTCCCAAAACAATCAGTGCTGCCAGCTATAGTTAGCAACACTGATCATTGTACTCACTGGCAGAACACAATAACACTACAGGAGTGATTCCCCCATCTACAGGTCAGCAGGCGAGAGGGTGTGTGGACCCAGGCTGGTAGAGCAAGAGCAATAATTCTAGCATTAGACCTCCGCTGTAAAATTTTTTAAAGCATCGTTTAGGATACCAAAAAAATCGCGCTAACTTTAGTGTTTTTTTAATGAATGAAACAGTTTATTTCCAAAAAAGAAAAAAAAATCATGTTTGAAAAATTGCTGTGCAAATACAGTACCATGCTAGAGCTGCACAATTAATCGTTAAAAAATCGTGATCTCGATTCAACCCCCCTGACATCTCCAATGCAGAGTTTGCTGATTCTTTCATATAACAAGTGGAGAGACTTTCAGCTGTCAAAAGGAAATATCCGGACAGCCTGGCAAGTTCTTAGCAGGAAACATTGTAACTAACGCTTTCTTCTAAGATCAAAGGGATAAACTTCTGTGTGTAAAGAAAATATCCGGGCAGTCTGCCAAGTTTGTAAACAACATGAAACATTGTAACCAACTTCCTTCTTAGATCAAACTTCTGTGTGTAAATGCAAGAAATGTAACCACTTAAATTCCAACAGTTGTTAAAAAGCAATATTTTTTGCTATAAAATTACTTGGAACCACCAAACATATACAGTATATTTTAGTAGAGACTCTAGGGAATAAAATGGCAATTGCTGCAATATTTTATGTCACACTGCATTTGCCCACTTCAATGAATAATAAAAACCATAAAAACAAAACAGTAACGTTAGCCCATTTTTTTTTTCCGTTTTAATGTGAAAGATGATGTTACGCCGCCAAATCGTGAGAGAATGGTGATCTATCTTCTAAGCAAAAAATTATTGCAATTCCCATTTTAGCCAGAATTGTGCAGCTCTATACCGTGCAACATAAAAAGTTGCAAAGACCCACATAGAATAATTTTCTAGCAAAAAATAAATGATGTTTTTTTTTCTCAGTCTGCTGTAGTGTGTCGGCTTGTATTTATAATGGCCGCCCTGTATGTAGCTTCTGACAGGCTGTGCAAGCAGGCCCGTATCTCCAGAACCATAAATGATAGCCATCTCATATTTTGACCGGTTGTGGGGTAGGTCTTCAACTGCCTACCCCCTAAATGTGGGGTTTCTGTGACCTCTGGTCGTCGAGCTACAACCCCCGAAGTTGATCCTTTTTTATTTTTTTTAAGATTTTTTTTATTTTTTTGGGCAAATGGGCCTATCTTGAGAAAGGGGCCTGGAGCTGAATCTCCAACAGCCCCAGTTAAGGACCGCCGCATGTACATTTACATCGGCAGAATGGCACGTACAGGCACATTGGCGTACCTGTACGTCCCTGCCTAGACGTGGGTTGGTGGGTCCGATCGGGACCCCCCATGGTACATGTGGCGGTTCCGTAGGCTGTGGGAGCGATCCGGGATGAGGGGGCGGCTGTTTTTTGTCCACCCCCTCCGGATCGCTCCCAGCCAATGCACGTCCGCCACCTGCCCTCTTCCTGTGTAAACACAGGAAGGGGGAAGTGATGTCATCCTCCTCTCTGTGGTATTTTTAACCGCCGCTAAGGAGAAAAGACATCACAAGTGAGCCTGCACAACACTACACTGACACAGTAACACACAGGCACAAACCCCCCCCCCCCCGATCACCCCCCTGTCACAGTGTCACTGAATGCAGTGATCATATATGTACATATCACTGCATTTGGTGTCAGTGTGACAGTGTGACAGGCAGTTAGTGTTAGGTCCAGGGTAGCCCACGTACACCCCCATATAAAGTTTTAACCCCTTGATCACCGCCCTAGTTAACCCTTTCACCCCCTATTGCCAGTGTCACTAAGCGATCATTTTCATCGCTGTATTAGTGTCGCTGTTCCCAGCTATTTTTTTTTTTACTAAAGACATGTGGCTAATTACATTTTGGCCTAAATGTTTGACTAAAATTTAGTTTATTCGATTTTTCTTATAACAAAAAGTAAAAAATATTTTTTTTCAAAAATGTCGCTCTATTTTTGTTTATAGCGCAAAAAATAAAAATCTCAGATACCATCAAAAGAAAGCTCGATTTGTGGGAAGAAAAGGACGCAAATTTTGTTTGGGAGCCACGTTGCACGCAATTGTCTGTTAAAGCGACGCAGTGCCGAATTGTAAAAACGCCTCTGGGCATTTAGCAGCATATTGGTCTGGTCCTTAAGTGGTTAATCTGGCCCTGTACACCGCTCTTTTATCGCTCCAAAGATGCGGCTAGCAGGACTTTTTTTCCCATCCTGCTAGCGCACCTCTCCGGTGTGAAAGCCCTCAGGCTTTTACACTGGAGAAACAGCAGCTGTTTAGGGTCGGTTTGCAGGCGCTATTTTCAGCGCAATAGCACCTGCAAACCGCTCCAGCGTGAAAGGGATCTAATTAAAAAAGCTAAAAGTAGAAGCTGACTGGCTACCAGACATGACTGCACCATATTTTGCACGCTCCAGTTTTCGTAAATCAACCTCTTTGAGTCCAGGTATGGCGGTCATGGTTGCACACAGGCTGGACTCAGATAATGGTCTAGTTTGTATGCAGCCAAAGCATAAAATGGAAAATTGTATACTCACCTTTCCATAATTTTCCTTTCCTGACGCATCTTCATGGCAGCACACACTGGGTTGTGACTCCGCCCCCACAACCTGACAGGATTGGTTAGCTATAAATTTGATTAGGAGACACCCGGCATCATTCTCCGTATATATCATCATTGAACAACAGGGTGGGCAGTTGTGTGCTGCCATGAAGATGCGTCAGGAAAGGAAAATTACGGAAAGGTGAGTATACAATTTTCCATTTTCCTGACGCATTCATGGCAGCACACACTGGGAAATAACTCGCCAGTCGGGAGGGTTCAATGCAAAGTATTTATTTTCTAGAGAGCAGAAGAATTGGCCCTGAAGATAGATCTGCCAAATTCAGCTGTAGCCAAAAGAGCTGCGTCCACTCTGTAGTGGGAGATGAAGGTATGCCTGGAGGACCAGGTCGCTGCCCTGCAGATGGTTTCTGAAGAGACCCTGCAATACGCTGCCCAAGAGGTCGCCACTGCCCTGGTTGAATGCGCTCTGATGCCTTCTGGAATCTCTCGCTGTTGAGTAGAGTATGCCTTTCCTATAGTCTTGACTAGCCAAGAGGCGATGGTCCGGGAAGTGGCTGCCTGGCCTTGCCTGGCTCCGTGAGGTATAATCAGGAGGGTGTCCGTTGACCGGAGGTGGATGGTAGCCGACAGGTAGCTGGAAATTGTAGACTTAATGTCCAAGGCATGAGGCTCACCAGCCTCGTTAGTAAGGCATGGCAAGATGATGTCCTGACCGTAGTGGAAGGCCGAGGTAACTTTGGGGAGGAAACGATCAGAAGGCCTCAACACCACCCTGTCTGGCAGAAAAACTAAATATGGTTCTTTGGACATGAGAGCTTGTAGCTCCGACACTCTCCTAGCTGAAGCTATGGCAATGAGGAAGGACAATTTTAGGGTCAGGTCCCATAAGGAGGTTGCGCTGAGTGGGAAGAAAGGTGGATTGGATAGTGCTTCTAGGACCACTGAAAGATCCCAGGGTGGAAAGGATGGTCTTCTTGGAGGCCTGATCTTTATACAAGCCTGCATGAACTGGATAATCAGAGGATGCAGGGCCCATCTAGTGCCAGTCTTGGCGGACAGTGCGGAGATCTGCACCTTTAGGGTTCTTGAGCTTAGGCCTTTGTCCATTCCCATCTGCAGGAACTCTAGGACCTGGTAAGGGTCCGGTGAGATGTGATTCCAACCTCTGAGTTGCTCCAAGTGAGTGAACCTCTCCCAAATTCTGGTGTAAACGGTGTTTGTAGAGATCTTCCGGGCTTGCATTAAGGTTGCTATAACTGCCTGGGAACACCCCTGTTCCCTTAATCTAGCCCTCTCAACCTCCAGGCTGTCAAGTGGAGCCTGTCGGGGGCTGGATGGAGGAACTGATGACGCTGGTAGATGGATAGGAGGTCGGGTGTTGAGTTGTAGAAGAGTTGTGAACCACGGCCTCCTCGGCCAGAATGGTATTACCGCGATTACTGTGGCTGATGATCTTCGGAGTCGGCATAGGAATCTCGCTATCAGGGGGGTTGGGGGAAAGACATATCCCAGGTTGAAGTCCCAAGGGTGGAGAAGGCAATCTGTTCCTTCCGCTGTCGGGAAGGGTACTCTGGACAGAAACCTTGAGCACTTGGTATTGGCTGGTGTTGCTGCCAGGTCGATCTCCGGAATCCCTCAGGCCTCTGTCAGAATGGAGAACTCCCGGAGGTTCAGGGACCACTCGTTGTTCGACCGGAGTTCCCTGCTCAGGAAGTCGGCTAACGTGTTTTGTGCCGCTGGGACGTAGACCGCTCGCAGGTCCGACAGATGTGCTTGGGCCCATTCCATTATGGGGAGAACTTCTCTTAACAGTGTGCGACTTCGGGTACCGCCCTGCCTCTGGACATAGGCTACCGCCACCCTGTTGTCCATCCAGATTAGCACGGATTTCCCCTGCAGTAGAGGTGCAAATGCTAAGAGGGCCTGGAACGCGGCCCGAAGCTCCAGAATATTCTAGACCATTCCCTGTGCAGGAAAGTGCCACCATCCCTGGGCTGTCTGGTCTCGGTAGTGAGCCCCCCAGCCCTTCTCGCTGGCATCCGATGTCACGATCTCCGGACTCGGAGGAACTATCGGTCTGAATCCCTTGAGGTTGGGAGGATGAGTCCACCAACGGAGGTCGAGTTTCACCTGGCTGGGAATATTGATGGTTTGGTGTGTTGAGGTTCCATCCCATTGACTGAGAAAGGTGTTTTGTAAGGTTCTCATTCGCCACTGGGACCACTGGATCATAGGTATAGTCGAGGACATAGAGCCCAGCATGCTGAGGCAGGTTCTGGCTGACGTGGATTTGGACAGTAGTAGATTTCGTACCTTCCCCGCTAGCGGTCCCACCTTCTCTGGGGGCAACTGCACCCTGTTCTGTTTTGTATCCAACTCTGCTCTGAGGAAGGTAATCACTTGTGAGGGCTGAAGGCTGCTCTTCCGCCAATTGATTAGCCACCCGAAGTTCTGAAGGGTCGAGACTAGGATCTCCCGCTGGAGGAGTAGGGACTCCCGACTTGCTGCTAAGAGCAGTATGTCGTCTAGGCATAGGCGTGCGCACAGGGTGTGCCAGGTGTGCCCAGGCACACCCTAATCCCCCTGTGTAGAACAGATTCCCCCTACTGACCTGGCTCCCCTCCTTCCCCCAAAGCACTGCCGGCTTCCCCCCTCTCCCACCGGTTGTTGCTGTGGATGTTTTAGGGTGAGTGGGAGAAGGGGCCAGTAAATATGCCATTTACCAGCCCCTTCCCTTTCTGAATGAACATTGTAAATGATTGGTAGAGTGTGTTTGAGCTTTGGGGTGCACACCCTAATGCCAACGGCTGCGCACACCTATGCGTCTAGGTAATGGTGAACACGCAAGCCCCTCTCCCTGAGGAGTGCTATGAGCGGCAGGAGGACCTTTGTGAATGTCCTGGGTGCCGAAGAAATGCCGAAAGGTAGGCATCGGAATTGGAAGTGGTGTTGATTGATGGAAAAGCGTAGGAATTTCTGAAAACCGGGGTGAATTGGTACGTGAAGGTAGGCGTCTGATAGGTCGATGGACAGCATCCAATCTCCTAGGTTCACTGCCAGAAGGATCGACTGGAGACTCTCCATCTTGAAGGCTTCTATCTGAATTCTTTTGTTGAGGCGTCTGAGGTCCAAAACGGGCCGAAGATCCCCTGACTTCTTCCGCACCAAAAATAGAGGGGGATAAAATCCCCTGCCTCTTTGGTGAGAAGGAACCTCCACCACTGCTTCCTTCCGAATCAAATCCGCGACGTATTGGACGAGAAGTTTTCTCTTGTCTAGGGAAAAGGGAAGTTTGGTGGGTTGGAAAACCGTGCGAGGTAATGTCCCCATAAAGTTCCACCTGTGGCCTTGTTTGATCGTGGAAAGGGCCCATGGATCTTTTATGTGCTCCGACCATACTTGCAAAGTTCCTGAGCCTGGCGCCCACCTGAGCTGGGTGGGCAGGCAAACCTTCAAAAGGACTTCTGTTGGTCCCCTGTGGTAATGGCCTTGGTCTTCTGAGCCTTAGCAAAGGGGGGGCGAGTGGTTCTTCCATCCCTTCTGAATTCCCTGCCGGGACGATAGGCTCTGGCTTCCCTATATCTCTCGGGCAGATTACGTCTGAAGGTAGGCCCCCTCTGGGGCTTGGGTCTTCTGTCGGAGGGGATAAGCCCAGACTTCCCTCCGGTGACTTTGGAGATTGCTGAATCTAGTTTTGCCCCAAACAGTTTTACGCCATCGTACGGTATTTTGCACCAGTTGGACTTAGAGGTCGAGTCGGCGACCCAGGGCTTCAGCCATAAGGCTCTGCGGGCTATCACCGAGGCTAACATGGAACGGGCCGAGGAACGAATGACATCTACTGAGGCCCCTGCTACAAAATCCCCTGCTAGCCCGATTTCCTTCAAGGTGGATATTACTTCCTCCTGGTCGGTACCCTCTAGGAGGGCCCTCTCCGCGTTGGCTGCCCATGTGGACATGGCCCTAGCAACAGCGGCTGTGGCAATGGCTGGTCTGCACGCTCCCCCTGCTGAAGAGTATGCCTTCTTCAACTCCAGGTCCATCTTGCGGTCCAGAACGTCTCGGAATGAGACCGCGTCCTCTATTGGTAACGTAATATGTCTGGCGAGCCGCATCAGGGAGGAATCAACGACGGGAGCGTTAATGAGGGGAGAAACCTTAGACTCCATTAGAGGGTATAGCTTAGCGAGCTTGTTAGAGAGACTGGGCCGTCTATCCGGTCTTTCCCATTCGTCTTTAATTGAGGTCCCCCAACTCCTCTATGAAAGGGAATAGTTTGGGATCCTTCCTTAATTCGGGGAAATACTTCCCAACCTTCAGTGGCTCTGCTACGGGTTCCTCCCAGCCTATAGCTTCTTCAACAGCACGAGTAAAGGGTTCAACTAGGCTAAAGTCAAAACCCGACCTCATCTCATGTTCTTCATGGTCGGACAGGGTCCCTGCTAGCTGAGCGCAAGAGCCGAAAGCCGATGAGGTGCCTGGGGAGGGATCCTCATATGCCAGAGGAGCCATAGTCCAGCTTGATTCCTGTAGTGGCCCTCTAGGGCGGTCTGCAGTTGTTCTGACGTCCGCCTCTTTTTCTCCGACTGCTTCATTGAAGCAGGTGCGACAGGCTAGTTTTCCTGACAATGCAATTGCACCGCACACCCAGCAGGCATTAGCCGCATGACGGGTATGGTGACGTTCGTGGTGCGATGAGGGAGACCGTCTCCGGTGAGACCTGCTGTGGCGGGATCGACTGCGGTGTGAGCGGCTTCGCCTGGACCGATGGTAGCGGGAGGAAGCTCTTGTATCTCTGGGCCTGGTGGGACTGCAAAAAAGCAGTGTTTAGTGGCCGGCTCTCTTTTTCTCTCTTCCCTACTTACCTACTTTCATGATGGCCACCATACCTTGTCTGTTGGCAGTGGTCTGCTAGGGCAGAGGGCTCCATGGAGTGCATAGAGGCAGCAGAAGCAGCAGCTGAAGTAAGAAAAAGAGGGAAATAAAAATTAGGCAGGACAAAAGAAGAAGGTCTTCCAAGAGGGAGGGAGGAACTAGAGTACCTGGGGCACCAAAATCCGGAAGATTTGGGCAAAGCAGCAGCCTGGGGAAAAGAAAGGAAAAAGTTTCTATTTAAAACTGGCGCCGCCGTCGCGGCGCTGATGACGCAATTGCGCATGCGCAGTAGCGCGACCCGCCACCATCTTGGATGAGGGCAGGGGAGACCCAGGACGTCATTGCTCCGCTTCGCGCATGCGCAGAGCGGCCGGGGGGGTGCTGCTGAGCGCGGAACTACAAGGCCCAGCAGGCCTGCGCCCAGGATAGCCCTAAGGATGAGGGCAATGAGAGGAAGGCAAACAACAAAAAAAGGGTATGAAGCACACACTGGGAATCCATAACGCTGACAGCAGACACTGGAGAAAAGGTGCTGAGAAGGAAGATAAGGGGAGCCACTTGCCAACATAAGCTCATTTAGAGCTTTTAAGATGCCAGGTAATTGCCGGGATTTTAACCCCCGAGACCACCAGAGCGGGGTTCCCCCTATAGAGCTCTATTAGAGACTGTACAAGGGGGACTTCCAAACAGGAGAGGCTGAACCTGCTGGGGCGATAGCGGTAGGAGGCAAGCTGCACGTTCGTGTCCTGTTCAGGTGAGGATAAAAAAAGAGAATGATGCCGGGTGTCTCCTAATCAAATTTATAGCTAACCAATCCTGTCAGGTTGTGGGGGCGGAGTCACAACCCAGTGTGTGCTGCCATGAATGCGTCAGGAAAGTACTGCTCAATCCAGATGCATACATCCCAACTTTTTGAGATGAGAATGAGGGACACCTATCAGCAAAAGTATGCAGGCATAGGACACACCCCCTTAAAGGAGAATTGTACAAAAAACATGATTAGTTAAACCCACAAGTGCTTTTTTACCACTACTATTCCTATATATTGGCTTTTGGAATTTACAAATGCAGCAATTTAGAAATCAGATGAAAGGTTTAGCACTGGGAGACACTTTTTGATAGATAAAAAGAGCATTTTATATACAACTATATAGATCAGACCAAAATGAGGGACAAATGAGGAGAATGAGGGACAGAGGGACATTGCTCCAAATCAGGGACAGTCCCTTGAAATCAGGGACAGTTGGGAGCCATGCAGATGTGGCATTCAGCCACACATGAAGGCTTCAGTCTAGGTGCACATAACCACCCGAGGAATTTAAAGGAGTTGCCTAAAATTAATGTCTGCAAGGTAGACAGACAGAATAGTGTAATGATTCTGTTAAAAAAAAAAAGAGTAAATACTTATTAAATTCCTTCATCTATATCACCTCCGGCATTCTAGTTTCTGTTCTCTCATTCACTTCCTGGTTTGCGGCGCTCGTTCATGCAAAAAACACATTTCCCAGGTTGCATTGCGGCACGCCCAGTAATTCACACCTCCTTGAAGTCTCCAACACGTAGAGAGCGTCCTGCCACACAGATGTAGTTCCCAGGAGGGGGCGAGCACGTCACTGACCACCGCAGTAAAGCCTCCCTTCACGGTAACAATCAGACAAGCAGGAAGCGAACAGAACAGAGAAGAGATAGAGCAAAAACGAACAATGAGGACGTAAAAATAGGAATGTCTGCAGGTAAAGGATGCTTATTATGGAAAAAAAAAATTCCTTTACAACCCCTTTAAGCCTTATGTCCACCTTTGGAAACAGTTACATTCCTCCACTTTTAAACCAGAGCGCAACTAAGCAGCTGCTGTCAGGTATTTAGGAGGCGATCCTGCCTCCTGGATGTAGGTTTTAAATTTTTTATGCAATGCCAATTTATAGTGTGACTAATGCACTGCAACCACAAATCAAGCCTTAGGCTCACGGTTGCAGTGTGGCCCTATTGACCTGAATGATCAAGTTTGACAGGCAATGCTGCTCATCAGCTTGCCATTGCAGCTGTATTATGGACTTTTGGTGGGCAACTGGAAGGTCAACTCTCTGTTTTTACCACCCCCAGGCCTCCCATGTGAAAGAGGACTAGCTCAAAACGCTCAACTATGGGACATTTATAGTAACACATACAGCGAAAGTGGGTTACAGGGAGGCATCCCTGTTTTTTGTGAAAGTACATGAAGACACTAGGGTGACCACGTGTCCCGGTTTGCCCGGGACAGTACCGCATTTTGCAGGTCTGTCCCGGGCACCTTCATTCCAGGAAAATACAGTGAAACGGACACAGCCCCCAGGCCAATATGATGCCCCCCAAAAAAGGCCGCCACATCACCGCTTTAGTCACTAACAGTACGTGTCCTGGCCAGGAATGTCCGGAGGAGCACAATCCCTCCCCCTGCTTGTGATTGGAGAAATCATAAATCTCGCCTCTTGTGTCCAATCACTGTGCTGTGATTCATTACAGCACAAGCTGATTTTTGGGAAAGGGGGGGGGGTGTCCCTGAATGGTAGTTTGGAAATGTGGTCACCCTAGAAGACACCAGAAGCCCAACATTGCTCAAGACAGCTGATGAGGCTCAGTGTGTGTCTGCATAAAACCCAACAAATCAACATTGGCAACCACTCAGATTAATATAAAACCAGTGGGTTTACTGGGGGAAAGGTCCACATTGGCAAGGAAATATACAGAGAAATACAAAAATTCTCCAGAACACTGTGTAGCTGTCCAGCAAAAACACAGCTAAACATTTTCAACCACTCCAGTTAAAAATAGTGTTGCATTCATTTTTCAATACTTATAGAACTATACTGCTCTGGCCATGTGCAATTTTTTCCCTTTTTGCTGGTTTTATATTGAACTGAATGGTTGCCATTGTTGCTTGGTTGAATCATTTTAAGTGTAATTCCACTTTTGCATCCACATTGGGATACGGCCTACTGTATATTTGTTACTATTCTGCATAACATAACTTAAAGTGATTCTAAACCTTACACTTTTTTTAATGTAACAAACATGTTATACTCACCTACTCTGTGCAAGGGTTCTGAACACAGCAGCCCAGATCTTCTTCTCAGGTCCCCTACTGCCTCCTGGCTCCTTCTCTTCAGTGAGTGCCCCTATAGGAAGCAGCTTCCTTTGGGGGCACTCGTGTAGACCTAATCCTGAGCCACACTGGCTACGTCCAAATACACACACACAGCGTGGCTCACTTGTCACAGGATTTGATGGCACTGGCTCTCACTGCTATCAATGTGCCCTGTGAGGAGGGAGAGAGCAGAGAGAACTTCTGCTCTTGGGGTTCAATGCTGGATCGAGATCGGGCTCAGGTAAATAAAAGGGGGGGGTCCTGGTTACAGAAGTTTTCTTTTACCTTGTGCTTGAGAACTTCTGCTCTCGGGCACGAATGCTGAATTTAGATCATGCCCACTCCCCCTGATGATGTCTGCTGTGACGAAACGTGCCAGGCAGGGCCAGCGTATGTGAGCTTGGACCAATGTAGGCATAGCACCCTAATTGCTAGGGATAAATTTCATTCTAAGTTTGGAATTGCTGCACTTCTCTCTTCTGTCGCTAGATGGCCGGGTATCTGGTGACATTAGATAAGACAATGGCATTGCAAGAACAGATTAGGAATAGATAGGGTATCTCAGCCAATGGGCAGGGATTTTCTTGGCTCCCTTGACCTGCTGGAAGAGCCTATTTATTTGGGTGAGGTCAGGTGATCCGAGCTCTGTGCCACCTGGACGGCTGTCTGGTTGAACATGTGTCGTACTGCCCGGGCTGCTAGGCCGGAGTTTGGGCCTACTCTGGGCACATCTGACTGCTAGGCTGTCTGAGGGCCTATCCAGAAGCAGTGTAGGGTTGGGATTGCTGCTTGAAGTCGAACCAGAAGTGCCAGTTATGATGGCCGGAAAACCTGCCGTGGTCGGGAGTAGAGGGGAAGCTGTCACCAATAAGAGGCCAACCAGCTTGTACCAGGGACCACTGTGAGTAGCTGAAGCAAGCACTGAAGAAGTATTCTCACCAACCGGGGACGATTAAGAATCGGGAGACTTCAGCAGGTGCCAAGTCAGGGACCCAGCCAGCGGGAGGTGATGCCTGAGGAGTATTTTGAGTGCCTTGCCAGGGACCCAGCAGAAAAGCGGGGGTGACACTTGAAGAAGATAAAGTAAGAAGATAAGAAGAGCTCAAGGGATTCAGTGGCAGTGAATCAGCGGCAGTGAATCAGCAAGTCTAGTGAGAGAGACTGAGAGCTCAGTGGGTCTACAAGAAGTGACTGTATAAAAAAAAAAAGTAAAGGAGTTTGTTATCTGTTTGTTATCTGTGTTAGGAACTGTTCTAAGACTTTGAAAACAAGGGGGAGGGACCAACTAGATAGAGACAGCAGAGCTGCTTGACACTAAACTGGTCTATACTATATCGATCGGTATGGGTTTGGTTGGGATTCGAGGTCGCAGATTGGCTCCACGCATCTGACCAATACGGTTCTGCTTTGTTTTGTGTCATCTTAACAAACACCTTACTGTGTCCGAACTGTGGGGCCTGTCCCATCTTTTTATTATTGATGTATTGTTCTTTTTGTAATAAACCTATTTTTATATGATATACGTCTCTCTACAAGTACCTTGAAAATCCCAACCAAACCCATACCGATCGATATAGTATAGACCAGTTTAGTGTCAAGCAGCTCTGCTGTCTCTATCTAGTTGGTCCCTCCCCCCTGTTTTCAAATATTTCGGGATGCTGGTACATTTTAAATTTATTGTCCGAAATTGAATAACTGAGACTATACTCTCCCTTTTTCACTGTTCTAAGACTTTGCCATAGGAGACAGCGCTCCTACACATGCAGATGTGGTGTCTTGCTGGATGCCTTTCCCTGCATGGCTGTCTACCTGTAGAAGTCTCGGTGTCTGCTAATTAACATTGCAGCTATTTAAGGGTATCCTGGCTCTAAACCCTCTCTCCCACAGTTCTGTTCAAGAGACAAAAAATCTCTTTCCGTTGAAGAAGTGTCTGGTGCCCATACATCTACCTTGCGCTACACCTACTATGCCTTGCAACCCATTCTATACAGAAGGATGTTAGGAGTCCTTGGCCCTGGAGGTTTTCATTAGACTAAAGGAGGCCTGGGACCTTGCTACACAGGTATACATGAGCCCCTCACTCTTTCATCTGCAGCCAGGTAACAGAAGAAATTCTGGCCCATGGGTCGGATCTGCTTTATCACAGTCAGATCATATATTAGCAACTTTGTAGCAGAACATATATCAGCTACAAATCTCAGGACCTGCTTTCCCTGTTGATATGGAGCTGGATACAGAGTTGCTGCTCTGACTACAATACTTATGTATGGAGCTACAAATCAGTGGTGTGCCATGATAGCTGGATAACAATAGATGTGTTAGTAGAACACTGGACCCAAACCAGGAGGGAGAAGACTGTCAATTCAAATTTTAGAGGCAACTCTCAGACGGGGTGTCCTTGAGGGTCCCAGAGACAGTCTAACGAATGAGAGTGCCAAAAAAATTATGTCCAGTAAATCCTTATTGCGCATAAAAAGAGGTCACAAGAAAAGGCCGACACATTTCAGCGGCTCAATGCTCTCCCTTCATCAGGGAACATGGTGCTTATTCAGGTCGCCGGTTGGGTAGCCTGACTGGTGCCATGAACAATGATCATTAGATAATAGGAATAGCTACTCAAGGTGGAAAGTCTGTATCTAGCTAGTTCTGTAAAAAAATGAATCCCTCAGTGACTGAGCTACAAATCACTTTGAATTTTAGTGGCGCAGACCTTTCATTGATTGCAATTTATTTTATCCTGACAACCAAAATGCTAATAGAGAGGAATACTATAGCTGCTGCAAATCACTGATTTATTACTGGTTTGACATGGACCTAAGAGAGCGCTGGCCTCATGCACATAGCCTGCTACTCAAATCAGAGGTTTTTTTTTTCGTTTTTTTTTTTATGAAGCCCTGCAGTGCAATGTTGTACAGCACATGAAAAAGGTCCTTACAAACAAAAAAGGTGAACCATGAAATCACAGCACATGAAAAGGGTCCTAACTGACAAAAAAGATGAACCATGAAAATCACAGCACATGAAAAAGGTCCTTACGAACAAAAAAGGTGAACCATGAAATCACAGCACATGAAAAAGGATACAGAAAAAGTCCAACCTCCAAAGAGGTTAGAAGAGGGGGACCAGCATTCCTGAACCCCTAGGGCACAAGGCTCCTGACAGGGGCAATGTACTCTAGTGTACCTAGGCTGAAGTGAGATGGACTCTGCTCCTCAGGGACCTGCTGAAGTCAGTACAAGTACTTGGTGAGGGCATTTCCGGAGAGAGGAAAAAGACCTGACATCAAGGAAGGACCCCGATAAACCTGCATCCTCTATCTCTGTGAGTATAAGAAAAATAGAGCAAACATGCAGTGTTAATGTTCATTGCAGATGTAGCACCCAGGTGTTTAGGCAGGGTTGCTCCTATATTTACCTGCCAGGTATAGCTACCTGCCTTCACCAATCCATCAGAATGCATGTGCCTCCACTCTGGGGACACTCAGGGGCGGACTGACCAAGGGCCCCATGCCACTAGGGGGCCCCATCAGGGTTGCCAGGCTCTGTAAAACCAGGGACAGTATGTAAAAATCAGTTTTTTTTACATCCGTTCCTGATTTGTCCGAAACCGACATGCTTTTGATGTGAAAATCCAGAGATTTTAGCTGCCCCGCCTCTGCACTGCCTCCTGGCGTGGTGGCCATCTGTAAGCCCGGGGGCCCCATAATCTTCCATTGCCCGGGGGCCCCATGAGTTGTCAGTCTGCCCCTGGGGACACTCATAAGTTAGCGTTAGGTACCACAGATACCAGAGTGCCGTGGAGAGGCTTTTTGGCTTACGCATGCATTTGTAAATCCTGCAGCGCCAATATGCATGCCGATATTCTGTTTGCTTTGTTAGCAGCAGTTTGGCATTGCATGCCATTGCTGAGCCTATCGTCTACTAGGACCCCCAGGTAATTTTCCATCCTGGATTCCACCAGAGGTTCTCCCCCCCCCCCCCAGTATATAAATTGCATTTGTATTTTTCCCACCCAAATGCATTATTTGAAATTTTTCTACATTGAACCTCATTTGTTATATATTTGACTACACCAATAATTTGTTCAGTTCTTTTTGCAAGGTTTTCACATCCTGCGTAGAAGTTATTGCTCTGCTTATCTTAGTATCATCCGCAAATTCAGAGATTGCACTGCTTAGCCCATCCTTCAGGTCGTTTATGAACAAATTAAACAGGATTGGCCCCAGCACAGAACCCTGGGGGACCACACTACCTTCCCCTGACCATTCCGAGTACTCCCCATTTATCATCACCCGCTGAACTCTCCTTTGTAGCCAATTTTCAATCCATGTACTCACCCTATGGTCAATGCCAATGGACCTTACTTTGTACAGTTAACGTTTATGGGGAACTGTGTCAAATGCTTTTGCAAAATCCAGATACACCACGTCTACAGGCCTTCCTTAATCTAGATGGCAACTCACCTCCTCATAGAAGGTTAATAGATTGGTTTGGCAAGAACGATTCTTCATGAATCCATGCTGATTACTGCTAATAAAACTGTTCTCATTACTGAAATCTTGTATATAGTCCCTTATCATCCCTTCCAAGAGCTTACATACTATTGATGTTAGGTTAATTGGTCTGTAATTCCCAGGGATGTATTCTGGGCCCTTTTTAAATATTGGTGCTACATTGGCTTTTATCCAATCAGGTGGTACCATTCCAGTCAGTAAACTGTCAGTAAAAATTAAGAACAATGGTCTGGCAATCCCTTCTCTCCTCCATGTTCTTTGTTCCTAAGATTTTATCCCAATTTATGCCTTCTAGCAAGATTCGAAGTTTAGGGAAGTTGGCTCTTGTGAAATTCATTTGTATTCCCCTTATGTTTCCTATTTGTATGATTTATACTGAAGCCAAATGACCTGTGATCGCTGTTACCTAAATTTCCCCGTATTTCCACATCCGTGATCAGGTCTGTGTTGTTGGTAATCAGAAGATCCAGTAACGCTTTATTTCTAGTTGGTGCATCTACTATCTGACCCATAAAATTGTCCTGCAAGACATTTAGAAACTGGAGAGCCTTAGTTGAATGCGTGGTTCCCTCCACCCAGTCTATGTCTGGATAATTAAAATCCCCCATTATAAAAACACTTCCCATCCTTGCTGCTAATCCAAATTGTGATAGGCGATCTGTCCCCCCCTCCTTCATGCTCCCAGTATTATTTTCCCCTTAGCTTCATCCCTTTGGAGCTCTACCTATAAGGATTCCACCTCCTCCCTAGCTCCCTTAGTGATGTCATCTCTCACATTCACTTGTACAATACTCTTGATATATAGGCATACCCCCCCCCTATTTTACCCTCTCTATCCTTGCGATAAAGGGTATACCTGTAGCAGGGTTCTGCCATCATGGACTATTACTAATAGCGATGCAGAATTCACACCGTTGTTCGAGTTGTACTGTACATAAGTTTATATTTGTTGAAGCAGTGCATTGTGGGACTAGAGGAATCAGGAGACACTGACTCCATTGACTCCATTGACAATTGGTAGAGATATACTACACTTCCCACAATGCCTCGTCTTTTCTGAGCACATGACACCCCCTGCACAGCTTGATGGTAAAGGTTACTTAAAGGCAGGGCGGGGTTGAATTCGCTCTCGGGACCTGCACTTCTTCCTCTGCGGAGCTGTTGAGAGCACTACAGACAAGCTGTTAGGCCCGAAGCATGGGCCTGGATCCACCGGAAGACCAACCACCTAAAGGGAAGCAAGTTCAAGTGTGCCCAGCTCATGTTCCAGGGGATCGGACAGACGGATCTACTGCTGACCGAAGCTGGGGAAAGCAGCACATCAGAGGCCTAGCATCGTGATGTGGCTGTGGAGCGATTCATCTCTGCGAGCTCAGGCGGACTAGGCCTGTTTGGGTGAGAGGGCACTTGCCAAAGTCTCCAAACCCAATAACTTTGTTATCTACAGTACCTCACATCTTAGTAAGGACACACTGTTTTCTGGTCCACTAAGGAATATCTGAATGTCACACTGGCCATATTGACTGATGCTGACTGGAGGATCGGTACATTACGCCTATGCTAATCATACCTTAGACTGAGTTTAAAGACCCCTGTGGATTACAAATATATTTAAAAGTGCACCAACGGGCCTACAAACAGACATTTTGTCGCTGAGGAACTCTTTGGACTTTTAGCAGGCTAGGCCTGATCGAGACCTGTTAGCAGTCGCACTTCAATAGGTTACCCACTAGGGGAGCTTGCGAGCCTAGGCTATTCAAAGTTAATTATAGAGCTTAGTCTGTTAAAAGTTTCTTTTGCTGTTTCGCTGACTCTCGCAAAGGGCCCTTTGCAGAGACAGATAGCTAGAGTAACTGTGTGTGTAATTCATTGCTTGTTCTTTTCATTAATGCATAACAAGTAAAACTCCTCTTGATTCAATTGCATTTACTGTGAGGTGTGTTTTTCTCTTGAAGTCTACAATCTCATAAAAAGGCTAACAATAATATTGCATGTTTTCTCTAGCTGTTCTATTTGTGCATACTGGAATCTCATAGTTACACGTGAGATTCGCAATATATTCACAACTTGCTTGATGTGGCAAGGGCGGGTTCGAGCCACTTAAAGGGGGTGAATAGATTATTGAAAGTAGATCCCAAATCTAACCAGCAGCTCCTGCGGGGGTAGAGCTACATACCCTTGAATGGTTGCCAGTTAATCATGAGAGCTGTTGAACCAGGTCTCTGAAATTCCCACAAAATCCAAATTCTCTTCGTACAACAGTATTTTAAACTCACCCATCATGTCTGCCAGGCTCATGGCATTGGTGAACATGCCATGTAGTTTAGACTGGTTGCATACGATCCTCATATTGGGTTTTCTGAGATTGCAACTCGGACTTGCTACTATACTTGCCTTGGGTTTATGTATTTTGATTTGGTTACCCCACTACTAATGCCCCCAATACCACCCTATAAATATGTTCTGCACGATTATCTCTACCACTCACAACCATTCGTTTTGGTCGGATGAGACCAAAATCAAGCTCTTTGGCATCAACTCGCAGTGTTTGGAGGAGAAGGAATGCTGCCTATGACCCCAAGAACACCATTCCCACCGTCACACATGGAGGTGAAAATATTATGCTTGGGGGGTGTTTTTCTGCTAAGGGGACAGGACAACTTCACCACATCAAAGGACCGATGGGAAGGTCCCGTCACGTACCGTCAAATCTTGGCTAAGAACCTCCTTCCCTCAGCCAGGGCATTGAAAATTAGTCTTGAATGGATATTTTAGCATGACAATGGCCTAAACATACAGCCAAGGCAACAAAGAAGTGGCTCAAGAAGAAGCACATTAAGGTCCTGGAGTGGCCTATCCAGTCTCTAGACCTTTATCCCATAGAAAATATGCGGAGGAAGCTAAAGGTTCGAGTTACCAAACGTCAACCTGGAAACTCTAATGACTTGGAGAGGATCTGCAAAGAGGAGTGGGTCTAAATCCCTCCTGAGAGGTGTGCAAACCTGGTAGCCAACTACAAGGAACGTCTTACTTCTGTGATTACCAACAAGGATTTTGCCACCGAGTATAATGTCATGTTTTGCGTAGGGGTCAAATACTTATTTCATTCATTAAAATACAAATCAATTTATAACTTTTTTGAAATGCGTTTTTCTTGATTCTTCTCACTGTATACTGGGACATGTTCTGGTTCTCGGATGAATACTTGATATATTTTTAAGCAGCTCCCTTCATGGTATTTTTGGAGGAGTTCAAACTGAGCTCAGGAAGCGGGGATTCGAACACCACTGTAAGTACTAAAATGTTTTTTTTTTACAGGAATTTCGGGTCCACATTAGGGGTTCGCGCTATACACCGGAGCGCGCAATACCCTGATAAATATGGTAGGTGTCATACTGAAAGCCCTCACTGGGGGATAAAGAGGTGACCTCATCAATGTTCTGCTTCTCCTTTACTATCAAGTCTGGAGGGGGGGGTGGAATCATGACTCACTCTGCTCAGAAGAAATGCATTCAATAATACATGCAGTCATTCAACCTGAAAGGCTAAGGATATATTGAGCTGAAAATAAAGTATTGCGTGCAGAGGCGGCATTAGGTTTTGATGATGGGAAAAATAATTCAAGAACAAGACCCTCTTCCCCACAACCCTGGCCGGTGGTTGTGGGGGTCTACGAGCAGGCGGCTTATCGGAATCTGGAAGCCACCTTTAACCACTTCCCGCCCGGCCAATAACAGATTTACGGCCGGGAAGTGGTTATGAAATCGTGACTGGCCGTTCTCAAACGGCTAGCACGATTTCAATGCCGTGCGCGCCCGTGGGGGCGCGCAGCGCGGCGATCGGTGATGCGGGGTGTCAGTCTGACACCCTGCACCTCCGATCTCGGTAACGAGTCTCCGGCGGAGCCTCGTTACCAGGTGATCAGCCGTGTCCAATCACGGCTGATCACGATGTAAACAGGAAGAGCCGCCGACGGCTCTTCCTCACTCGCGTCTGACAGACGCGTGTAGAGGAGAGACGATCAGCGGCTCTCCTGACAGGGGGGGTTCGCGCTGATTGTTTATCAGCGCAGCCCCCCCTCGGATCGCCACACGGACCACCAGGGAGTGCCCACACTAGACCACCAGGGTACTAAAAAAGAACAAAAAAAAAAAGAACAAAAAAAAGGGGGGGGGGAAGTAAAAAAAAAAAGATGCCAATCAGTGCCCACACATGGGCACTGATTGGCAACATTGAACCATCAGTGCCACCCCTCAGTGATCATCAGTGCCACCCCTCAGTGATCATCAGTGCCACACCAGTGTCTGTCAGTGCCAATCCATGCCCAGTGCCCACCTATCAGTGCCCACCTGTGCCACCTATCAGTGCCCACCTGTGCCACCTATCAGTGCCCACCTCTGCCACCTATCAGTGCCCACCTCTGCCACCTATCAGTGCCCACCTCTGCCACCTATGAGTGCCCACCTGTGCCACCTATGAGTGCCCACCTGTGCCGCCTATGAGTGCCCAGTGCCGCCCATGAGTGCCCATCAGTGCCGCCCATGAGTGCCCATCAGTGCCGCCCATGAGTGCCCATCAGTGCCCCATACCAGCGCCGCCTATCAGTGCCCATCAGTGCTACCTAATTGGCGCCCATCAGAACTACCTCATCAGTGCCCATCAGTGCCACCTCATCGGTGCCCATCAGTGCCACCATATCAGTGCCCGTAATTGAAAGAGAAAACATACTCATTTACAAAAAAATTAACAGAAAAAAATAAAAACTTTATTTTTTTTTCAAAATCTTCGCTCTATTTTTAGTTGTTGCGCAAAAAAAAAAAAAAAAAAAAAAAATCGCAGAGGTGATCAAATACCACCAAAAGAAAGCTCTATTTGTGGGGAAAAAAGGACGCCAATTTTGTTTGGGTGCAGTGTAGCATGACCGCGCAATTGTCATTCAAATTGCGACAGTGCTGAAAGCTGAAAATTGGCTTGGGCGGGAAGGTGCGTAAGTGCCTGGTATGGAAGTGGTTAACAAAGCGGCCCCCAGGTCCTGCTTTTTAATAATTAGGGGCGGGGTGATGTCACCTGGTGAACCTACCCCCTTGTGATGTCATTGACTGAGGGCATGCTGGGTCATTGACAAAGGGTGGTGTCATCGATATTCACTAGTTGTTAGGGACGCTGGCAACCCCTCTCCTGAGTCAGGGCTCTTAATGCTGCCTGAGCACAGCAGTGGCAGCGTTAGGGTTCCCTGTCCCTCAAAACTGGGGTATTGCATTGGGTAAGTTAAGCGGCCGCGAGGCCCCTGTGCGTACGGGGCCTTAATTAAAGAGCCGCCTCTGATTGCGTGGGACAGCTCCAAATTAAAGGCAAATATTTAATCAAAAGCTCTTTATTTAGTTCAATCCCAGTTTATTGTAGGGGTGCAATGGTTCGGATCGTTCCTCCGATCAGGAGTCACAGATCAGATAATTTTTCGGATCAGCAAAAAAAATAAAAAATCTCCCCCACTGTAATATCCACATCTACCTCCCCACTGTAGTATCCACATCTTCCTCCCCCACTAAAATATGCACATCTCCCCCCCCCCCCCCACTGTAATATCCACATCCCCCCCCACTGCAGTGGCGTCACTAGGGTTGGTGTCATCCGGTGCAAAAAAATAAAAATGGTGTCATCCTCGCACCCACTATGGCCCCCCCCTCAGTACAGACCCCCCCCATCAGTACAGACACCCCACAGTAGTGCAGACCTCATACAGTAACTCCCCCAGTAGTGCAGACCTCAGACAGTATCCCCCACAGTAGTGCAGACCTCAGACAGCCGCGTGTGTTTCCCTCAAGCGCGGGCTCCTCCTCCTCTGTGGGTGTAAACAGAGAGGAGGGCCGCTGCCGGGTGTAACAAGATGGCTGTGGCTCCGGAGCTGGGCCGCCGCCTTTCCTAATGCTATGGCCGCGGCGGCAATCCGCGGGTCGCATAGCGTGCCGATCCCAAGGTCCACAGGTGATCCGTTGCACCACTAGTTTATTGTATCAAAGATGTAAGAAAGACAGTATTACATCACAAATAAGAACAAAGACCATAAAAAAAGTAAATGTAAGGAGCAACAATCATCTGATTAAATTTTTATCTTTTTTTAATGAGCCATTCATTTTTACCTGGAGTTATGCTAAGTGAAACATAAAAGATAAGCTAACATATAAACACCGGGGCAGCACAAACAAATGTGAAAATATTTGGGATCCCTGATTTGGGGTCCCTGGTTTGGCCCCTTTCCAGCCAGTCCATAATAGAGTATTGGGTGCCAGGACCTAGTCCCTCAGTCCCCCAAGTAGGTGGCTGACTGACAAAAAATGGTCACAGAGTGTACAATGTATGCAAGGCTTGGCTTGTGGAACAGTCCAGAAAAGTATTCTTGATGCTACAGTGATGCGCTATGTGTTTAAGTTTTGTGTGACTTATTATATAGACACTGTGAATCCTGGCCCCATAGGTGTGCTCAAGTGCACTCTACCGATCACTCACTATGTTTATTCAGAAGGGGAAGGGGCCGGTAAATGGCATATTTACTGGCCCCTTCCCCCACTCATCCCAAAACATCCACAGCAACAACTGGTGGGAGAGGGGGGAAGCTGGGAAGGAGGGGGAGCTAGGTCAGTAGGGGGAATTTGTTCTGCACAGGATGATTAGGGTGTGCCTGGGCACACCTGGCACACCCTGTGCGCACGCCTATACCGGGCCCGTTGTTTAGGGTTGGGAGGCTCCCCGACCGGTATCCCAATTTTTGGGCCGGGAGCGGAGTCAGGGACCAGAATAATAATAAGAGGATGCGGTCAAAATATAACACAATCCAAGAGACAGATGCAGATATGGACTCTTCAGGATTAGTCACTTTGGGCTGGATTCATAAAGTATTTATGTCAGAGTATCAAGAGATACGCTGCGTAAATACTAAGAATAGCCGGCGTATCTTTTTTTGCTATTCAGAAAAGAAGATACGCCGGAATTCTGCCAATATACGAGCGGCGTAATTCTGTTACACCGTTGTATATTAGTTGCAGTTTTTACGCTGGCCGCTATGTGTCGCTTCCGTCGTTTTACACGTCTAATATGTAAATGAGGGATTTGCGGCGATTCCCGAACGTACTTGCGGCCGGCCGTCGTAGTTTACGTAGTTTGTGTAAGCGTTACTGTAGCGTAAGGTTACCCCTGCTATAGGAGGCGTAGCCAATGTTAAGTATGGACATCGGGACAGCGTTGAATTGTACGTCGGTTACGTCGTTTGCGTAAATCGTTCGGGAATAGGGCTCGACGTTAGTTACGTTCACGTCATTTACATTGACAAAAAGCGACGCGATTTCGCGCATGCGCACTGGGAACGTCCACGGACGGCGCATGCGCTGTCCAAAAAAAAGTAAATTACGTGGGGTCATGATTCATTTACATGAATCACGCCCCCACATCACAAATTTGAATTTGACCTTACGCCGTGCACTTTTTGCTACGCCGCCGCATATTATGAAGCAAGTGCTTTCTGAATAAGGCACTTGCCCATAATATTTGCGGCGGTGTAGCGTAAACAGCCGCCGGACAGATACATCAAATGTATCTGAATCCGGCCCTTTATGTTTATGTCCTGCTGTAGTTAAAGGGGTGTTCCAGCCCAAAAATGTGTTTATTAAAAGTCAGCAGCTACAAAAAGTGTAGCTGCTGGCTTTTAATAAACACTCACTTACCTGCTCCTGCGTTCCAGCGACGCGCCGACCGGGGCTCCGCTCCTCTCCCCCCCTCCCCGGCCGGCGTCTCCATCCTGACTGTGGGCACCCAGCCGTGACAGCCTTCGGCTTCACGGCCGGGCACCCACTGCGCATGCGCGAGCCGCACTGCGCGCGCGGCGCGGCTCGCCTCTGATTGGAGAGGCGATCGCTTGGGACCTGTCAGTGTCCCATGTGATCGCCTACAGGGAGGGGCTGGTGTAGGCGATTAAGGCTTAATCGCCTAACCAGCCCCTCGGCGGAAGCAGGAAGTGGGACAGGAAGTCCCACTCCTCCTGAAGCCCCCACTCCCCCCCCAAAAAAATTACATGCCAAATGTGGCATGTAAGGGGGTAAGGAGTGGGATAAGAGGAAGTTCCAAATTTGGGTGGAACTCCTCTTTAAGGTATGGCTACTGAATATCGTTACAGGAAAACAACCTCCTTTGTTATCTGCTTTGTTTGTTTTGTTTTTTGTTTTTTTTTATGTTTTGTTTGTTTTTTGTTCATGAAAATGTGTTTTAAAAGATAAAAGCAAACCTGGGATTTTTGTGTTTGCCAGCATGGTGAACAAACTGACCTCACACCGGTTTTAAAATGAAGCTGCCGAGTGTCACAGAAGAAATTGCTTCTACGTTAGTCTGTGGAGTTTGGCATGCCCTCAGCCTTCGTTATTTGGAAAAAGTAAATCCTGGTAGGATTTGTTTTATTGTAGGTCTTTTGTTCAACAATGTAGCTAAATTAGACCCATCTGCTTTCAAAGTGAAGTTAGCGTGTCAGCCACCAGAGGGAGTCGATACCACTTAAAGCGGTATTTCACCCTAAACATAATATCTCCCATGCGATCCAGCATACTGGCGTCAGCGCCAGTATGCTGGGTTTTTTTTTTTTTAATAGCACACTTACTGTATTATTGTAGAATTCCTTTTCTGTCCCCCGTGGTGGACGGCGCCAGTATAGCGCGTCACATCTTCCTAAAATACCCGATATGCACTCGGGTAATCTCGGCGAAAATGCGGCGCCTGCGCACAGACCTAGGAGCTGACTGCGCAGGCGCCGTATTTCTCCGAGTCCTACGGCTATGGCGCGTCACGCCCTCCGAAATAGGACTCGGAGAAATACGGCGCCTGCGCAGTCAGCTCCTAGGTCTGCGCGCAGGCGCCGCATTTTCGCCGAGATTACCCGAGTCCATATCGGGTATTTTAGGAAGATGTGACGCGCTATACTAGAGCCGTCCACCGCGGGGGACAGAAAAGGAATTCTACAATAATACAGTAAGTGTGCTATTAAAAAAAAAAAAAAACAGCATACTGGCGCTGACGCCAGTATGCTGGATCGCATGGGAGATATTATATTTAGGGTGAACCTCCGCTTTAACAACAGAGGGCTCTGATACTCTCAACAACTGCAGCCCCAAACAGTGCAATCAATGCTGTGACAGTCACATGTATCCATTTGCATAATGCCAGAATATTTTTGAAACTATGCAATTAAAGGGGTTGTAAAGGCAGAAGGCTTTTCATCTTAATGCATTCTATGCATTAAGTTAAAAAGCTGTGTGCAGCAGCCCCCCCAATACCTACCTGAGATCCCTCTCTGTCCAGCGATGTCTATGAGTATCTCAGCTGTTGGAGATTCTCCTTCCTGATTGGCTATGACACAGTAGCAGCGCCATTGGCTCCCACTGCCGTCAATCAAAGTCAGTGAGCCAATCAGGGGAGAGAGGAGCGAGGCCAGGTCGGGGCTCCATGTCTGAATGGACACAGGGAGCTGTGACTCAGGTGACCCCATAGCAAGCTGCTTGCTGTGGGGGCACTGTACAGGAGGGAGGGGCCAGGAGAGCCGAAAAGAGACCCGAGAAGATAAGGATCTAGGCTGTTCTGTCCAAAAAAATATGCTAATATAAAACGAAAACCAGAATTTATGCTGGTTGTGCATAAACTAAATCAGGTATTTTTAATAGCTACAAAACTGTGTTTTTTTGGTATGTTTACATCTGCATTGAGTTCAGGTTTAAATATCAGCTCTTCGCAAAAATATTTTGGGGGTAAAAATTCACTGTTTTTTTTAAACCTCTTGGATAGGCTTTTGGCCAGATTATTCTGAGTAGGTTTATTTTTTTTGCCTCCTAACATACTGTAAATAACGAATAAGGTACTCTCCGGTTGCTGGATCCCAAATGTATTTCTAATTAAGCAATATGAATACCCATCAGGGGGATGGAAATACAATCACTAAAATTAAGAATGGATAATTTTTTTTAGACAGTGCTGAGAAACCTGGTGGAGAGATTTCCACTGGAGTATCCAACAGGTACAAAAAGCCAACCTGTAATAAGTCATGCCAGTAACCTCATATAATGGAAATATCAATTTTAGGTAGACTTGATTTTCAAAGTGAGCCTATCATTAAAGGGTCCTAGAGGGCCCCCATCCCCTACCACAGTAGTTCTGTAAAATCATTTTCAAAATTCCCCCAGTCAGGCCCTGGACCTCCTACGCATTCATACTATGGAATCCTACACAAATTTGAAGGAAGGAGATGCACAGTGCCAGACAGGGTGCAAAGTGTATAGGTGGGGTGAAGAGTGGTGGTAATAGAAAATGTGTGCAACAACAGTTCACAACAAACCCGGTGGAAAGACTGGCCAACCGGGTACCATCACCGTTTCCAGCAACGTGAACAGAGCAGGTCTCAGTCAGAGGAGGCGTTCCTTCCTCATCCCTACTGCTAGTATTGTCCTACCAGATGGGGTACCTTTCCTTACCGCTAGTACTGCCACTAATAGACTTCTGTACAGGGGCGGACTGACAACTCATGGGGCCCCCAGGCAATAGGAGATTATGGGGCCCCCGATGCAATTGAAGATTATTGGACCACCAGGCAATAGGAGATTATGGCCCCCCAGGCAATAGATTATGGGGCCACACAGTATACACACACATACAGTATACATACACACACAGACACACAATATACACACACAGTACACACAGAATACATATACACACACTGAAAAGGTATTGGAGAAGCAGGGCAGCTGTAATCTTGGGATTTTTTTTAAAACACAGATTTTTACATACTGTCCCTGGTTTTACTGAGGCTGTCAATCCTGATGGGGCCCTCTGTGTCCGAGAGCCCAAATGGTCAGTCCGCCCCTGCCTTGCCCATATATGGATCGAAAAATTCGGCCAGTGTCTTCTGAACTGGCTAAATTCCGATCCGTGTATGGCTGTGGCTTAAGATGCATGGGGATGCCCTCACAACTTTTGCATCGACTTATATTGTTCACAATAAGCTGCTCTCTTTCATACACATACTGAATGTAAATTGCACTAAAAACTGTTTTAAATCAGTTGTCTTGTGAAGAGGATGGAGTCCATGACTTCCTAGCAGCTGTCATCATCACAATAAACAGATAATAACTTGTAACCACAAGAGGTGTCTTGGCTTCTAATGTCTCTTTATAGTGAAACTGACTTATAAACATGCTTTACCGCCCATCATGTCATATAATCTGTTCTGCTTGACTCCAATCTCTCTCTGATCACACACAAATAAATGATGAAACAGCATGCCAGTTTTAGGAGGTTGTTTACAGCCACCAATCTGATTGCCTTGAAAGTTGTAATGTAATTGGTGACGTAGAAAGAAGTACAGTAGTTACAAAGTACATTCCTACTGCCCTACTACCGGTCCTGAATATAGAAGAAAGTGGATATTCTGCAGGGATTACCAACATTGTGGTAGATCAATGATGTGATTTAAAGCTTGTTCATTGCATTCATTTGCTTCACTATATGATTACATAGGCTGTTTTTTCTTTAATGTTTTATTTAAATGAACTAAAATGCCAAATGAATGCAAATTCATTTTTTTTTTTTTTTTTTAAAGTGTATTTTGTGCGTGAACTCGAGAGAGAGGAGCCGGACTGCAGGAGTTGGGAGTAGGCAGACCCTCCCCCCGGAGGCAATCGCCATCCTTCTCCATGCCCCCGGTGGCAATGGCGGGTGTGAGGGGGGGCCTCCCACTCACCCCGCCCTACCTGCTCTACTTGGGAGCCCAGCAGGACCCCAACGGGGCAGAGGGACTCCCCCTATGAGGGAGTGAGGGGGCCTAGCCCACCCAGCCAGCCCCGTAGGTCCTTCGCCTCTCTTTATTTTAGGAGACCGCATGGCCAAAGTGCGTGCGTGTTAAACCAATTTTGTGTGCGTGCAAGTGTGGTGGTTTTTGTGGGGGGGGGGGGCGTACTAAGCACAGGCGTACCTTGCATAGCACACCCACCTGGAGCCGGGCTGAGACCACCAAACTCAATTCACATGTAGCCGAGACCAGGATCCGAACCCTTGGCTGCAGAGGTGAATGGCTTGTCAGCGCAGTGCCAATCACGTTGAGCCACCACAGCTCCTCTTGCAAATTCATTTTTTAAACAAGCCCTCACTGACCTCTGTAGCTGCAGACACCGTGAAGTAATTCATTCTCATCATTCACAGTAGAAATACTGTTGTCATTTTCTCAGCAGCTCAGCTCACACTTCTCCCATTCCCTGTGCACCTGCTCTATGTTTACAGTAGAGGATGGAAGGTTATTGAGTTATGCCCTATACACACGCCCTATACACACGATCGGAGTTTCCGTTGGGATAAACTACAACAGGTTTTTCAAGCGGTCTTGCACACACGGACACACCAAATTCCGATCTTTAAAAACGTGGTGACGTACAACACTATGACGAGCCTAGAAAAATTAAGTTCAATGCTTCTGAGCATGCGTCGAATTGTTTCCGAGCATGCATGTTTTTTTCTCTGTCAGAGTTCAATACAGGTGAACAGAATTTTCCGTTGAAAAGAAAAATGTTCTCTTTCTAACTCTGTCGGAATTTCTGACGGAAAAAGTCCGATAGGGCATACACACGGACGGAATATCTGATTAAAAAATTCCATCTGTCTTTTTCCATCGGAAATTCCGATCGTGTGTACGAGGCATAATAGGGGGTGAGAGCAGAGGATACATTGGACTTCTGAGAGAATAACTTGAATGACTTCAATGCTTCTGCTGTGAACTTTGAGAATGAATTGAACCACAGTGGCTGCATCCACAGAGAGTCAGGGAGGACTTGTTTTAAAGCTCATATACTGTTTGTAAAAATTATGCCCACAGTTCGGCTACAGGCCTCAATTAAATTTGCTAAACTTTTTCTATGTTGTTGGGCGGCCTTCCTCAACCAGGTGTCTATGGATTGCTAGGGTTCCCTGAGAAATTGTCAGGTGTTCCTGGAGCAATGATGGTTTGATTGCCTTCCTACACTGAACGTCAATGTTAGGAGAGTTTTACCACTGATCCCTAATGTAAAAGGGGCACTTCTCCCATTCACCATCAATGTAAGTTGTTTTTCCCTCTTAGCCAACAATGCAAAGGGTAGATTTTCCCACTGACACTGAATGTGAGGGGTCCTTTTTCAACTGACCACCAATGTAAGGAGACCCTTCTCTCACCGACTATAAATATAGGGGTTGTTCTTTGCATGACCACCAGTGTAGGAGGCCCTTTTCCACTGACCACCAATGTAAAGAGTACCTTCTTTCACTGACATCAATGTAAGTGGGCTGTTCTCCACCTGACCACCAATGTAGGGGGCCATTCTCCCTCTGAACACAAATGTATTGGGGCACTTCTCCCACTGATCATCTATGTGAGGGTCCTTCTCTGCTGGACTGCCAGAGTAGGGAGACCTTCTCCCTCTGAACACAAATATATGGGGGCCCTTCTTCCACTGACCACCAATGTAAGGAGCTGTTCTCCACCTGACCACCAATGTAGGGGGCCATTCTCCCTCTGAACACAAATGTATTGGGGCACTTCTCCCACTGATCATCTATGTGGGGGTCCTTCTCTGCTGGACTACCAGAGTAGGGAGCTCTTCTCCCTCTGAACACAAATGTATGGGGGGCCTTCTTCCACTGACCACAAATGTAAGGGGCCCTTCTGCCCTTTAGATTGTAAGCTCCATGAGCAGGGCCATCCTACTCTCTGTATTGAATTGTAATATAATTGTACTATTTCCCTTTATATTGTAAAATGCTGTGCAAACTTGGCACTATATAAATACTGAATATTAATAATAGGTAATGGCTACAAATGTATAAGGGCCCTTCTCCAACTGACCATCAACGTAGGGAGCCCTCTTTGACCACATATGTAAGGGGCTGTTCTTACTGCCAATATAGGGGGTCCGTATCCCACTGACCATTAATATAAAATTCATTTTAATTCAGATTTCTTAATATTTTTTTTATTTCATAATTATTTTATAATTAAAATAATGTTGCTGTAAATATAATCGATTCACCCCAGGCATCAAATACTCAAGATGCATTTCAGCCGATTTCCTTCCTTGGAAGGTTGCTTGCAGTCAGTCAACTATTTATTTCACAAGTTTCATGTCTGTAATGTGGTTATGACTAAGGCCTTATAGGCTGAAACGCGTTAACCTTTTACTATTGCGTTTGTCTACTGTGGCCTGTCAATAAATAAGTTTATTATTTAAAAGCAACGATCGGAGTGCGGATCATCGTTTTCCTCATCAAATACCCTTGATATGGCGCTTTTACTTTTTATGAAAACCTTCTATAACTTACTGATCACTCTAATCCCTAGGCTGTACATATGATTTTTTGCATGGTTCCCCGAGAACTAAAAATTACTTTTATGCCTCGTACACGCGACCGGTTTTCCAGTCGGGAAAACTGCCATGACAGCTTTTGGCTGGGAAAACTAGCCCTGTGTATGCTCCAATTGCAGTTTTCCCGATGAGAAAACTGCGGGGAAAAAAAATAGAACGTCTTTTTTCCTGCCGCCATGCAGACTTTTTCCTGTCAGGGCAACCGGTCGTGTGTATTCTTTTCGCGAAGGAAAAAAATGGGTATTGCTTAGAATCAAGTATGAGATGAGAGCGCTCGTTCTGGAAAAACTAGCATTCGGAATGGAGATAGTACATTCGTCACGCTGTAACGGACTGAAAAGCACGAAAAACGCAAATCTTCTCTCACCAAACTTTTACTAACACGAGGATCAGCAAAAGCCACCCAAAGGGTGGCGCCATCTGAATGGAACTTCCCCTTTATAGTCCCGTCGTACGTGGTGTACATCCCCGCGCTTTGGACGGGCGGTATTTGGCCTGAACATGTGTATGCAGGGCAGGCTTGAGAGGAATCCCGTCGGAAAAATACAGTCGTGTGTACGAGGCATTAGAGTTCCTCCATGGTAAAAGTTTGAGGAAGGTTGCTATAGGACAGTAATGGCGAACCTTGGCACCCCAGATGTTTTGGAACTACTACCATCATGATGCTCCTGCACTCTGCAGTAAAGTTGAGCATCATTTTTTGGGGGGGCGCAAACAAACGACAAAAAGAACAACAACAATTACAGCCTCACTGTGATCAACAATTACAGCCACTGTGCCCATCAAACGCAGCCACTGTGCCCTGCCATTGTCACCACTGTGCCCCGTAAAATGCCCCCCGGCACTTACCTTGGGTCAGCCGTGCTTCTTCTGTCCCTCGATGTGTTCTTCCTCCCTTGTTGACGCTTCAGCCAATCAGGTTACCGGTAACCTGATTGGCTGAGACACCTGTCACTCTTATCCAAGGATCACACACACACCGTGCGTCCCGAGGATAAGCATCCGGAAGCCGACTACAGCCTGAGGGCTGTAATCGGAAAGCCTATCAGAGCCGCCGGCTCTGATGGGCACTTCCGCAGCCGCCGTTATTCAGATGGCCGGCGCTCACCAGGGGGCCGGCCATCTGAATATTCAGGGGCAATACATAGATTCATGCAATGTAATGCATTATTCTATGTATATTGTCAGTGGTGTGTGTGGTAGCCAGAGGGAAATGTAGTTCCAAAACATCTGGGGTGCCGAGGTTGGCCATCACTGCTATAGGATAGAATAATGATAAGTAAAGAAGGGGGGATGAGCGCAGCACAGTTCAAGGCTTTTTCTTTGCCTTACTAAGGTAAGCGCAATGTGAGCTCACTTTATTCAAGATCATCACTTATTTTCACAGTATTAATTGCTACATCACGGATGAACTTATTATACTGTTTGATATTTATTTGATATTACATGATTATTATCATATGCATTCGCATCATCACGGATTAAGTTATTTGATTATTTGATTCATTTGATATTATAGGACCACTATTATATCCATTTGCACGTTGCTGCACAGCTTGTACTTTGTTGCTGTGTTTTTTGTTTTTATGCCAGATCTATAGTGGTATATATTGCGCTCATCCCCCCTTCTTTACTGACCTGTTTGGAGGCACCATTACAACACAACCCAATGAGAAACATTCCTAAAGATTTCATACAATATCACAGTTCCAAACCGGCATTAACTGTTTTAGGAAGCCTACAATTCATTAAACATTGTTGCCAGAGAATTGAATAAAACAAAGGTAACCTGAAGTAATTATATTATATTTGCAAGAAAATTAAAAATTTTTTTTACGATACTTAGCTATTTAATTTAATTCACATTAATTACATTTATTAGTGGTTGAACTAGATGGATCTGTGTCTTTTTTCAACCAAGCGATGAAACAATTTTTAGACTAACTATGTAATTATTCACAATAATTATTCACAACATAAATTAATATTTACAATAGGTTAGGATAGGGCACTTTTAAATGTAATTCTTTAATAAATAAAAAATAAATATTAAAATATTGAAAAAGTAGAATATGGTGCGGTTTACAGATGCCAAGATTTAAGGGACAAATCTTCAAAACCCGAGACTACTGTCACTGTACACAATGTCCCCCAATGTAGTTAACCCTTTCAGTGCCAGGGCAAATCTCATATTGTCATCTCTAACTCACCCATTTGTGTCCTTCCTTCCTCTGGTCTGTCATGCTCGCCTCTGTTGCAGCTGTGAATGCTAAGCCATTCTCTCCTTTTTTTTTCCAGATGTATTTTCTATTACTGATTAGGAGCCAAACTGCCCACGTGTCCTTTAAGAGTCTAGTTTCAGCACTGAATTTGTGTAATCGTCCCGCTTCCCTCTCACTGCCACCTCCGCACTATTAGTTATTTTATAGCCTATTGATCTGACGCCCCCCCTCTTGCTGACGCTGGGTGTTATCGCTCTTTGTTGTTTTAATAGGACGTGTGTTGGAACAGTTCCCTACCTGTCAGAATTGTACATTGGTATTACAGCTGTCAGAGCAGCGCTGGAGTATTCTGGTATAACAGTAGCTGCTAGAAAGCTTACTGTATCCTTATTAGGGAGGACTACACATAAACCACAGTGCGGGACCTGACTACAGCCGCAAGAGAAGACTTGGAGGACATTAACCACTTCAGCCCCGGAAGAATTTATCCCCTTCCTGACCAGAGCACTTTTTGTGATTCGGCACTGCATCTCTAACTGACAATTGCGTGGTCATGCAACGTTGCACCCAAACAAAATTGACGTCCTTTTTTTCCCACAAATAGAGCTTTCTTTTGGTGGTATGTGATTACCTCTGCGGTTTTTAATTTTCAAACTATAAACAAAAAAAGCGACAATTAAAATTAAAAAACAATATTTTTTACTTTTTGCTATAACAAATATCCCCCAAATATATATATATATATATATATATATATATATATATATATATATATCTCTAAAAGAAAAAAGCTGCGCAAATATGAACACTACAATGTAGAACTCCAATAGCAGTCCTGTGTAGAATAAGTAAAGGTCCCGTATTGCAGGTGATATATAAAGATAAGTGACAAATGAAAGAGTCCATTAATAAAGTACGGAACAGATTATGCATCTGATGGAAACTGATAGCAGAAAAAAAATTATTCTTTCCTCCAGATAGATGGTGACATCAAATGCAAAAACCTCAAACAGTGCATGGATAGATAAACACCTCCACCTTTCAATCACACCGCCCCTTACCAGAGGGGAAGATCCCAACTAGAGATCTTCTGACAGCAGATGGCTTAATCCCCAGCCAGGGGTTAACGTGACAGGATATCCAAGAGCCGAGACTTCGCCAACAGTGGACCGATGATCCGTGTTGTAATGAAACCTTAAAGTGGAGTTTCCATCCCAACTTTTTTTTTCATTGTGCTCATTAGACTTTGCCTTTCCACTGGCCAAGCGGTTCCCCCTGCATGATGTGTCTCCTGGCTGTGCATATATATATCTCCTCAGTTTAGGCGATGTGTATTCTTCTACAAATTTTGTGGTAAAAAAAAAAGAGTTATAGCGTCTACAAAATAGGGGATAGATTTATGCCATTTATTTTTATATATATATATATATTTTTTTTACTAATGGTGGCGATCTGCAATTTTAATCATGATTGCAACATTATGGCGGACACATCGGACAATTTTGACGCTATTTTGGGACCATTGTTATTTATACAGCAATCAGTGCTATACAAATTTACTGATTACTGTGTAAATGACACTGGCAGGGAAGGGGTTAAACATTAGGGGGCGATGAAGGGTGTAAGCGTGTACTAGGGAATGATTCTAACTGTGGGGGGAGGGACAAGTGACACGACAATGATCACTGCTCCCGATCACAGGGAGCAGTAGATCACTGTCCTTTCACTAGGCAGAACAGGGAAATTCCTTGTTTGCATCTACCCGTTCTGCCTTTCCATGACACGATCGCTGGGCGCCGGCAAACATCAAGTTCACAGGGCCCGCAGGCGCGGTCACGGAGAGTGTGGCAGTCTCTGTATGGCTTCTTAAAGAGGACGTATGGGTATGTCCATTTGCCCACTGCTGCCATTGTGCCGACGTATATCAGCATGCAGCGGTCAGCAAGTGGTTAAAGGGGTCAGGTTATTCATTGGATATGAAATCTCCAGGGACCCATTCTAACTAATGATTTTCTGATAAAATAGAAAATTATTATTATACAGGATTTATATAGTGCCAACAGTTTGCTCAGCGCTTAACCACTTCAGACCCGCGCTATTGACATAATACGTCAACAGTGCGGACCTGAGGCGCCAACTAGACGTCTTTGGACGTGATTTTTGTGCATTACCCAGTGGCGCGCGGCGGGTAAATACTGTCCCGCCGCATCGCTGGGGATCCGATGCATGTACCTGGCGGCCGCGATGTCCGTCGGTTGCATGCGATCGGCGGGAAAACTAAAAGATGACAGCAGGGACGTGGAGCTCTGAGCTCCACGTGCTGTCAGCGGAGAGGAGACCGATCTGTGTCTCTTTACATAGGGACACAGCATCGGTCACCTCCTCCAGTCATTCCCCTTCCCCCACACAGTTAGAACACACCCAGGCAATACATTTAACCCCTTCCTCACCCCCTAGTGTTAACCCCTTCCCTGCCAGTCACATTTATACAGTAATTAGTGCATTTTTATATCACTGATCGTTGTATAAATGTGAATGGTCCCAAATTTGTGTCAAAAGTGTCCGATATATCCGCCGCAATATCGCAGTCGCAATAAAAATCGCAGATCACCGCCATTACTAGTAAAAAAAATAAAAAAAATCATAATTCTGTTCCCCATTTTGTAGGCGCTATAACTTTTGCGCAAACCAGTCGCTTATTGCAATTTTTTTTTCTCAAAAATACGTCGAAAAATACGTATCGGCCTTGACTCTTTTTTTGTTTATAGCGCAAAAAATAAAAAGCTGAAATTCCGCCTGGGAACGAAGGGGGTTTATGTGCTCAGTAACCAAGTGGTTAACAAAATAAAGGCAGACATTACAATTTTGTACAAGATAAATCAGAGGGCCCTGCTCATTAGAGCTTACAATCTAGGAGGAAGGATCAATTGATACAAAATATAATAGCTGTGGGGGATGAACTGATGGATAAAGTAAAACAGTGTATTAGTTAGAAGCAGCATAAGCTTCTTTAAAGAGAAGGGTTTTCAGGGATCGTCTAAAGATGGATAGATTAGGGGACAGTCGGACAGATTGGGGTAGGGAGTTCCAAAGCACTGGAGAAGCTCTGGAGAAATCTTGTAGGCGAGCAGGGAGAAGAGCAGGAGGTCTTGGGAGGACTGAACAGAGCGGCTTGGTTGATATTTTGAGACTAGGTTAGTGATGTAGCTAGGGTCATTAAAAGTTAATCTCCTGCCACAACCTCCAGTCATGGTGATCATGTTGTATAAAGTTGTATATAAAATTCACTTTTTAGCTTTCAAAAAGTGTTTCCCAGTGCTAAACCTTTCACCCAGTTTCTAAATTGCTGCATTTGTAAATTCCAAAACCAGTATAAAGGAATAGTAGTGGTAAAAATAAGTACTTGTGGGTTTAACAAATTCTTTTTTTTTTGCATATTTCTCCTTTAGGGGCGTGTGGCAGTGGGTGTGTCCTATGCCTACATACTTTTGCTAATAGGTGTCCCTCCTTCCCATCTTGAAAAGTTGGGAGGTATGCACATTGCACTGCATAGAGCAGGGAGCTGGGGGAATGCACACACACAACTCTATACAGTCTCATAGTGAAACATACACATCTCAGGCTGTCAATCACCTGCTGTGTGTAGGCAGGTAGTGGTCAATGCTGCAGATGGGAAGTGTCAGGGATGTGCTGCCCACATTAGAAGACGTGTGCCAACGCGCATGCGCAAACTATGGCCTTTGTGCATGGATGCGCTTTGGCTCCTAGTGGCCTATAAAGACGCTCCAGGGGCACTAGGTCCTTGCGGTTTGATCTGCTGCTGTTCCCTGCACCCATAGCATACCTGCACCGTTGCCCTGCATCCGCAGCACTTCTGCACCAGCTGTTCCAGCTTCTCATCTGTTACCACCACTTCAGCTAAAGAGAACCCTGCAGGCACTCTTACCTCACTGTGCTCTTACCACCACTGTATCAACTCCATTGGTCTCCGAGCCAGGGTTGTACAAGAGGTCTCTGCACGTCAGGCTCACACCAAACGTACGTGACAGGAAGGTTGGAATTAATTGTCTTTCCCGGGTTTTCCTTGTCAGGTATTCTTGGGTCTGACCCTTCTATCCTCCCCAGTTGTGTGTGCTATCAAAATTTACTCAGTAGACACCTTACCTACAACCATTTTCAAAGTCTGGATTTGCCATGCCGAGGTTGGAGTTCAATACTCAATCAGTTATAGATGCAGCCTCACCAGTGTCCATCAAATGCAGCCTCACCAGTGCCTATCAATGCAGCCTCACCAGCACCCATAAATGCAGCCTACCAGTGCCCATTTAATGCAGCCTCACCAGCACCCATCAATGCAGCCTACGAGCACCCATCAATGCAGCCTCACCAACACCCATCAATGCAGCCTACCAGCGCCCATCAATAAATGTTTGCTTGCTCCATTCATTCGGGAGTCCGGACAAAGACACAGTCCTCTGCTGCGCCTCTGACACTATGTGCAAACAAAGTGACCGCTGCCTGCTGATGCTGAGACTTGCTGCAGAGAGAAGAAAGTAGAAACACCAGTGGCCAGGTGCCCTAGGCAGCAGGGCGTCCAAGGTGGCTGCCTAGTTTGCCTAGTGGTAGCACCGGCCCTGTCACCGCCCCTCATCCAATTAAATAATGAAGCAAAGTGTTTGGCTTGACAGAAACCAATTTAGGACACTCTGTTGCGGTGCTGTCTGTGCCTCCAATGGACTTCAACTGAGTGGGTTAACGCTACCTCAACTCCATTCACCAGGAGGAGCTGACAAGCAGAAGGAGCTCAAGAGACTTGATGGTTGGCAGTATTGATTCATGGGAGATCAAGTTTGTTAAAAAATAAATAAAAAATTACTATGGAATTCTAAAGAGCATTGCACTACAATTCCCAATGCAAATTGTGTATAAGGGGAGAAAGAGTTGTATTTTCCCAGGCAGAATACAAGGAAATGTATCTTTGGCTGCCAGGAGACTGAAGTGTGCACATTGCCGCTCCTGTGTGCACATCAACCTGCTAAAAGTCTGCAGTCCTGTGCTGAGAACCGGAGTTGTTCCAGGAAAATCCAGAAGTGAGCTGACATATGAACAGTGGGACCCCTGTTGCTGTATTACTTAGACTGGTGAGAGGACACTGCTGCCATTAACCTGTTGCTGCCAGCAGATACTGAGCACATAAGGACTGGCCGTCCAACTGACAGCATTATTTACTGCATGCAGAATTTACTGGGACTGTACTAATGTGCCCACCATAAAGAATGGGCCCCAATTGTAGATGGCTGAAGAACTAGGACTAAAGACTGCTCACTTAGGCCTCGTACGCACGATCGAATTTGTCCGCTGGAAATGGTCCGACGGACCATTTCAGCACACAAATCCGATCGTCTGTACGGGCTAGCGGACGGTTTTCTCCGGATTTGTCCGGCGGACAAATTTCAAAGCATGCTTTAAAATTTGTCCGCTCAGGATATGTCCGCTGGTCAGTAAACTCACCAGCGGACATATCTGCCCGCACAAGCGTCGGAAGGATCTGACGCATGCGTGGAAGTAATTTTCTTCTGGGTGCGGTGACGTGGTGGCGTCAACCTCACCACCACGTCACCGCGCTGTCTGCCGGCGGGGATTTTGATCCGATGGTGTGTACACACCATCGGACCAAAACAGCCCGGCGGACATATCCGATGGTGTGTACACGGCCTTAGATAGCTGCTTCACAAAAACGTTGTATATTGTCCATAGTACGAGGTACTTCTTTAGGGAGTTTAAAATGTCATTGCTTTTCATATAGACTGTACTCTAAAGTGGATATTGCCTACTGTTTTCTAATAAAGTTACAGATTGCAGATTTTGTGGATTACCAGGTTTATTCTAATTAGGCTTCATAGAACTAAATTCTATGCTGATATAGTCTAGTGTAATGAATGTAATGTAATATTGTTTGATGAGCTGTGATTGACTTAATACTTTACTTACTCATTTATGTGCATACTGCTATTTACTGCAATCCATGACAATATATTGGGTTAATTTACCACTAGTCAATCTGATGTTTGCTTTTTGATACTGTTCTCACTAGCAGTGCAGTAGCCATCTGCTGAACCTGGTGTGTCAGTTGGGCTGAGGTTGTTCTCAAAGTAGGCAGAAGAACAGAACCAATCTACCAAGCGGCTCCTGTGGGGGGAGCACTACAATAAAATCTTATATTCATTGAAAAAATGCACGCAATTCTATGAATGGTGGACAACACCCTGTGGTCAGTGCGCAGAGGGGAAGCATTTCAGCACAGGGCATGGAAGATGGTGGATATCACTGTAGAAGTACAGTACAGTGATTATCAGCTTCCCCAGTGGTTCATCTGGTATAAGGAATGCATACCGACATTATGCCAAGTTGGAATAACTATACAATACAGATAATTCCCGGAGTTCAACTTTAAGGCCTTGTACACACGATTGGAATTTCCGATGGAAAAAGTCAGATGGAAATTCAAATCGGAAATTCCGACCGTGTGTATGCCCCATCCGAGAAGTTAAATCGGAAATTCCGATTAATTCTATCGGAGATTACATAGAGAACATGTTCTCTTTTCCTCCGATGGAATTCCGTTGGAATTCTGATGTGAATTTGGTCGGACAAAGGTCCGATCGTGTGTACAGGGCATAAGTGTCGTAGATATACCCATACATGCAAATAAAATGTCAGATTTATCCATTTCATGCTGGACACACATAGCTGATTCACGCACCTTTTACTGTGACAAAAAGCAGTGTCAGACCACTACCCTTGTCACCAACTCGTGACAAAGGACTGGCCAATCTCACACCGGGCTGTCATGTAACAACGCCACCCTCAGCTGCACCGTGCGCAAAGATTTTACAGCTGGCTTGCCCACAATCTAGGTGCCAGCAGCCTGAGTGCGATTGTCACTGGGTTAAGTCCATTAAGCAATTAACCCTTTAAACAGTCACCACCCCCTTTTTACCGAGAATGAGCAAACTCACAATCTTAGCAATGACAACTATGATTTTAGAATAAACTTCTGTAACACACACTGTCACCACAGATATACTGTATATGGAAAGCTGTATATGACAGTAGTGATCCTCAAGACACCGGGATTATTTTAGTTTGCAATAAAAGCTGTAAGGTGTTCACTCCAAATGTAGAACTTTAAGGACACCAGCACTCACCGTTTCTTCTTTTAAGGGCTTTGTTTGCCCTTTTTTTTTTAAAGAAAGTTCAGCAAACACAGGTTTCCCTTGCAGGGGTTTTTAGCATTCCTTCTCCTTCAACATAAACGACATTCAGCCTATTTGGCCTTACTTGCAGTACTGCTGGTCTGGCCTTACACTCCAGGCCCTTGTCTGTCTCCTATGGACTGTTCACCAACCAACTTGGTGCACACAGCTTGCAGCCTTTTGCTGCACTGGCACCCACGAGGAGCCCTCCTGGGTCAGACTTCCTGTCTGTCGGTGTGGAGCCCAGAACCATGGTCAGGTTACTACTAAAAGCCCAGCACACACCTGACCCATCAGTATGCTGGCTGTTCTGAATACCTGACCCAGAATTGGAGATTTCATCCCACTCGGATCACTTTGAAATCTTCAAACACTAAAGGAAACTAAAAAGCCAGTTTCCTCTTCATGTCTCAAGCTCCCTGGAGCCCCTCAACCCGTCTGGTTGCGAATTTTGGGTCACAACCTCTTTCTAGGCCCTGGCAGGCCCAGGTAACGCTCTGCCACAAAGCTTTAACCTCTTCCCGACCGCGCTATAGCAAAAATACTGCTACAGTGCGATCGGGTTGTTTTGACACGACGTCCCTGGGATGTCCTCGTTCACATACTCGCTTGCGCGTCTCCTGAGATGCGCTCGCGGGAGTGTCTGTGCTCGCCGGGTCCAGGAGACCCGTCGCAACACAGTTCACGGTAAAGAGCCAATGATAGCGGCTCTTCACCACCTGATCACTCCATCCAATGAGCGATCAGTGTAATGTACACACTGAAGGTCATCCAGAGGTCCTCTTCTCTTCTCTCCTCACACCGATACAGCGTGTGAGGAGAGAAGTAGTTTTACAAGTGAGTTTTTTTGTGCCCAGCAAGCTTAGCAGTGCCACTACACTACCAATCAGTGCCCCTACAGTCCCAATCTGCCACTCCAGTCCCCATCTGTGCCACCAGTGCCACTACAGTCCCCACCAGTGCCACTACAGTCCCCACCAGTGCCTCTACAGTCCCCACCAGTGCCTCTACAGTCCCCACCAGTGCCACCTCTGCCACTTCAGTGCCCATTGGTGCTACCTAGTGTCTATCAGTGCCGCACCAGTGCCACTACAGTACTCATCAGTGCCGCCAGTGCTCCATCAGTGCCACTACTGTGCCCAGTGCCACTACAGTGCTCATTGGTGCTGCCAGTGTTCATCAGTGCCACACCAGTGCCACTACAGTGCCTATCGGTGCCACCAGTACCACTACAGTGCTCATCAGTGCCGCCAGTGCCACTACCGTGCCCAGTGCCACTACAGTACTCATAGGTGCTGCCAGTGTCCATCAGTGCCACTACAGTGCTCATCAGTGCACCACCAGTGCCACTACAGTGCTTATCAGTGCCACCCTTGCTCCATCAGTGCCCAATCGGTGCCGCCAGTGTCCATCAGTGCCACACCAGTGCCCATTTGTGCCACCAGTGCTCTATCAGTGCCACTACAGTGCCCATTGTCACTACAGTTCTCATCGGTGCCACATTAGTGCCATCAGTACTACATCAGCGCCACTATAGTGCTCATCTGCACCACTACAGCACTCATCAGTGCCACTAGAGTGCCCATAAGTCACCACAGCCCACAGTCACCAGTATGGCAAAAAAGTTTTTTACCACTGAGGAGGCATACCAGCATATGTGCTTGACCGACGAGAGCAGCGGGGAGCTCTCTGATTCTGATTCAGAATATGAACCGGCTGAAAGCAGTGGGTCTTCTTCAGATTCAGAGGAAGAGCAAAGTGTGCCATGTGAAACGAAGACATATTGACATGGAGCAGCAGGCTACCACAAGTAGCGATGTGGCGTCAACCAGCAGCTCAGTGCGATCCACCAGAAATGCAGTGGCATCAACTAGCAGCTCAGTGCGATCCACCAGAGATGCAGTGGCATCAACCAGCAGCTCAGTGCGATCCACCAGAAATACAGTGGTATCAACCAGCAGCTCAGTGCCATCCAGAAGAAATGAAGTACCACTGCAGCAAAGGCCAAGAACCAGCAGTGTGTCAGAATCTCAGCCCCAAAGGGTTAGGACCCATGCCAGCCTTCCCTATGCCCTTGAAAACCCTATGTGGCTTCCCCCCAATTCAGGAGCAGCAAACATCCCCCCTTTCACCGCCCAGCCAGGTGTTCAGGTGAACACAGAGAACTTTGCCCCTATTGATTTTTTTCATTTAGTTTTTACCCAAGACCTATTATCCTCCATCGTGGCCCAGTGCAACCTCTATGCACAACAATTTATAACAGACCACCCTGATTCCAGTTACGCCCCTCCCTATAAATGGAGAGCATTGACAGTGGAGGAATTTAAAATATTTTTAGGCCTAACGTTTAACATGGGGCTCACAAAAAAAAAATGAATCATACGCATATTGGTCCAAAAATCCCATCCATCATATGCCAATTTTTTCATCCACCATGTCAAGATTCAGATACCACATGATAATGCGTTTCCTCCATTACAACGACAACACCCAGTGCCCTCCCCGAAATGACCCATCACATGACAAATTATTTAAAATTCGGCCACTTCTAAACTTTTTCTCTGAGAAATTTTCCCAGTTATTTGTCCCCGACCAAAATATTTCCGTGGATGAGTCATTGGTCCACTTTACAGGCAGGCTTGGCATCAAGCAGTATATCCCAAACAAAAGGGCCCGATATGGGGTTAAGCTCTACAAGCTATGTGACCGGGTCACGGGGTACGTCTATGCCTTCCGGGTGTACGAAGGGAAGGACACCCAACTGAATCCCCCTGAATGTCCAGAATATATTGGAGCCAGCGGAAAGATTGTTTGGGATCTTGTATATCCACTCCTTGGAAAGGGTTACCACCTTTATGTGGATAATTTCTATACAAGCTTGCCCCTCTTCCGCAACCTTCACCGGATGGGCACTCCAGCATGTGGTACAGTGCAACCCAATAGGAAGGGTTTCCCGCAAAGGCTCATTATGGAAAGACTGCAAAAAGGGGAAACGGCGTCTTTGCGGAATGAGGAAGTATTGGCTATCCGGTGGAGGGACAAACGAAATGTCCACATGCTCTCAACGATACATGATGACACCCACGTGGAAATCCTGAGAATAAACGGCCCTGTCCAAAAACCACAATGTGTTCAAGACTATAATTTGTTCATGGGGGGAGTCGATTTCAATGATCAGATGCTCGAACCCTATCTTCCCACAAGAAAAAGCCGCCATTGGTATAAAAAAGTCTCCATATATCTTTTCAGTTTGGCCATTTACAACACTTATGTAATTTACCGTAAATCTACAAGGACCCCCTTATCTTATCTCCGTTACCAAGAAGTAATTATCTCCTGCCTTATAGACTCACCAGATGGCATTCGCTCTGATTGCGTGAGCAGACTCCATGAACGCCACTTTATTGAGAAAATCCCCCCCGAAAACGTCAAAAGAGATGCCGGGTGTGAACTAAAGGAGGAACTAGAAGAGACACTACATATCATTGCCCTGATTGTCTTTCCCAACCAGGCCTTCGTTTGAGTCAATGTTTCCGCCGTTACCATTCTGTTCTAGATTATTAGGAAAGTATAGTAAACGTAATTGTCATTTACGGCCACACCACTTATGCCACTGTACATACCGCTGCCTGCTCCTGAACTGACCCTGGCCTGTTATACGACTACGCTTCTGCCCAACGCTTAACTGTACCTACCATGCCTGCTCTGGAACTGACCCTGGCCTGTTATACGACTACGCTTCTGCCTAATGTTAAACTGTACCTACCTCTGCCTGCTCTGGAACTGACCCTGGCCTGTTATACGACTACGCTTCTGCCTAACGCTAAACTGTACCTACTTCTGCCTGCTCTGGAACTGACCCTGGACTGTTTAACCACATTTTTTGCCTGCCCCTTGGATTGATCTTTTACCCTGCTATGCTAGCGGGAACACAGGGGTCTCACATATGTGAGGGGCTCCAGAATTGTTTTTCTGGATGAAAAAACTACATTTTTAGTTTTCTCATTCCCAGATTAGGGTCTGGTTGCCCAGAGGCTTCAAAGAGATTTGGGTGGGAGAAGCCTCTACCCCTGTCCCCATTCTTTCCTGGCCTGCTAATTGGACCATGTACCTGCTTACTACCAGGACCAATATTTTGGCACTGCTGGCAATGTTTCTACTTGCACTGGCCCTGGACTATATATGGACAGTATCCCTGCCTGTACCGACTATGGACAAAATTCCTGCCTGCTGCCTGGACAATTCCATTCACTGTCGCTGACCACGTCCCTGCCTGCTGCCTGGATCAGGGCTCTCCTCCTGTTGACAATTGCACTACTAAAACCACAGGTAAACTTTTTTTTTTACCCATTACTCAGCAGAATGTATTTTAGGATGTAATTCTTGGTATGTACATGCTATGTTAGAAATATGAAGGGCCTTCAAAAATGTGATAGATTGTAAGGAAATTGGATGTGTAATTGTGTCCCTACAACACCTGATGGTGCTTCTTGGATGTTGGGTCTCTATGTGGCCACGCTGTGTAAAAGTCTCACACATGTGGTATTGCCATAATCAGGAGGAGCAGCAGAATATATTTTGTGGTGTCATTTGTGGAATATACATGCCATGTGAGAGAAATAACCTGTTAATGACAATATGGTGTTAAAAAAAAAAAAAATCCTAATTTTGCAAAGAATTGTGGGAACAAATGACAACTTCAAAAAACTAATTATGCCTCTTACTAACTACCTTGGAATGTCTACTTTCCAAAAAGGGGTCATTTGGGTGGTATTTGTACTTTACTGGCTTGTTAGGGTCTCAAGAAATGAGAGAAGCTGTCAGTACATCAGATGTGATCAAATTGTTCAATTTTCAGAAATTGGTACCATAGCTTGTAGACCCTATAACTTCCACCCAGACTAAATAATATCCCAATTTTTTTTTTTTTTTTTACCAAAAATATGTGGCAGTATACATTTTAGGTCAAATTTATGAGGAAAAATTACTTTTTTGCAAAATGTTATGATAGAAATGAAGAAAAATTCATTTTTTTTACAAAGTTTTCGTTCTTTTTTCATTAATAGCGAAAAAAATAAAAACCACAGAGATGATCAAATACCACCAAAAGACAGCTCTATTTGTGGGGAAAAAAGGACAAAAATGTCATTTGGTTATAGTGTTGTATGACTGAGTTATTGTCATTCAAAATGTAAGAGCACCGAAAGCGGAAAATTGGTCTGGTTAGGAAGGGTATTTAAGTGCCCAGTGGTCAAGTGGTTAAAAACAAATTTCAACACTTTTCAAAATAGGGTTTAATAATGAAAAGGTCAAAATCGTGCAAATAAAATATTTACAGAAAAAGGGGTGTTACAAAGAAATAATAAAATAGAAAAATAAAAAGGAGTTGAAAATTAACCACTTAAGACCCGGACCAATACGCTGGTAAATGACCCAAGGTGTTTTTGCGATTCGGCACTGCGTCGCTTTAACAGACAATTGCGCGGTCGTACGACGTGGCTCCCAAACAAAATTTGCGTCCTTTTCTTCCCACAAATAGAGCTTTCTTTTGGTGGTATTTGATCACCTCTGCGATTATTATTTTTTGCGCTATATACAAAAATAGAGCGACATTTTTGAAAAAAAAACACTATTTTTTACTTTTTGTTAAAAAAAAATCAAATAAACTAAATTTTAGTCAAACATTTAGGCCAAAATTTGTTTAGCCACATGTCTTTAGTAAAAAAAAAAATAGCTACCTAGCGGGAACAGCGACACTAATACAGCGATCAGAAAAATGATCGCTTAGTGACGCTGGCAATAGGGAGTGAAAGGGTTAACTAGGGCGGTGATCAGGGGGTTAAAACTTTATTAGGGGGAGTGGGGGGGCTATCCTGAACCTAACACCAACTGTTTTTTACACTGCCTGTCACACTGACACTAAATGCAGTGATTAGATCACTGCATTCAGTGACACTGTGACAGGGGGGTGGGGGGGGCGATCACAAGGGGTTAATATGCCTATGTGAGTGTGTGTCAGTGTTGTGTTGGTGCACACTTACTTGTGATGTCTTCTCTCATCAGCAGCGCTGGGAAACAGCGCTGCGATGAGAGATTACATCATTTCCTCCTTCCTGTGTAAACACAGGAGGAGGAACTGACAGGATGGGAGCGCGCTCCCATTGGCTGGGAGCGAGCGCGGGGGGGCGGGTATTCGCCGACATCCGCCCGCTGATCCCGGATCGCTCCCAGAGCCAAGGGGACCCCCGAACCGCACTTAGGCGGGGACGTAAATTTACGCCCTTGTGCCTGTACGTGCCATTCTGTGGCCGTATATGTGCGTGCGGGGGTCCTTAAGTGGTTAAGCAAGTAAGCAAAAACAGTACAGTGGCTCTCATGAGTCCTCTTAGGTGTTTCTTGGTTATATGTTATATGTTAACAAGAGCTATCAAACTGTCCTGGCATCCCCCTTTTCTCTGGTATCAAAGAGATGTTGATAGAGGCCATCTGACCAACTAAGCGTCTAAAGGAGTGGTTTCTGGGATGTCATTATATTTATGACTATGTCTCAAATACAGTTTTCTATAGGTACTTATATCACTGCTAATGCTAACATGCAGATTATTGTCCAGCCTAAATTTAGCTTTGAAATGAATATAAACTTGACAGGTTTTAGATGCCCAGTTTGCCTAGGAGATGAATTGGGCTGGTTCTGCTCCCGGTACTCTTAGGTTAACAATGTTTGGGCTCAAAATGCTACAAATTACATGAGGGAAGTAAATATGTCTATATTCCGACTGTTGTCATGATGGATGGACTCTACCAACAGATGGATATATGTGTTCTAGGATTCCAATTAAGGTATTTATAACCCAATGTCTGTTACCTCCCTAGTTAAGCCCCATACACACAGGCCGAATACCGGGTGACATCAACCGGTTCAATAAAAAAACAGGGTGACATTCGGCCCATGTGTATAGCATCTGGTGTGATAGAAGATTGGCTGGCTTTTGTCGGACAGGCATGCTGGAAATACAGCAGCCGACTGGCTTCCTTCCGTTCAGCGCTCTTAACCAATGGATGTCACATACAGCTTTTCATGGGCCCAATGTGCACAACCATTACCTTAAAGGGGTAATTCCCCCAAAAACCTTTTTTTAACATTTATTCAGGCTCGTTATGTCAAGGGGAATCAGTTTTTTATTTTTTTAGAAATTAAGCCGTACTTACCGTTTTACAGATGCATCGTCTCCGTCGCTTCCGGGTATGATCGTCTGGTCTGGGCGTGCCTATTTGATGGACAGGCTTCCGACGGTCGCATACATCGCGTCACGAGTAGCCGAAAGAAGCCGAGCGACGGTGCGGCTCTATACTGCGCCTGCGCACCGTCGTTCGGCTACTTTCGGAAAATCGTGACGCGATGTATGCGACCGTCGGAAGCCTGTCAATCAAATAGGCACGCCTATAGTCGGAGCCCATACCCGGAAGCGTCGGAGACGATGCATCTGTAAAACGGTAAGTACGGCTTCATTTCTAAAAAAAAAAAACTGATTCCCCTTGACATAACGAGCCTGAATAAATGTTAAAAAAAAAGGTTTTTGGGGGAACTACCCCTTTAACCACTTTCAATAAACTTATATTTTCAAAAATCAAGGAATCAGTGAAGAGGTCAAGGAAGTCAGCAAGGAACATGGACCATTATATGGAGTTGTTAGAGGCTGTTGGTGGTAGGTTGAATTCATATAAACAGTCACTGTTGTGATTGAAAGCTGGATGAACATGTCTAAAACTGGCTAAAGCCTCGTACACACGGTCGGAATTTCCGAAGGAAAAAGCCCGTCTGACTTTTTCCATCAGAAATTCCAACCGTGTGTAGCCCCATCTGAGTTCTTCCATCAAATTTTCTGAGGAATTCCATCGGAGTTTAGATAGAGAACATGTTCTCTTTTACTCCAATGAAAGTCCGTTGGAATTCCGATGTGAATTTGGCCGAGTAAAAGCCAGATCGTGTGTATGGGGCTTAAGATGTCCATATTCATAGATTTACAATAGTATCTATAAGTAAAATACTTGTAAATTGTGTGGTTTTCCTCTGTTGAGCTTCTTCTCCAGGTTGCTTCCGCTCTTCTGCGCTCTTGCTTCAACAACGTGAGCTTGTCAATAAACCAACTGAAGTTGTTTTTCCGGATGAGCGTTCTGAGTAGCTCCGAAACGCAGAACGCTCATCCGGAAAAACAACTCCAGTTGGTTTATTGACAAGCTCACGTTGTTGAAGCAAGAGCGCAGAAAAGCAGAAGCAGCCCGGAGAAGAAGCTCAACAGAGGAAAACCACACAATTTACAAGTTAATAACTAAGAAATATCACAAAGAAATCTTTAAAGCGAAAAAAAAGTAAATTCTCAAATATCCTTGCAAAATCCCTGAACTGCCCCAGCAAACTTTTTAATTTAGTTGCTCAGTCCATGAACCCAGCCTGCCTAAAGTATTCCAACTAATTATCGGATTATTTCATTAACAAAATTGAAAAAATCTGAGAGAACCGCCACCGACCCCCCCTTAAATCAAAAAGCTAATAGCCACACAAATATGCTGCAATCAACTAAATTCACATTAAAGCCTATCTCCATCGACACCACCAAAAATATCGTTAGTTCTCTGTGAGACAGCACAGTGCCTAATGATATCATCCCCAGTAAACTGTTGAATGTGCCGATATTGTGGCACCGGCTATCACGCACCTCATAAAGCAATCATTCAAGGAAGGCATGGTGCCGACCCTGCTGAAACAAGGCATAATCAAACCAATTCTAAAAAAAAACTATCCTTGATCCCAAAGACCCAATAACAGGCCTAAATGTCTTCTCCAAGATAATAGAGAAAGCAGTTGTACAACAGCTACAACATCATTTAGACACCCACAAACTATTGGATCCACTTCAATTGGGTTTCCGTCCTGGTCACGGGACAGAAACAGCACTTCTCAAAATATGGGATGACGCTCTTGAAGCAGCAGACAAAATAGAATCTTGTCTTCTGGTACTGTTGGACCTAAGCGCAGCTTTTGATACAGTAGACCACAAACTATTGCCAACTCACCTAGCTCAACAAGTAGCTAGAGTCGCAGACTCGGATTTACCCTGGTTCTCCTCCTTTTTAGAAAACCGATCTCAAATAGTGAAACTAGGTCCTTTCACTTCTAAAAATTGCACGGTGTCATGCGGAGTCCCTCAGGGATCCCCCTTGTCGTCCGTACTATTCAATATCTATCTCTGCCCTCTCTTCAAAAAAATTAGTGACCAGAAGTTACTCTACCTATCGTATGCGGATGACACCCAACTCTACTTTCGCATCAGCAACAAAAAGGATCATTATCTCGGACTAGAGAAATGCCTTACTTTGGTAGAAAATTGGATGACGGAGAGTTACCTTAAACTCAATGGCTCAAAAACAGAACTCCTTCTGTTCCACGCCAACCAAAAGAGACTTCCCGCAACAACATGGACACCCCTGCCCATTCTGGGACAAACCATCATCCCTAGCACCAAAGTCAAAAGTCTTGGAGTCACTTTTTTTTTTTTTTTTACCACATTCAGCTTTGACCAGGCGCTAGAGACCAGCTCATGGTATAGTGCTTATTTATGTCTCTATAACAGGTTTGCATCATTTGTGGCTTAGTCTTTTTTTTTTTGTATATAAATGATTTTGTGTATATTGGCTTTTTTCCTTTTCCCCTTCTCGGGGCCCGTTATTGAATATTCTATATAGTCTACCATTTCTTTTCTCCCCTCTTCTATATCCACCCCTATCTCCCCCCTCCCCCTCACAATCGCTTTGCCTTGTCGGATGATTTCACATATTAATTTTATTCTTTACCTTTCTACTCTTAGGTTTTCTGCGTAGCTCCATGATTTTTTAAAGGTTTTCCAATTTTCCCATTTTTTATTTCCGCTATTATCTTCTATGTTGTTGCAAGGATCGTCCATTCTGTATGTTTCTTCCACGGCGTCAATCCATTCCCAGACCATTGGGCATTCTAATTCCTGCCACTTCCTGGGTATCAACCTCTTAGCAGAATTTAATAAGTGAGGGACCAGGGATTCCTTGTATTTTCTAACCCCTTCCTCTCCATGGAAGAGGACCGTCCACGGGTCTTTTTTAATTTTTATCTTCGTGATATCTTCTACCAACCCTAGGATACTTCCCCAATATCTTTCAACCTTGGGGCACTCCCACCACAGGTGAGCCATTGTTCCGGGGGATTTGCAGCCTCTCCAGCAATCTGCTGATTCTTCCTTCTTAAATTTACTTAGCTTTACAGGTGTACTGTACCAGCCCGATAGACATTTGTAATTCATTTCGGCCGTCCTGCCATCGGCTGCCGAGGAGTGGGTTAGCTTTAAAATCCTATCTATTGTGCTTCTATCGTTATGTGACCCTAGTTCCCTTTCCCAGTTTTTAATAAATGGGGGCACTTCGGGTTCGTCGATCTGTAATAGAATCTTATATAATTTTGATATAGTTCCTTTTATATTCTCGTTAATACATAGTTTTTCTACCTCAGTGAGCTGGTCTATATCTCTTATCGGTTGAGGTAGAGTTTGTATAAAATGGTTTAATTGCTGGTGCCTCCAGTTATTAATTGACATGAGATTTTCTTTTTGTTCAAGATCTCTTAGTGTAAGTAAGTGCCCTTGGTGCATTACATCTTTTAATTGTGCCCTGTCGTTTATGACCCAGTTCCCCCCCAACTTCAACCTTCCCCGGTGGGAAATAATCATTATTCTTTAATACTATAAGAGGTGAATTATAGTTCCTGATTTTTTTTTGTGTTAGGTCCCAAATTTTGAGTGCGTTTCTTGTGATTTCATGTGTATCCGTTGGAGTCACTTTTGACTCCAACATGACAATGGATGCGCAAATAATTTCGGTAGTCAGCGGATCCCACCATCTTCTGCGTCTGCTATGTAGGCTCATTCCCTTTATCCCAAAAGAAGACACTGCAGTCGTGGTGGGAACGATAATCAACTCCAGATTCGACTATGCAAACGCCCTTTACATCGGACTCCCAAAGTACCGAATCCCTCGTTTACAAGTCATTCAAAATACGGCGGCACGACTTGTGACTGGAAAAAAAACCTGGGATTCAATCTCGCCCTCCCTGAGATCCCTCCACTGATTGCCAGTAAGAGACAGAATTACATTCAGCCCTGGTTCACACTGGGTACGATTTAGTTCGATTTGAGATGCGATTTCACATGTGAAATCGCATCTCAAATCGGCGGCAATTGCCGGCAATGACACCGTCCTAATCGGTGCGACTCCGCATCTGCGGCGCTGCACCGATTTCAAAAAGTAGTTCCGGATGCGATTTACATTGACATCTGTGCAGAACCCTGCACAAATGTCTCCTAAATCGCGCCGAAATCGGAACTGCCAGAGGGAGTGAAATCGCGCGAGTTCAGCTGAAATCGCGCGATTTCACTCCCGCAGCCCAGTGTGAACCAGGGCTCAAGGCACTTTTTCTGACGCATAAGTGTGTTTAAGGAAGTACCCCCCCCAATATCTATGCGAAAAATTTAAATGTCACAACCCCCATAGCGTTCTCTGTTCCACTAACCAAAAACTACTCCAGATACCCAAGATTTGTAGTCCAAAGACCTAGACTGTGGAACGCACTACCAACCAGCATCCGAACGAAAGTGAATCACCAGGCTTTCAGGAAAAGACTCAAAACCCATCTATTCTGAAGGCAAAATTCAATAGGGAATGGATACCAAGAGCCTTGAGGCGATTCAGTTTGCAAGTGTTGCGCTATATAAGTTTCATTCACTCACTCAGAATACTACAAAAACACATAGGCCCAGATTCACAAACCACTTACACCGACGTATAGCACATTACGCCGACGTAAGTGCAGGTGTGCGCCAGCATATGTGTGCGGCAGACCCACAAACCAACATGCGCCTAAAAAAAGGGCTATACCCCGCCGACGTAGCTTGCACATGCTGGCATAGCGTGGGCGCACATATGGGCTGGACGCATGGTGCTGCTCCCATTGATTAGCCACTCAAACATGCAAATGAGGTAAATACGGCGATTCACAAACGTGCGTTCGCCCGACTCATGCAACGCAAGGTGTGCGTAAGTTGTACGTCCGGCGTAGAGTAATTCCCCATAGATGAGGTGCAACCCGGCAACAGACATGCAAATGTCTGCACCAGGCAACACAAGCTGGCGTATTGTGCATTGGATGTGTGTCTGGCTGGGCGTATGTTAAGTTAACGGCGTACGTGGTGATCTGGCGTAGCTTAGGCAGTTGCGCTGCCATGGTTGTGAGCAGGCGCAGGAGGGTGCTGTGCATGTGTCCACATCACCACAGCATGCGCAGTTCATGATACGCCGGGCGTAAAACACTGCACCACGCTCTAACCATCATTTGCATGGGGTCACACCCACTTCCACCTACGGTGGTGTGCGCCTTCGAAACCTACGGCACGCTGATGTAGCGTTGGGAGCAATAGCTTGCTGAATGCAATGCTTGCCTCTCCCCGCTACATTGGCGTGGCGTACAGCGTTTGCTCTACGGCGGCGTAATGTGCACCTTGCACTCTGTGAATCTGGGCCATTTGTGCTGTAGATTTGTAACATTAAAAAATTGTGCTACCTATAATTATTCCATCATTTTTCTGGAGTTAGAAACAAGAGAAAGGCAATTAAAAATTTGCAACAATAGCACTGTTTATTAAATGGTAGCATTTGAGTTATAGGTGGAACCTGTTTGACTGAGTTGGCCTCACGGCTTCTTATAAGTCTTGGGTGTTCCTGCTCACCCTGTTACATTCTCCATAATATTAAATAAATAAAAATATTAAACAGGGTGAGCAGAACCCCCAATAATGAGCAGAGCATCAAGTTCCTGACACATTAAAATTGTTAAATGCTTTAAAGCTAAATTCTGGGCTCATATTAAATACAGAAATTAATGCAGCTCTGTATTAATTTTTACATAATTACATTTATTTTTGTAAATGCATGCAGCGCAAGAACCTGAATCTGGCCTGGTATCAGCTACTAATCAGTGTATGCTGCAGTGCTCGTGTGCCAACAATGGGTATTCTCATGGGAGAAGAGCGGAGAGTGACAGAGTGTTGAGATCATCAGTTTGCTTCTTCTCATTTACTGTCCAATCACAGGCTGGGGGAGGGAAAAGACCTGTAAGTATTACTGAACTGCAGCACAGAACAAAATCAGGTCTCCTGTCCTATTGAAATTGTCTGTGTCATGTGATGGGGCTGGATGGACAGAATCATCTATCTGTGGGTTTATGTCCTATAAACACATGCATTAGTTTAAAAATGTAATAATAATAATTGGAGCAATTAATATGATCAGTTGCCTATAGCAGTTAGTCATTCTTAGCTTAATCTAAAGGAAGAACCCCCGATTGGTCATCTGTTCCTGTTTTGGTAAATCAGCACTGTTGTGTTTTGTGCAGTTGGCTATGATATTTTATGAGTTGCTCTTCGAACTGAGTTAATTAGAAGTTTGGAAAGGCTCCCCGAACCCAGCATGCTACTGGCTGATTTGACATATCTTGCTAATTGGTGAAATAACAGATGTAACTGTGCTAAGGATTCCAGGATCCCATATAATAGACTAGTAGAGAATGCAAGTAACATTGATAATTGTATGTTCCATCACTAAGGGATCAGTCAACACAAATTATCAGATTTTTGTAAGAGATCCTTTTACCAAAACCATTAAAATATAGGAAAAGCTTTGCATATGATTATATATATATTTCATGTATTGTATACATGTTATTTTCCTATGAAAGCCTTTGTTGAGTAGACACCTGAAAGCCCTAAAACTGCTGCTGGGTGCCCAGGGGTGTATTTAGGTTTTGTGCTGCCCTAGGCCTGACTAAACTCGCACACCCCTAATTTAAATATGACACACCCCTTCCTGAAAAGGCCACGCCCTTTCTATTTAAGAGCCGCCCTGGATTCCCTTAATTTGTATACATTTCCTCTTACTTCCTGTTTGGCTATGGGGTAGGAAGTGAACGGAAATCTCTGCAATGGGACAGGAATGGTAAAAAATAAAATGACAGGCTATAACCCACTCTTACTCTAGCCAAAATGAAAAATAAAGTAAAGTGCCTATAGTTCTACTTTAACCGCTTGCCGACCAGCCGCCGCAGTAATACGGCGGCAGGTCGGCACTGCTGCGCGAGAGCCCGTAGCTCTACGTCGCCACTTTCGACGGCCACTAGGGGGTGCGTGCGCGCCGCCGGCGGCCCGCCCCCGAGTCCCGTGCGTGTGCCCGGCGGACACGATCGCCGCCGGGCACACGCGATCGCTCGTTACAGAGCGGGGAACGGGAGTTGTGTGTGTGTAAACACACAGCGCTCGTTCCTGTCAGCGGGGGAAACGCTGATTTTCTGTTCATACAAGGTATGAACGGAAGATCAGTGATTCCCCCTAGTAAGTCCACCCCCCATACAGTTAAAACACAAATAGGAACACACTTAACCCCTTCCCCGCCCCCTAGTGTTAACCCCTTCACTGCCAATGGCATTTTTATAGTAATCCAATGCATTTTTATAGCATTGATCTCTAAAAAAATGCCAATGGTCCCAAAAATGTGTCAAAAGTGTCCGAAGTGTCCGCCATAAGGTCGCAGTACTGAAAAAAAAACGCTGATCGCCGCCATTACTAGTAAAAAAATAATAATAATAAAAATGCCATAAAACTACCCCCTATTTTGTAAACGCTATAACTTCTGCGCAAACCAATCAATAAACACTAATTGCGATTTTTTTTACGAAAAAGATGTAGAAGAATACGTATCGGCCTAAACTGAGGAAAAAAAAAATTTTTATATATATTTTTGGGGGATATTTATTACAGAAAAACTTAAATATTGAATTTTTTTCAAAATAGTCGCTCTGTTTTTGTTTATAGCGCAAAAAATAAAAACCGCAGAGATGATCAAATACCACCAAAAGAAAGCTCCATTTGTGGGAAAAAAAGGACGCCAATTTTGTTTGGGAGCCACGTCGCATGACCGCGCAATTGTCAGTTAAAGCGACGCAGTGCCGAATCGCAAAAAGTGCTCTGGTCTTTGGACAGCAATATGGTCCGGGGCTGAAGTGGTTAAGCACAAATTTCTCATAATTTTATGGAGAGAATAAGATTTAACCATGCCAATGGTGCAGCAGAACCCCCCCTCCCACAGTTGCAGAATGCCGGACGCCTGAATACCAGAAGCAGTGCAGCCACTTTATAGGGGCGCTAGACTAATTTTCCTCTCAGCCCAGCCTGCCCCATAAGACTGCCACTACACTAACAGTGTAGCACAAGCCAGCGGGGGCTATTTTTGTGCTGCCCCCCTGCAAAGTGCTGCCCTAGGCCAGGATACAGTGCTGTGGGTGCCACCAACTTAGAACTGAAGTCAGCAGACTCAGAGCTGTCATCCAACTGACACTCTAAAGCAGTGCTTCTCAACTTAATTGAGACCAGAGCCTGGCAAATTCTGCCTAAACCTTCCATGTCCCATGGAAAAAAAAAAAAAAAAAGTTTATACCCACACAATAAAAGTATGGGAATACAAATCATGTATTACAATTCTGGAAGGGTCTGGATGGGGCTGGGGTCATGGTGAAATTTTGAAACTTCTGAAGGGGGTTAGGAGACTCTGGACTTCTGTTGTCCTGTAGAACAGTGGTTTCTTAACCTCAGCTCTCAAATACCCCCGACAGGCCTGTTTGCAGGATTTCCTTTATCTTGCGCAGGTGCTTTAAATAGAGTCAATGACTTAATATTTTGGACAGCTATTTTATCTAAGAGAAATGCTCAAAACGTGGCCTGTGGGGGTACTGTAGGACGGAGGGTGAGAACCACTGCTGTAGAGGATTAGCTGGGGGCATCTGTGGAGGATAGTGATTCTGACTGGTGCTGGGGGTTTGGCAGGGAGAATGTGGAAACTGGAGGGTACAGTGGGGGGGGGGGGGGGGGGGGGGGGTGGAGGGCATATTGGGAAACTTGGTGGCATAATGGGGGGCTGGAGGCCCTGCAGCAATCTAAGGGGCACCACAGGGGGGTAAGAGACACGGTGGGAGGTTTGGCATGCACGGTGGGAACTAAAGGATCTTAGAATAGGGGACCTGCAGCTAGCCGGAGACCCGCAAAGAAAGAGGCCATGGCTTGGTGGTTCCTCTTCTCTCCTACCCCAGAAGTTCTCCCTCTATTTTAAATAGGGGCTCCTTAACTATTAAATATAAACAGTTGCCAATCATTACTTATCGTCTCCTACCTCCAGCTATGTCTCCTACATCCTATTCCTTTCTGTGCCACTAGGACTTTTCCCCATAGAATGATACTTATGAGTGTACATCATTCAACCCATTTCCTGTTAGCACAGTGCATTAAAGATTTTCCCCCTGTGAGAGAATCATCATTTTGCAGAAAATAGTACTGATACATTTTATTATAGAGATACATTGGTCCTGCATGGATCAACACAGGTACAGTATGGATGTGCCATGATAGTGGGATCCCCATGAAAGTGGATAATCGCTGTAGTAGGCGCTGCTACTACAGTGATTGCTGCTGTCTTCTGGGTCCTAAGCCAAGTGGCTGCTCTGCTGCAGGGGTCGCTCACTATGCATGGGCACCATTTACAGAACTTTAGTTTTCTCAGTAAATGCAAGATGTTCTCGGATTGCTACTTCACTGCCTTTTTACTGTATCCAATCAGAGAATGTCTTGCATTCTTTGAGAAATTTGCAAGATGTCCTGTGGATGGTCCTGGGACCAAGAAGACAGCAACCAGGTAAGAAATATGCATACTTGGTTCAAGCTGGAGCAATGTAACTATGCAATAAAATGCATACCTGGAATTCAGCTTTAACCCCTTGCTGCCCACCTAATGCATATGTGCGGCGGCAAAGAGGGTGGGTTTTAATGCCTACAAATGCCGCTCATATGTGTCTATGGGCAACATAGGCTTCTCACTGTATGCTACCAGCACAGAGACTAAGCTGTCAAAGACAGCTCTTGGTCTGTACGAATAATCATGAACTGGTAGGACCCGATCATGTGACTACTGTTATAGCCAATCATAGTGGTTACATGATTAGGCAGACCTTCCTGCCCCCACAGCGTAATATCCCAACTAAAGTGACAACGGAAGCAGGCGGGAAGGGGTTAAGAGTACAATAGGCTTTAAAAGGCTCTTGAGGGTTACAGAAATTACTATTAACTATCCTGGACCCGATTTTATGCCAAAAGCTCAACTCAATATTTAAAGGTTTTTTTTCCCACACAAAGAAAAAAACAAGGGGCCAGATCCACAAAGCACTTATGCCGGCGTATCTCGAGATGCGCAGCGTAAGTGTAAATATGCGCTGGCGTATATATGCTCCGTATCCCCAAAACAAAATACGCCTGAAAACCAGATTTTCCCGACCGACGTAATTTTTATACACCGGCACATCGTGGGCGCAAAAAATGCGCTAGACACACCATTGTTTTGCTATGCAAATGAGATACGGCGATCCACAAAAGTACGTTTGTCCGGCGCAGGCTACGCGCTGTGCGCATCAGCTGTACGTCCGGTCTAAAGTTACCCCTTATAAAAGCAGCTTTAACTTTGCACCAGACGTGTGCAGGTCAGCAAAAGCAACACCGTTAGGGATGAGCTGAGCAGCCACACTTGCAGGACAACAATCTGTATGCCAACATGCCAGGGGCATCCATGGTCATAGCTCTACTACTGGCTTTAGATGCGCGCAGAAGGAGTAGGGCACGGAGGAGGAGGGCACGGGAGAGGGTATACCGCACACGCATAGACATCTTTGGCATGTGTGATTCTGAGGTGTATCGCATGTTCAGATTCACCCCTGCTGTCATCCTGGAATTAACCACAACCCTGAAAGATGACATCACCAGCCCAACACACCACTCACATGCAGTGCAGCCACTGGTCAAGGTACTGACAACACTCCATTTCCTTGCCAGTGGCTGTTGTATTCCCCAAACTTTGTGTGCCAGATCATCGGTGCATGCTGCGTGCTGCACAACTTCGCCGTGAGAAAGGGCCTGGAGATTGACATACGTGATGACCTGACCCCCCAACCAGACAATCCCCCCTGACCGAGGCTACCCCGTCTTCTGAGGGTAGAGCAGCCAGGAGACGCCTAACATTAGGCATCTTTGCACATTAAACACACACATTAATCATGGCACAATGAGAATGCATGCATGCACACCACCTAGCACAGACACATCACATCCTCATCAAATTGCATTAGCACAAGCCCACCATGCAGGACTTGGGAGCAGCAACGCCACGCCAAGGCTCCAATTATGTCACTGTACATTCATACACCATTCACACGGACCTGGGGGTCACTTCTCCCTGGTCCTGGGGATCCCTTCTCCACCACAACCGAGGGGGACACCCCTTTTCCGGCAGGAATGTCACCCCCACAATCAAACATCATTCACAAAAAGAAAACAAATCATAATCACTGTAAAAAAAAGAAAAAAACACAGAAACAAAAAAAAATAAACCCAATGCCGCTGGCGTGACCCACGCCTGGGGCGGCCACGGTCACGCCCCTGGCTCCTCAGGGGAGACTCATGGGGGGGGGGAATCAGGGGAAGGAGGAGCATCCCCTGGTCTCTGCCCTCCAAGGCCACGGCGAGGCACGTGAGGCCCACATTGAGGGCTGCCGGGTTGGCCTTTACAGCCTGGGTCAGGGCACGCACCTCCTGACCCACGCCTGCAGTGGCAGTCTGCAGGTCGTTGAGACATGTTATGAGAGCCAGTGAGTTGCAAGACATGTCCACAACTGACTTCTTGATGGAGGCCAGGCTCTCCTCCATCCGGCCCAAAGTCTGGGTAACCTGACCCAGATGGCGGGTCTGACGGGCCTGGTCCCTCCTCAGATTTACCGGCAGAACCTCTGCCACCCACTGGTCTTACGGGTCGCCTTCCTGTCTCCAGATGAGGCTTGTGGCCTGGGAGTAGTGGGGGGAGGAGTGGGAGGGGCTACCCCTGAGGGAGGCTTAACTGCTGCCAGCCCTAGGGGGAGACTCCACCAAATGGATAAGTACCTCATTGGCACTTATCACCTCCTCCTCCTCAACCACCACCTCCTCCTCAACCTCCTCAGAGGACTCCGGGCTTGCCTGGGGGTCTTCCTCAGACTCATGTCCGGTTGAGGCTGCGGACTGGCCAGAAGGCCCAGCACCCTCCTGCCCATCTGTGAATGATACAAAACATTCACAGGTTGAAGGATCCACACACTTGTCACATATTCCCCCCCCCCCCCCCACATGCTACACACCAGATAGAGAAAAAAAAAAAAAACGTGCCTGTCCTCATGGCCTTCTCACTGGGCCACCGCATGCTCCTCAACAGTCAGCCTAATAGTGCATGGTGGTCCCCCTCCAGTGCCCCCGGCATGAGCCACGATCTTTGCCAGCTTCCCATGGACCTCACGCCTGAGATAAAAAAATGTTGGATCCCATGGCGGGTCCGGGTCTCACCACATAAGGCATTGACCTTGTCTGATGTCCTGCAGTACCTGCCTCCTCCTGGCCGGGCTGGTGGTGGCACTCTCAGGGCATGCAGGAAACGACCAAAGCGGTTAATGGCCCTCACAATGATCTCCTTCTCCCACATTGAGTAGTTTAACTTCCTATTCCTCTCAGTCATCTTTCAAAAACACTCTCCAACAACACAACGACACGACACGACACAAAACCAACAAACAGCCACAGACAACTGAACAAAAGCACCTTGCTTCAGGAAGGTAAACAAATGGATGTACTTTTGCAATGGAAGGGCGTTTGTCTGGGCCTATTTATGCACTGGGCGTAGCTCACTAATTACGCCGGGCCTAGTTCCTATCTCACTGATTGCGCCGGGCCGAGTTCTGAGCATGCGCAAAGAGGCTCTGACCATAGTCGGCATCATGCGCAGTCCGGCCGGCCCTTCATTTGCATTGGGTCACGGCTCATTTCAATGGAACACGCCCACGTCCTTCCCACTTTGAATTACGCCGATTGACGCCTCCGAATTTACGTCGCGCCGGCGCAAATTTGGACGCAAATACTATGAGGATACGTACTTGCATCTCTAAATTGAGCCGGCATAACGTAAAGGAGATGTGCTACGCTGGTCTACATATGCGCCGATGTACGTGGATCTAGCCCAAAAAAACTGATAGTTAAAAAAGTTTAAATACATTTATATAAACATTAACGGCACATAAATAACAACAACAAAGGCTTTTGACCTTCATATTTATCTCGGCAAAAAATTACTATAGCCAAGAATTGGAAATCCGCTGCCCTACCCTTTGATGAGCTCAAGGGAAAATTATCATGGCTTATGCTAAATGTGAGGTTGATGGCATTGGTGCAGGACATAGTGAAGTTATTCCACAAAGTGTGGGACCCGTGGATTAGATATCTAAGGCCCTGTACACACGATCAGACATGTCTGATGAGACTTGTCTGACGGACCGTTTTCAGAGAACTCTGAACTTGTCTGATGGTCTGATGTGCGTACACACCATCGGACCAAAATCCGATCAGACCAGAACGCGGTGAAGTAGAACACGACGATGTGATGAAAAAATTAAGTTCAATGCTTCCAAGCATGCTTCGACTTGATTCTGAGCATGCGTGGGTTTTTGGTCCGATGGTTTTGTGTACCAACCATCGAACCTGTCCGACGGAGCAGGTTTTAAAACTTTGGTCCGCTGGAAAACGGTCCGATAGGCTGTACACACAATCGAACATGTCCGCTGAAACTGGTCTGCGGACCAGTTTCAGCGGACATGTTCGATCGTGTGTACGTGGCCTAACACATGATCCCAGACTCTGGCTCTCTAGGTCTTGTCTCCCCAGTGGGCTCCCTGGACATGGGACCGCGGCTCCTACCCTCCCCACCTTCCCTTCTTTGATCTCTCTCCTCTTTTCTCCTTTCTTCTCTACCTCTCTTTTCCAATGCCTCTATACTTTGAGGTATTGATATGGAATCTAATGTTTGAGTTTACTGAATTGTTTATTCATCACAGACTAATATGCAATAGGGAAGCAGCGGGTCGATGCCCGCTTGAGTGGGCGAGTCGGGCTCCCCCTCTGGATGGGGGGGGGGAGCCGTCTTTTCCCATCGAGTAGTGGACCCGATATGGCTGGAAAATAGCATGAACACGAAGCACCAGATACAGTTGGCAGAGGCTTATCGGGTGATATCAGCGACACAGAAGTGACTCTCTAACGTTACTGATAATTCACCATGCTATTCCCTGCACTTGGTTGGTTATATATTGTACGATAAAAAGATGAGATATTCCTGTTGTATTTCTTATATGAAACTTTATTAAAAATATTGAAACGTAGTACCTGCTCTTTAGACAAGCTGATAGTCCGGGAATGGACTAGATACACCCTACGCCCTTAGGGGCGCCTTACACCGAACCTGCTCGTGCAACCCCCCCCCTCTCCCCCCGCCCATCTTTCACTGTTCCCCTCTTTACTCCCTTCTACTATACTCTTTCACTTTTACTCTATTTCACATACTGAAAACGGAAAATGGATCTGGAGGCTAGTCTGACCGGACTCCGCCACCGGAGTACGAGGTGTTAGTTCTAAACCCTGATAGACACATCCCTTACCGGGCTCAGCTATACCTTTTACTGTACTGAAATGCTGTGTATATGATTATGGATCCACATGTATATCTGTACCGGTTTACAAGATCTATTGTCTTTTCTGTTATTACTGTGTGTTTGCGGTCCGCGAGGACTGGCCTTTTTGAGATAAATAAAAAAATAAAAATATTGAAACATAAATAACTATTAAATACACACAAAAAAAAGGAACAAAAAACAGTAGATGAAATAAACAAAAACGAATATACAATATACTATATACCCAAAAACAACAACAAAACCCTCTCAATAAAAAAATAAATAAAAAAAAGTATGTAGCGGGATATCACTCTTTATGTGATATTAAAGACTACCATCTGCTGATCAATAAGGATCTCAGCTCCCTCCTGTGGCCGAGTTGTGTTATAGCCACCTGCGGTCTACCTTTTGTCCTTGTACTGCAAGGAAGGCTTGGTACAGGGAGAGAAGAGACTCCATTGCCCTGGTCTATTGATAGACTACGTTACCAAGAGGGCAACTGTACAACCCCAGAATGCTTTGCTTCCCGCATGGCCTGCTGGGAGGGGTAATTTAAGGGAGAGGACATGTTTAGCGCACTCTCTTGGGACCGCCTCTTCAACTCAGGAGGACACCTGTGCGAGGCGTCTTCCCAGAAGAATAGGCCGGAGTTGTGGCCTATCTACGCCCTGGCGGAGCGCCCTTGAGGAAGAGAGACAGAACCTCTGACGGAGTGATCGAACGCTGTCCCAGTACAATAGTGACCCGTTTAAGAACCGGAGACTGTCATCTTGAGAGACTGTGATCGGAGATCGCGGACGGAGTGTTTCCGAAGGACAAGGTCTGAACTGGTTGGGTGAGACGGGCACCTGCCCAAAACCTACTGACTGTGTTGCCGTGGTGTGATAAACTATTTGGGCCTCTTTCACCAGTTTTATTTATTCCCTTCTTGGATTACAAATTATCCCTTGCGCATCAGTGCATGGACTTTGGAATAATTTGTACTGAGGTTTGGTCTGATCAACCAAACCACGAATGTTAGGCATTTTTATCTAACGACTGCCTGTTCAGTTGTTGCAACTTGTTGATAGCTATCTTCATTACTCTTTAACTGTGTACTTGGTTATATTAAACTGTGTAGTGTTAGTAGGGAGAGCTGGATGAGGCTTTGTGAGGAGGTGCTTCAGTGTGGATGTCTCACTGAGGGAATCCCCTTTCTGTTTGCTTACACAGGTCTGTATAGCCATTATAACTTGACTTGTATTTAATTGTTGTCACGGATTCCGACTCTTGCAGGGCTCTGCAGAAAGTCTATTACCGTTTTTCCTTTGTTTCTTTTGATTTTACCTTATCAAGTTAAGAGTTACATTGGTTAAGCTGAATTTTGTGTGCATTCCATCTGTCATCCTACAGGATTAATACAGCTCAAGGTAACCATTTGTTCACATAATTTACTGTGGTGTGATAAAATATTGTGCTCCCCAACAGTTATTGGGGCCCACAATTCCCACTGATACCAGTTGTGCCAAGGGAGGGTTCGAGACAATTTTAGAGGTTTATAGCCAGAGCCAAAACAAACCAGCAGCTCCTTCGGTGGTAGTGCTACAAGTAGATAAAAAAAAAAAAAGTAAATTTAGCCTAAGTGCATCAATGTGTGAGAATTATGCCCTGTACACACGGTTGGAATTTCTGATGTAAAAAGACAGATGGGAGCTTAGATAGAGAGCATGTTCTCTTTTTTTCCGACGGAAAAAATTCCTATTGTAAAATCCGTTCGTCTCTATGGAATTCTGATGCGCTAAATCAAGTCGACGCATTCTCAGAAGCATGGAACTTCATTTTTCTCGGCTCGTCGTACGGTTGTACATCACCGCGTGAGCGGAATTCCATCAGAAAAAACATCCAAGTTTATTCAGATGGAAAAACCGGTCGTGTGTACAGTCCAATTTAGAATGTTTAATTTAAAAATGTTGCAACAAACTCAATTTGTACGGACATTATTATTTGCATTTTGGCATGGGAATTGTTTTGTTTCTGGCTGTTTGTATGTGTAGATGATTTGAATGGTGTTTGGAGCACATGGGGGTGTCTAGTTTACTGGCTTTCAGCCATGTGTAATCCTGGCTGTCCTTGCTGTCATTCCTGGGGGGGCCCCTTTATCTCTGGGGATTGTGACAACCATGTGTGTGTCTGTCTGGCCAAGAATGCCATGCATTAAGACAGGAAGATGTTCTTATTGAGGGTAAAAAGCAAATACTGTCTGGCAGGACAAAGTGTAAGTCAACTGTCCCCCACATGTGCTCCCGAGCCCCTGATTATTCTGACCTTTTTTGGTTCTGTACAGCCGATATCCCCAACCCGGGTCAGCTTGTGCCTCATTATAACAAAAGGCCACTTAGCCATTCTTTCTTTTTAAATGTAATAATTTGACTGATTAGACAGCTCCTGGCATCCTGCCTATGGACACCATAATATGAAGCATCTGTTCAGACAAGCAGTACTGGACAGCTGCCACAAACAGCATCAAAAGTGAGGGTCACATGTGGCTTCTGGCACAAGCGACTATTGCTATTACAAAAATGAAAAAAAAAAAAGTCTTGCTGCAAAGGAAAGCTTTATTAACTTACCTATGTTGGTCACTCATGATGCCATTCTTCAATCTCTTGTATAAGAAATTGAAGATAGAGGCAGTGGATGGTAGGACCACTAAGGTTTTTTTTTTTACTGAATGCCGAGCATAAAAAAAAGTTTCTTAAATAGATCTCTCAATAGCCACAGTGACTACAAATGCACGTTGTGTGGGCCAAACACATTTGCAAACCCAGATGATGTCTTGTAAGAAGTAGCAGTAACATCATTACTGTACATAGCATTTGCAGATGTAGCATTCCTCTACATAGGTAGGTGCTAGATTAGGATTTTTTGCATACCTCCCAACTTTTCAACTTCAGAATGAGGGACAAATGAGCACACTTCCCAACGAAGTTGTTGAGCGCGGGGGGGGGCTTCCACAGATCGGAGTTGAGCGGGGGGGTGGTTCGCGAGATGTCGAGCGGGGGTGGGGGACCATGGATCAGAGTTTGTTGTGGGGGGGGGGGGGGTTAAATTTAGGTAGGTCTGGCTGGCCTGTTTATTTTGGCTTGTGTGGGCTGGGAGTGGCTCAGAGTTAGCAGCTGGTGGACTCACAGGCAGCATCACTGAGATCTCCCTCTTTCTTCTAGAGGATTCTAGAAGGAGAAGAGGAGATGAAAGGTGGAGCTTCCTGGGGTGTTCTACGAAGCCCTGACCAATCCATCCCCAACCTGGATTGGCAGGGGGCAGGCCTCCTTAACCACTTCAGGCCCGGGCTACCGTCGGATGACGGCAACAGCGCGGGCCTGAATATCCAACATGCCGTCATTTGACGGCATGTCATTCTGGCGTTCCCAACGCGCGCTGTAGTGCGCGCTGCAGGGAAGCCCTGTGTTGTTCGTGTCCCTTGGACACGGCCAATCACAGATCGCGGCAAACGGCCAATCAGAGTGGCCGTTTGCGATGCGATCTGTGGGCGAATGAGAGATGATCTCTCATAGATCATCTCTCATTGCCGTTTTACACAGAGACAGCGTCCTGTCTCTGGAGGGGAGGAGCCCGATCTGTGTTCCTTCCTACATAGGGACACAGATCGGTCACCCCCCCTCCCCCCACAGTTAGAACACACCTAGCATACACATTTAACCCCTTCCTCACCCCCTAGTGTTAACCCCTTCAATGCCAGTCACATTTATACTGTAATTAGTGCATATTTATAGCACTGATCGCAGTATAAATGTGAATGGCGCCAAAAATGTGTCAAAAGTGTCCGATGTGTCCGCCATAACGTCGCAGTACCAATAAAAATCGCAGATCGCCGCCATTTCTAGTAAAAAAAAAAATAATAATTCTCTCCCCTATTTTGTAAGCGCTATAACTTTTGCGCAAACCAGTCGCTTATTGCGATTTTTTTTTTTTTTTTTTTTACCAAAAATATGTAGAAGAATACGTATCGCTCTAAGCTGAGAAAAAAAAAGTTTTTTTTTTTAAATTGGGATATTTATTATAGCAACAAGTAAAAAATATTGTATTTTTCTTCAAAATTGTCGCTCTTTGTTTATAGCGCAAAAATTAAAAAAATCGCACAGGTGATCAATTACCACCAAAAGAAAGCTCTACTTGTGGGGAAAAAAGGACGTAAATTTTGTTTGGGAGCCACGTCGCACGACCGCGCAATTGTGAGTTAAAGCGACGCAGTGCCGGAAGCTGAAATTTTACCTGGGCAGGAGGGGGGTGTAAGTGCCCAGTATGCAAGTGGTTAAATACCTAGAGTCAGCCCAGCTGAGGACTTCTTGTTGGGTAGAAGAACTGGAGATGGAGTACTAGGCTGTCAAGGCCTATAAGGGAGTTCTCCAGTTGGTGGGGGGGTGACCTTGGGCCTGAGGCTCGGGTGCAGGATGGAGCCCTTCAAGAAAACGTGAAGGTCCTGGACGGGAAGCACAGGAGGCACAAGAGAGGACAGCAGGAGCTAGTACTGCCGGGCAAGTCTTCAGGAGGGAACCACCGGTTTCAGCCAGGAGGGCTGGTGAGTGACATGTGCAGTCAGGAAGACTGGGGAGGCATGCCTGAAAGGACTGAAGAAAAACAGTCAGGGATGGATGCAGAGCCAGTAGTGAGGACTGCAATGTCATGGGCAGTGGAGTCGGGCAGCTGCAGCCTGGAGGGCTGGCAGGGCCTGAAGAGGGCTGACTGGGAGAAGTAGTCCATCAATGAGACAGCTAGCACTAAATACTTTCTGCTTATTCTACACCATAGGGGCCCACGGTCCCTGTCTGCAAAAGGCAATTGCAGGGGCCTGGCTGAGCCAGTGTCAGGCCTAATCTTACATGTGATAGCTGGCCCTGAGGATTAAGAGTTTTGCAGGAGGATGTAAGAGAAATAGTCTGCAAGCAATGAAAGTTCTGAAGTTGTAACTTGTACAGAGAAGTGTATATAGTTGTCCCAATTGATTGTATATCAATCTACCAATTGACTGATACACAATTTGCTGGGCATCCCATAATTCCCTTTTATTATGCCTTTTATTTATATTGTTTTTCCTCCTTACAGACTCTCGCTGTGTGATCTTGAGGAACGTCTCCTACTGCCTTCGTCTCCCCCGTGACCCCTTCCTGCTTGCACCCTAGCATTTAGCCATCCGTTTTTCCTGGGTCAGCTGTTTGTCACCGCCCAGCAGGGTGAGACAATACTAGCGTCATTACGCTGTAATTTTGGCATTCGCCGGGCGGTGTCGCTGCCCTGGCGATTGCCAGTCTTCCCCTGCTGGCGGCATATACGGCCACTTCCGCTATCACATGACGCCCTGGCGTGCGCGTCATCCGACGCGGGCCACGGCGCCAACGTCACTTGCGTGATGCGGAAGTGCCGGCTGTGTCCGCTTCCCATTGGACTCCGTATACGCCGGGAGATGCACCCGGGTCATTGGTCCACACTATCCTTCGGACAGAGGAGGGCCATATATCCCTCCTCCTCCCACTTGAGGCGGGGTCACGGTACCCCTGACCTATCCTAGGCTATGCAGCGGTATATATTTCCGCTTCCTGATGCGAGTACTCATGGAGCCGGTCAGCGTCTCCATGAGTCACAGCACCCTAAGATTGGTAAGTCACAGCACCCTAAGATTGGTAAGTCACAGCACCCTAAGATTGGCAAGTCACAGCACCCTAAGATTGGCAAGTCACAGCACCCTAAGATTGGTAAGTCACAGCACCCTAAGATTGGTAAGTCACAGCACCCTAAGATTGGCAAGTCACAGCACCCTAAGATTGGTAAGTCACAGCACCCTAAGATTGGCAAGTCACAGCACCCTAAGATTGGCAAGTCACAGCACCCTAAGATTGGCAAGTCACAGCACCCTAAGATTGGTAAGTCACAGCACCCTAAGATTGGTAAGTCACAGCACCCTAAGATTGGTAAGTCACAGCACCCTAAGATTGCTAAGTCCTGTTCTCTATATACCTTCTATCTTTTTTTATTGATCCCTCTAGGGGAACTTAGGCAGTCTGTTGCACTAAGGGGGTCATCTTTTCTTTTTAGTCTTAGATGGCCATACTCTAGTTCGACATTGCTACAATTGAGCTGATCTGTCAGTTAACCTCCTCCAAATTTTCAATCCTTACCCACCAAAGAACTAAGGTAAATTACTCCCCTCTGCTCACCTCACCCCCTTTTCCCATCCCCCCTCCCTCTCTTTCCCACACCTGCCATCCACACCATTTTTATCCACTTCATCACTTTGTTTCACCTACTCACCTCTGGCTGCTGTCTTATATTGTACCAGCGCCCCTAATTACCTCATCCTCTTACTTTTCATCTGCATTTGTTTCTCCAGTCCCTTGCCCCCCTTTTTTCTTTCCTTTTTCCTCACCCATTTCTACCTTCACTCCACATCTCCCCATTTTTTCTATTCCACACTCTCTCATCTTTTTCACTTATTCTTCTTTTTATATTCCACCTCACCTCACATTTCCTTAACCATCCCCCCTTGGCCTGCCCCCCCTCCCCCCTTTTCTCCCTTCACTTTCTCCTTTTTTTTTTTGTTCCCTCACCATGCTTCCCATCTTCTTGTCCCTCCCGGTTGTCCTTCCCTCACCCCCGCTCTCTTATCCTTTCCTTCTCTTCCCTAGTTTTCCCCCCCTCCCCCCTCTCCGCTTCTCTTTCTTTTCACCTTCACAGGTCCCTTCACTCCCTCTCCTCTCTTTTCCCTTCCCCTTTCCCTCCTTCCTCACTCATCCCACTCATATATTTTTTCTCATATTTTTTCTCCTCTTTTCCCCTCCCTTCCTCCCCCCTCTTTCTCACTTTTTTGGGTGTCCCATCAAACCTTTTTTTCTCACCTTACTTTGGGCCTCCCTGTTTGGGTCTCCAATTCTTATTTTTGGAATATAATCTACAGTGCACTCCTAATGCGTGCCTACATTAGTATACAGATCACTCCATACTTTTATAGGTTCCCTTTAAGTTAATACATTCTATTCATTTCAGGACACACCATTCTATTTACCCCCTTCTCCTCTTTTGGTGTGGTACCCTTTCCGGGTGCTCCTCCGTCTGGTGACATACAGCCACCATTAGATGGCGCCCTGCTCGGAATGCGGCAGTGATTGAGGACTCATATTTGGGAGATTTGCAGGCTGGGACATCCTTCCCCTCTATCACCACACGAGAGCTCTGTTTTTTCGGAACCTTCCATACCTTTTTTTTCTGGTAAATGCGCTGTTTTTTAACTTAAACATTTCAATTAACTCCTCTCCTCTCCGTCCCTCATATGCTTTCCCCTTCCCCATAGTCAGGGACTATCCATGTCCCGTGACTGGGCGGGGTACGTCTTGAGGGAGTGGATAGAAGAGATAAACTATGTACAGTATGACTTATGAAATTACTCTTTTTCAGCTGCAACCAGTAAAAATCCTCTGAAGAAGACCTTTTGGTCGAAACGCGTTAGAAACTACAAATGCTTGTTACTATCACAGGCTATGTATTTTATTGTTACATTATGATCTGTGTATGGATATTTTTATATTGTGCATCATGTCGCAACTCATTCCCTATTTTTATGTCATAACCTTTTTTCAATAAAACGTTGTACTTTACACGTTGCATCTCCATATTTTTTCTACCCTTGCTGTTTTAAAGCCCCACTGGGACAATTTCTTTTTCCCATAATTCCCTTACCCCATCCAAGTTAAATTGCCTAATAAAAACAAGCACATGGACTGTTTTTTGTGCCTGAGAAGTGATCACTGGGCTGGGCAGGGTGACAGATGGGCTCCAGGGGGGTACCGCTACATTTGGGGGCTCACCTGGGATCCACCTGATCTCTTGTGACCTGACAGCCATTGCCCCTAGCCATTTGCTGTGCATTCCATATTTCCCTCATCCAATCTTAAATTACCTCAATAAAATAAACAAAAACAAGCATATGCACAGTTGATTGCCTTGAGTGAATGCCAGGCTTAGCAGGATGACATGTGGGTCACTACACTCAGCGGCTCCTATGGGGGCACCGCTACACAGAGAGCAGAGATGTGGGAAGGATCTAGCAGGCTTCACCCACTACAGGAAGAAAATTATGTGAGGGGCGGAGACAAGACCAGTCACCCTGTACAAAAAGAGAAAGCAGCAGTGACCGGTCTTTAGTACAGGAAGTTTCTGTACAGAGGTAAATTGTCACACTGGATTACTGTACAGATCTGGAAGAAATACACAAAGCACACCGGACACACAAGACTCTAGGAAGAATACACATGATGAATGTATTTAGACAAGATTTGGTTATCCCGGAGCTCAGCTTTATGTACCTGTACTTTACTGGAAATGAGAAAAAATGTCCGCTTATGCCGCGTACACACGATCACTTTTTGTTATGAAAAAAATTACATTTTTTTTCCATCACAAAAAGTGATCGTGTGTACGAGGCATTGCAGTGTTGCACTGCAAGGGTTTTTTAAGGTTAGGGGTTACTTATTTATGTATTATTACATATATATTCATTTATTATTTATGAAGATTTTAGTTATTTGTGTATTTATTTTACATTTATTCATATATTACAACTTTTTTTTCCATTTGAGCAGAAAATTGTGCAATAAAACTTGTCAAAACATGCAAGTTTCCATTCATTTCAATGAGAATAAAAACGTGCCAAAAAAAGTGTTTCTGCCCAATTTGAGCTACAAAAAAGCTCAAGATCTTTTTTTGAGATTCTGGCGACGTGAAGTGGAGATGTGAATAGCCAGGTGAAAAGAAATAAAAGAAAGCCAAAAAAAAAAAAAAAAAATGCACCCATCACATCTAATAATTGTTAAATTGCAATATAATAAATGTTTGTGTTTAATACACATTTAAAAAAAATGGTCACAAAAGAAACATTGAGGCTGCCATTTCTGAGGATGCTAGATGCCTGACTGTTAGGCCGCGTACACACGATCGGTCCAACCCGATGAAAATGGACTGAAGTCCAGTTTCATTGTTCCAAACCGACCGTGTGTACAGTTTTAAAACCGATCGTTAGTACGCAAAAGCATCGGCTTAAAAACCCACGCATTCTCAGAATCAAGTCGACGCATGCTTGGAAGCATTGAACTTTGTTTTTTCAGCATGTCGTCGTGTTTTATGTCACCGCATTCTGACCCGATCGGTTTTTGAACTGATGGTGTGTATGCACATCAGACCATCAGGCCACTTCAGCGGTGACCCGATGAAAACGGTCCGTCGGACCATTCTTATCGGGTTGGACCGATCGTGTGTACGCGGCCTTAGGGCTTTCATCTGGCCTCAATACTTTAGAACGCTGATCTTCTGACTTTGTTCGGACTTTTCTGATCTGTATACTTTTTGTGTGCGTCTCTTTAATGCACTGGCGTAAAAAAAGCCTTATATGGGGTAAGCCCCAGGCCAGGAGTAGGCAACCTTTCAGGAGGTGAGATCTACCTGGAAAACATGGAGAAAAGCAAAGATCCCCAGATGGGAGGCAACAAAACAAACTATAACACAGCCCCCCAAAGTCTTAATGGTTCAATCATCATGTCACATTCTGGGGTCAGGCTCAGAGGCCAGTAGCTATTGCAGCAGAGCAGGTCACCCTGGCTGATGACACGGGGTCATCTGAGGTGCGGAATGTAAGCACTAACCGATGTTCACTAAAGCTCCTGAAGGTGGGGATGGATTTTGCTGCTCGTTAGCACCAGGTCGCGGTCCTCAGGATTTCCCCACCAGGAGGTGAGAAAGCCGGGGTACAATAGCAGATATGCAGGTAAGGATCAAACAGAAGAGTGGTCGGTAAACCACCAAAAAGGTCAGTAATGGGTATCTGTAGGTTGGGATCAGGCAGAAGCGTAGTCGATAACAAGCCAAGGGTCGATAACGAGTAGTAGCAAATATGGACGGCAGCAGAGAAGACAGGAGCGAGATACAGGCTGGAGATAGCACAATATTCTGGCAAGGAGGAAGTGCAGAGGCATGGCTTATATCAGGAAGTTCGTTGGAGGAGCAAGGGGTTCAAGGTTCAAGACAATCAAGCAGAGGCAAGTCTAGGCTTTGTGCGGCCTTAGGCAAATCTTAGACACGAGGCCCCACTCACGCCCAAAATGCGAAAAAAATTCAAGCGATAGAAATTAATTGTATAAATTACATATATTAAGAGTCTTAAATCCTACAAACTTTGGATTTACAGTGTCTAGAATTTTCTCTAACCAATTAATCTTTAATCAAATATCATTAAACATTTAATGCCTGGGGACCTGGACAAGCCATTGTCAACTCTGTATGGAGCTCTCCTAGGCACTGACATACCCAGGATGGAGAAACTTTGGGAATATTGGAAGGAGGATATTCCCTCCTTGGATAGGGAGGATTGGGAGGATAGTTTAGAACGGTGACACAAGATGGTAATATCATCCCGAGATAAGTTGATTCAGGTTAAGTTTTTACACCGGGTTTACTACACTCCTGTAAGGTTGCAGAGGATGTACCCTGATCAGAACCCTAATGTCTCGTTTCCACTGAGCGGATCGGTGCGGTACGCTATTTTGGGTGTTTCCATTATGAAAGCGTACCGAAAAACCGAACCGTACCGCACCAGCAAGGGTCCTGCTTCAGATGAGGGACCAGAGAGAGTGGAACGGTTCGGTTAGGGCGGACCTACAAATGCATCTCACTGATTGGTGGATGCGCTAGGATTTTTTACTAAACCCTGAATGGTCCCTCACGGTCCGATTTGCAGTGGAAACGCTCACGCGATTAGACCGGACCCATCTGAACCGCTCCAAAATAACTGACCCGACCCGATCCGTGCAGTGGAAACGAGGCATATGTGTCCTAGATGCAAACTTCACCAGGGGTCGTACATACATATGTTCTGGGAATGCCCCGTCATTTTGGCATACTGGAGAGCGGTCTTTGATGAAATCAACCTTCGGATGCAGCTTGACCTGGTCCCTACGCCCTCCCTGGCCTTGTTGGGCATTCCTGATGACGATCAGCGCTCTCATCATTCCAAGCTTCTCATTGCCCACCTCCTCTATTATGCCAAAAAAGAAATTCTGATGAAGTGGGTGTCCCCGGATCAGCCGGCATTGTCCGCCTGGGAGGCTATGGTAAATGCATCCCTGCCATTGTATAAAATGACCTATGCCAACAGGGGATGTCATTGGAAATTCAAAAAGGTGTGGGGCCCTTGGATGTTGATTTAACAGGTGTTGGACTCAGGGTGGGGTCTAGATTTTAGATATACCTACTGCTGTTATTATCAGGTTTTTTTGTTTTATTTTATTTTTTGGGGAATCTTTAATGGGTTTGGTTCACGGACTTTGTGCAACGTTTATTGCCCGCAATGATTCATGTAGGATGTACTGCACTAGCCTACTATGACTTTTGTTTGCTTATCTGGTTTGTGATACGCATCTGTCTCTCTGCATATGTTGTCTAATGCATAATTTTCAATAAAGCACAACTGTTTGTTAAAAAAAAAAATATCATTAAACATATATATATATATACCTGTATATATATATATATAATCCACTCACTGATTGGTTGCTAGAGGTTACTGTGCAATATTACCACTCAATGATTGGTTGCTAGAGGTTACTGCACATCATTACTGCTCACTGATTGGTTGCTATAGGTTACTACTTATCACTTTATGCAGTTTGGGGTGTGAGAGGCAGAGATCATATCTCCCCTATAATAATTGGGGGTAAGGTGATAAGATGTCAGAGGTGGGGTACAGGAGGGGTGAGGGGGATGTTGATGACAATGAGTGGGGTGGTGGGGATGACAGCAGAGGGGGATGATGATGACAGTGGGTGGGGTTGTAGGAAGCTGGCAGTGGGGTACAGAGGGGATAAAGAGAAGGATGATGGGGGTAGGGTGGTTGGATGCTAGAGGTGGAGTACAGGGGTTTGATGGCAATGTTGATGACAGGGGTGGGGTGGTAGGATGTCAGGCACAAGGGGATTATGATGAGGATGATGGATTTTGACTGGCTTTAAAAAAAAAACCTGAAAAAAACCTGAACTGGAGTTGGGGGGGACGGACGGACTGGATTTAAATTACATTTTTTTCCTTTAGAATTGTCATTTTGCTGTGGCACTGTTATAAACATGAGAAAGATTTGCTACTTTTCAACTCAAGTCCAGTTTTTTTTCAACCCGGACTGGAGTTGAAAAAAAACCCGGACTGGAGTTGAAAAAAAACCCAGACTGGAGTTGAAAAAAAACCCAGACTGGAGTTGAAAAAAAACCCAGACTGGAGTTGAAAAAAAACCCAGACTGGAGTTGAAAAAAAACCCGGACTGGATCGAAAAAAAACCCGGACTGGATCGAAAAAAAAACCCGGACTAAAAAAAAAAAAACTGGACTGAAAAAAAACCCGGACTGGATCGAAAAAAAAACGGACTGGAGTTGAAAAAAAAACGGACAGGATTTAAAAAAAAACTGAGATCAGGGTCTCTCAGGGAGTTTCTGCACATGGCAGAGATCCGTGGAGCGTGGCAGAAGAGGAGGAGCCGGGGGAGGGCAGTACCTAGAGCCATCCACTGATCCTTGGACCTCGGGCAGTGCTCAAGCGGTCAGTCTGCCCCTGGCCAGGGAAAGCTAGTTGCAGGCACTACGAGTACCCCTTAGGAACAGATGGAAGGACGCAGACTGGGGACATTCCCTTCACTTCTACACACGTTAGGTAGATTAGGCGGCTGCGGGGCCCCTGGAAGCGCGGAGCCTTAGGCGGCTGCCTAATTAGAGAGCCGCCTCTGCAATCAAGACACAAGGCAGGAATGTCCAATGGATCAGATGGGTTTGTCCAGCAAGTCAGACAGGGATCTGTCCAGCATCTCAGATAGCTCAGTGAGAAGGTTCACTGCCAGACACAGCTGAGGTCCCAGGTTCAAATCCCAGTCCTGGCACATCAACTGCTTCACTCCTTCACCCTCAATGTAAAAACATTATTGAAGATCTCAGCTAGAAGTGTGTCTGATGCTGAACATTCTTCAGAACGCTTTATTCTTTGGACAAATGGCATCATAGTACTATCTCCATCATTACACAGGACCCCCCCCCCCCTACACACACCCATCTCCCACATCATTTTACAGGTCCCCCTCCCCATACTACCCTCATCATTACTACAGCTGGGGTAATGATACGGAGCTAGAGAGGGGTTGGCGTGAATTTGCCGGGACTGACAGGCACTCTCCCCAGACAAGGTTAACCTTACCGAGCTGGCCAATCACTGCATTGGCTGCAGACATTGCACCCAACCAATCACCAGCGTCTCCAACATTCAGTGCTGCCCTTATTTCCTGAGTGATAGCCAAATCCACTTATTCACTATTTGCAGGCAGCACAGGCTCAAGGGGCAGCTACTTTGGGCCCCACAACAATTTTTGCCCTGGACTACATTAGGTAAGTAATAAACTTTTTTGAAATAGCAATAGTCGCTTGTACCAGTAGCCACATGTGGCCCTCACTGTGATGCTGATTGTGGCAGCTGTCCGGTGCCGCTTGTTTTAAAGGGGTTGTAAAGGAAAAATGTTTTTTTCCATAATAGGCATCCTTTTTACCTGCAGACATTCCTCTTTTCACTTCCTCATTGTTCGTTTTTGCTCAGAAGTTGCTCTATTTCTTCTCTATTCTGTTCACTTTCTGCTTGTCTGATTTTACTCACCACCGCGGTGGTCAGTGACATGCTCGCCCCTTCCTGGGAACTACATCTGTGCGTCAGGACGCTCTCTACGTGTTAGAGACTTCAAAAAGGTGTGAATTACTGGGCATGCCGCAATGCATACTGGGAAATGTAGTTCTTACATGAACGAGCGCCGCAAACCAGGAAGTGAATGAGAGAACAGAAGCTAGAACGCCGGAGGTGATATAGATGAAGGAATTTAATAGGTATTAACTTGTTTTTTTAACAGAATAATTACACTATTCTGTCTACCTTGCATTTTAGGCAAAAAAATATTTTTCTTTACAACCCTTTAACAGATGCTTAATATTTTAGTTTCCATAGGCAGGGTGACAGGAGCTGTCTAATCAGCCAAATTTTTTACTATTAAAACCAAAGAATGGCTAAGTGGCCTTTTGTTATAATGAGGGACACGCCAGTGGCATAAACCTCCTACTGGTTTGCATAAAAAAAATATAAATATTCATATCTTAGTTTTGTTTGCGAAATCGCATCTATGACCAGTGACATCATCTACTGGTGACAGTGAGAAATCACAAGCCAATTTAGTCTTAGGGAAAAACTAGGTGAACAACTATACAATCAGTCTGAGATCACTACAGCCCAGCCCTGCCCCTAGTCCTGCTGTCCCTGGTCTGCCCCATCTATTCATTGAATATCAGTCTTTCCAATCATGGAGGCTCAACATCGGCCTTACACAGAGTGATCTGCATGCAAATGCAGCCTGCCTAGCAAGGATCACTCCCCCAGACTGACATCAACCCATCAGTGCATTTTAAAAGACAATCATTTTTTTTTTATATTCTTACTTACCTAGGTGGATGGAGCATCAGACCGATGCTGCAGCTGTCCCCCGGCATCTTTGCACTGAGAAACGATCCACCGAACACCGCCAATGGCTCGGTTCTTGTCAATCAGCATCTCTCCTGCTCTGCTCCTCCACACTCATTGATGGATGGAGCCAAATACAGAACAATCTTAGAAGAAAACCTGTGAGGCCGCGTACATACTATCGAATTTGTCTGCTCAAACTGGTCCGACGGACCAGTTCAGCAGACAAATCCGATCGTGTGTATGGGCTAGCGGACATGTCCGACCGGCGGACACATTTTAAAACATGCTTTAAAATTTGTCCGCTCAGGACATGTCCGTCGGATATGTCTGCTGGTCAGTACACTCACCAGCGGACATATCTTCCTGCAAATGTGTCGAATAGATTTGACGCATGCGCGGAAGTATTTTTCTTCCTGGTGCGGTGACGTGGCGGTGTTAACGTCACCGCCACGTCACCGCGATGTCTGCCGGCCGGGATTTTGATCCGATGGTGTGTACACGCCATCGGACCAAAATCTGGAGGGGACATGTCCGCTGGAAACGGTCCGTCGGACCGTTTCAGCAGATAAGTCCCTCCGTGTGTACGCCGCCTTAGAGACTGAGGCGGAGGTTCAGCTTCCTGCAGCACAACAACCCTAAACATACAGCCAGAGCTACAATGAAATGGTTTAGATCAAAGCATATTCATGTGTTAGAATGGCCCAGTCACAGTCCAGACCTAAATCACATTGAGTATCTGTGGCAAAACTTGAAAATTGCTGTTCACAGACGCTCTCCATCCAATCTGACAGAGCTTGCGCTATTTTACAAAGAAGAATGGGAAAAAAATACACTCTAGATGTGCAAAGCTGGTAGAGATTCCAGTGTCAGAAGGAAAGAAAATATGCCCTGTGATGACAAAGCTATTGAGATGTACAAAGGCATAAAGCACAACAAAGAAAGAAGAGCCTGCTATTGCTGTAAAAGGACTTGTCACTTAAAAAAGGACTGTTCTATCTGGAAAGCCGAGCAGCGAAAGCTAGAGCTATCCACAAAAGAAAGTGTCAAAGCAATCACAAAGGAAATCGCAGATACATCATGGAGTGACACCTTAAGCCCTGGTTCACACTGGTGCATTTTGACAAATGCGATTTGGCATGTCAAATCGCCTGTCAAAACGGCTGTATTTGCCGCAAATTGCCGGCAATGGCACCATCCTAATCGGTGCGACGCCGCATCTGCGGCATTGCACGGATTTCAAAAAGTAATCTCTGTACTACTTTTTGCGATTTCGGCTGGCAATTTACATTGACATCTGTGCAGAAACCTGCACAGATGTCTCTGTAATCGCGGCCGAAATCAGCACTGCCAGCGGGAGTAAAATTGTGCGATTTCAGCTGAACTTGCACGGCTTCACTCCCGCAGCCCAGTGTGAACCAGGGCTTAAACTTACAGAGTGGCAAGCCACGCGGCTAGTGCATGGACTCAGGTGCGACAAGCCACATGATTAGCAAGTAGAAAGATGATTCTTCTCAGGGGGGAGGAATACAAATGCACACCACAGTTTTTTCATATTTTTTTGTAAAAAAAAATTGAAAACCATTTATCATTTTCTTTCCACTTCACAATTATGTGCCACTTTGTGTTGGTCTATCACATAAAACACATTTACGTTTTTGGTTGTAACATGACAAAATAGAAAATTTAAAGGGGTATGAATACTTTAAAGCACTGTAGATCCAGGGATGACATCCAAAACAAGGTGTAAGATGTAATGACAATGGAAAAGGTTATATTTAAAGTGGTTCTAAAGCCTAATAATTTTTTACCTTAAAGGATCACTAAAGGAATTTTTTTTTGTTGCTAAATAGCTTCCTTTACCTTACTGCAGTCCTGGTTTCATGTCCTGTTCATTTTTGCTTACAAGTTGCTGTAATTCTGCTCTGATCTCCACACTTCCTGCTTGTCTGGCTCCTTATGAAAAATCTCATGGCAGCTTTTCACTGTGGTCCAAGCTGTGTGTCTAAAACTCCTCAGAACCAGATTAGATTCATTTTAAAAACAAAAAACACTGCCCTGGATTTGTTTGTTTTTGTTCTGTGTGTCTTCTCTACTTCACAGAAACATGAAACCAGTTTAAAAGTGAAACTAAACTGTAGGTACAATATATGATTGATTTTTATCTATTGTTAATCATTTTTAAAATGAATCGGTTAACTATTATTTCTCTATACCCTGTAAACAGTCATTTCAGCAAAACAATTTTTTCCTTTAGTGACTCTTTAATGCATTAAAGTAAAAAAAAAAAAAAAAAAAAAAAAAAAAACTTTGTCATGTTGAATGATTCAGCTCTGCACTATTTATTTTTAATTTTAATAATAAAAAAAAAAAAAAAAAGTTTAGGTGTCGGCAACCCTCATCCCCCTTTTACTTACCATTCGATCCAGCGCTGTGCTCATCTGCAGCTCTTCTCTCCCCTCACTTCTGTGTCTCCCTGGCTTTGCTGGGATACCAGGGGGCAACGGCCCCCAGTGCTGTCTATCAAAGCTGGTGTCAAGGGGGGTGGCCGCTGTCTGTGTCAATGGACGCAGCAGTGGTGCTCGGGTGCGAGCACACAAGAGTGCCCCTATGGGAAGTGGCTTTCTATGGGGGCACTGGACAAAGGGGAGGGGCCAGGAGCACCGACAAGGGACCTGAAAGGAGGAGTTTTGTGGCCACTCTGTACAATAGAATTGATATGTTCTTTTTTTTACCTTTACAATCACTTAAAAAATTCAAGTAGCATGTTAAGGGGGGTGGAGGAACCAGGGCAGGCAAATTATAAGTAGATTGAAGTTCAGTTTAATGTAAGTATAGTTTTATGACAAAGCCCAGGATTTGGGTTTATTGGTTCCTCAGAGACAGACGCCTCCGTTTGCTCTCTAAATGAAGAGGTTTGCAGACAGACCAAGAGGAAGAGATGATTGCCTTGGCCAAGTCACTCAATGACGTGTTTTCTATTTTTCTTTCCTCTTCTTCACGCGGCTCCATCACTTCATCAGACTTTTATAGCAAATGTGTTTTCTGTACAGCAAGTGCCGTAGGGATCCACCCAGTCTCTGATCCGGAGATGATGTCATGTGTGCTGGATTAGCAAATAGATATCATAGTTATAGCTCTATTCTATTCATTAATACATCATTATGTGAGTATAATGGCCTGAATTTGACCCGGTATCAGCCTCTACGACAGCAGCACTCAGACTGGGAGAGGGAGAAGCACAAAAGGCAGTTAAGCTGCAGTGCTTATGTGTTTACAAGGAACATGCTAATAGGAGGAGAGAACAGACAGAGACAGAGATGAGCTCATCAGTCTGCAGCATTAGACACTTAGGGCCAGATTCTCAAAAGAGATACGACGATGTATCGCAGGAAACCCCGTCGTATCTCTGTTTTTTTTTTACTGGGTATCTATGCGTGTGATTCATATAATCATTTACGCATAGATACAGCGAAGATCCGACAGGTGTAAAACACTTACACCGTCGGATCGTAGATGTAATGACTTTGCTGGCCACTAGGTGGCCTTTACGTTGATCTCTCATTTGCCTATGCAAATGAGCCTAATACGCCAATTCCCGAACGTTTTTACGCCGACTCGTTGTCGTTTCCGTAAGCGTAAACCTACCCCTGCTATATGAGGGGTAGGCTTACGAAGTTCCATCGTATGCCATGTTAAGTATGGCGTCGGGTCAGCGTCGTCTTTTTCCGTCGTCTTACTAAGTCGTTCGCGAATAGGGCTTTACGTAAGTGACGATCACGTCGGTTTCAACAACGTTTTCCGACGTGAGCTGGAACATGCGCACTGGGCTTTTTTCCCGGCCAGCGCATGCGCAGTTCGATTGACGCGGGGCGCGCTTAATTTAAATACAAGCCGCCCCTTTGAATTACGCGGGGATACGCCGGGCCATTTACACTACATCGCCGCAAACTACGGAGCAAGTGCTTGGAGAATACGGCACTTGCTCCAGTAAGTTGCGGCGGCGTAGTGTAAATGGCTTACGCTACGCCGCCGCAGATTCTACCAGAATCTGGCCCCTTAAAGCAGAGTTCCATCAATTAAAAGTCAACAGCTACCAAAAGTGTAGCTGCTGACTTTTAATAATCAGACACTCACCTGTCCAGCAATGCTACTCTCCCCCTCTCCTCTCTGTGGCGCCAGCATTGTAACTTCACAGCCAGACACACACTGCGCATGCACGAGCTGCACTGAATGGCCGGGCAATTTTCTTGGACCTGTGACGTGTCCCAGAAGATTGCATGGAGGGAGGGGGAAGAGGTAAATTTCCAGCACCGCAGAGCCCCGGGAGAAAGTGGGAGCTGGATGCCTCCAAAAAGAGTATATCCGACCCCCCCCCCCCAAAAAAAAATAACATGCCAATTGTGGCATGTTAGGGGGTCACCTTCCTTAAAGCAGAAGTTCCAATTTTGGGTGGAACTCCACTTTAACCACTTAAGGACCCCTTCACGCCGATAAACGTTGGTAGAATGGCACAGCTGGGCACAAGCACGTACCTGTACGTCCTCTTTAAGTGCCCAGCCGTGAGGGGTCGCGAGCGCACTGCCGGCGGAGCACTCGCGATCCGGTCCAAAGCTCCGTGACCGCGCCCGTGGGACCCACGGACCTGATCGCCGCCGGTGTCCCGCGACCGGTCACCGGAGCTGAAGAACGGGGAGGGGATCATGCTCTGATTCAGTATGTCACAGGACATGTTGTCATTCATGGTTCCATCAATGAACTGTAGCTCCCCAGTGCCGGCAGCACTCATGCAGCCCCAGACCATGACCCTCCTACCACCATGCTTGACTGTAGGCAAGACACACTTGTCTTTGTACTCCTCACCATGTTGCCATCACACATGCCTGACACCATCTGAACTAAATAAGTTTATCTTGGTCTCATCAGACCACACGGCATGGTTCCAGTAATCCATGTCCTTAGTCTGCTTGTCTTCAGCAAACTGTTTGTGGGCTTTCTTGTGCATCATCTTTTGAAGAGGCTTCCTTCTGGGCTGACAACTATGCAGACCAAATTTGATGCAGTGTGCGGCATATGGTCTGAGCACTGACAGGCTAACCCCCCACCACTTTAACCTCTGCAGCAATGCTGGCAGCACTCATACGTCTATCAGACTGAGAAACTCTGTGAAAACTGAGGCCTAAAGTGATGAAGATTTCATCACTTCCAGTATTGGTTCTGCATTTACCTGGCCTTGGAGGGAGTTATCAGGGGTCTAATAAACCCCATATTCTATAAAGAGCATATGTCACTACCCAAGGTATCACAAGGGATGATACATATAAAAAGTTTTGTTAGCCGTTTTTTTTTTGTTAAGGTTATCTGAAAGACGGGTTTCAAAAAGGGTGCAGTTTCAGTGCTTGCCATAGGTGCTATTTTCACTAGATATGCCTCTGATCTCCCTCCCTTGCCAGACAAGGATTATTGTAAAGGATTATTGTAAAGCCACTCAGGCTCTCTGCGGGTGTTCTACTTCTTCCTGTCAGGCTGTCACCGCTGTGGCTTAAACCCGCTCCCCCCCCCCCCCCCACTTAGTTCTCTCTTTTCACACCGACCGCGGAGGGGAGGGAGGGCTCCATCCTGACACCCCAGTGTGTGTCACCCGCCCCCCACGTAGTACGCCTCTGACTCACACTCACTGCACAGGTCAGCCGGCGCCGCTGCGGGGGACAGGGGGGACTTAGCCCAGCCCACCACAGACACTCGTTCGAGCCCTGTTGAACAACCTGCCTCCGGGTTCCCCTCAAGCCAATCCCCCAATCGCACGGCACCCAGCCTGGGATGCTTTCAATTTGACTGAGAACACAGTGAGTCACTAGGGTCCCCTTTCGCCTCCGGTTGAGGCTCGGTGAAGCCTGTAAGCTTGGCCAGATGGGCCACGCCGGTGGGGTCCATGGATGCGTGCACCCTAAAGGTGGATGCCGCACCTGGAACCGGGACCCCGCAAAGATTTTAGAACACATAACAACCGTCACAGATATACCCATCCCCAGCATGCCCCGCGAGGGAAGAACTCCTCCAATTAGCTGCTGGGAAAGACTTGGTCTGCCAGAAACCCCTCTGGTGCCAACTGCCGACCAGAGATGATACCACATCCCTAGAATGCAGACTGACCCAGTGGACCCTTCTGGAATGACAGAGGTCACAATTTAGGTAAATCATGAGCAATGTAACTCTCCTATTCCAACTAACTTTAGCGTAGTGCCCATACTGAAAGTAAGGAGGCGCTACATACTCCCCCCTCCTGAATTGACACTGTCCCCAGTGTCCAAAGCATGCAAACATGAATGCTGGCCTGACACCTACCAAAACAGACAAGAGAGAGAGAGAGAGAGAGAGAGAGAGAGAGAGCGAGAGAGAGAGAGAGAGAACAGAATACACACAGTAAATCACAATGTTTCAAATGACATACAACATACACAACCCTATCTATCTAGCTGCCCATTCTCCGCAGTGTCGACAATAGGTGCATCAAAAAAACCTGTAAGGATAAAAGGCCATTAAACTATACAATGTTTACATACAACCTCCCAGTTCAGGATTGAAGCTGTGGGCTTGAACCTGAGCACAAAGCCTCCTTCCCTCTCGAGGAGTCCTAAGATTTGTAAGTGCTGTGGAAGAAATACAGGTATCTGCACCCCCCCCCCCCCTGAAATGTGTCAAAAATGACACCGAAGGGGGGAGAGGGTTTCAGATGAGCGACAGTTCCACTTTAGGGTGGAGCTCCGCTTTAAAAGGAAGTGGGTTGAATGATGCTGGCCATAAGACTGAGGACATCTAGTGATAAAAAGAAGTACTGCAGGATGGATATCTAGACTGAAGCTCAATATTGCAGCAAAAGCTGGTTTTCCTATTATATTTTTAATGACCTATTCATTTTTATTTTGTTATTTCTGTCTGGAGTTCTGCTTTAAGTGATGGCATTATGTCATATAGTGATTTTCCTTTTAACATTGGCTAGTGGAAACCTTTTTTTATGTCGGTGTGAAATGCTACACAGGACCCCTTAGCAATGAAAAGGTTAAATCTGGGTTGTTATTCTGCGCAGAGTCTGTCGGAGTTGTTATTCTGAGCTGCGTTTGTATTGAATTGCATTCCTCTGCCTCATTCCAGTCTAGGGCTGAAACTCATATTTGCTCCTCTGGAACCAATGTTGTTTAAATAATGGATATTCCAGTTAGCGCTCCATGTCAGCTCTGCCATAGACGGGGAAGAAAAAAAAACAGCAACAGCCAATCATACTTTTCCATTGCCCCAGCCAATTACAGAAGCTCGTTCTGTGATCGCCGCATTGATGGACCAATCCCGTCGGGTCGCTAACAGTCGTATCATCCATCAGAAGCTTCTACTTTCCTCCAAATAACGATAAAGTAATATTATGGTAGAGTGCTTTAAAAGCATGTTAACTGACAGCCATGCTTTGCCTGACAATTCATTACCATAAGTCGCAGCTCATTTGTGCTGAACTGACATGGGGAAAATAGCTGAGTTATGGAAAGACACAATGTACAAGAAAAACCTATTCAGTCCTTTCATAAAGACTCTAGTGAACCGTGCGCACCACCATTAATCAACCCACCGCGCCGCCATTTTTCTCTTATCTGCCTCTGACGCCACCTTCACCTGGGAGTGCGTCTTCAGAGACATCCTGATCTGAGATCCGCGATTGTCTGCCTGATATTTCCTGCGATTGCATCTGCTGCAATCAATGTTCCCTTCTGGATTGGAAGCCAAATTCCGGAATGCCTTCCAGTCCTAACGAAGACCTGACATCTCCAAGATATATAAATCTTATATAAAGATAGCAATGGGCGGACCTCTTACATGGGTGATCTGCTCCCCTGCGGCAGAGGCGACCAAAACTGGGACTTGCAGCTCCACAAAACGGACTGTCGGGCAAATCTGCAAAAAGCACTAAAAATGCATTTGATGTAAACAGACGCTAAAGATTCAGTGAAGCTTTAGGGTCTGTTTACACCAGATGTATTTTTAGTGCTTTTTGCAATTTGCAGATTTTCCCAACAGTCCATTTAACATGGTTTCCTATGGAACACGTTTCTGTAGTCCAACATGATGCAAAAAGCACTAAAAATTCATAGGTGTGAATCGAGCCTTATGCCTTGTACCCACGAAAAAAGTCAGACGGAATTTTTTCATCGGAAATTTCGATCGTGTGTGGGCCCCAGACTTTTTTCCATCGGAGTTTAGAAATAGAACATGTTTTATTTTTTTTCAATGGAAATTCCAATAAAAACACGCATGCTCAGAAGCATTGAACTTAATTTTTCTCGGCTCGTCGTAGTGTTTTACGTCACCGCGTTTTGGATGGTCGGAATTTGGTCTGACAGTGTGTATGCAAGACAGCTTGAACAGAATTCCGACGAAAAATTCCTTTGGATTTTATGTTATTGGAAATTCTGATCGTGTGTACGGGGCATTATGGTTCCTTTACACCAGATGCAGTCGTATGTTTATAAACGCAGTACAGACACATATGCAAGATAAATCATTGTATTTCAATGAGCCTCGTTTACAGTTTGCAGTGCTTTCATGCTTGTTTAAAAAAAAAAGTACAGAATGCTGCATTTTTCTGCACTGGAATGCACTGTAAATTAACGCAACATGACTGCACACAATTGCATGTATATGCAAAAAAAAAAACTAAAACATTTTTAAATTCCAAAAAAGAACTGCAAACGTGTGTAAACGCACCACAGAATGTAGGAAATGTGGTGTAAACAAGCCCTTTACACTGCTAAAAGGATCCTTCCAATTGGTAGCCAGTGGGCAGTAAAATCAGGCGGTTGAGCTGTGATTTTACTGCCCCCTGGTTATCCCCCAGAACTGTATACATTACTGCATCTGTGGCCATTTTAACTACATTTGACAATCGTCATCACTTGTCAAGCTTGCCCTTTGAGTTCAGTAGGACTGGGTGCAATGCATATGATTGCAGTGCGATATTACAGGGTTAAATCAGGAGGTGAGGAGGCAATATAACCCCTCCACACTACTTACCTCTGAAAATCACTCTTCAGATGGCACAGCAAATATTACAGCTCCCAACTGTCCCTTTGTTCCACTCGACCCTCCATTCTAGATTGTAAGCTCTAACGAGCAGGGCCCTCTGATTCCTCCTGTATTAAATATTTTTGTAATTGTACTGTCTTCTTCGATGTTGTAAAGCGCTGCGTAAACTGTTGGTGCTATATAAATCCTGTATTATAATAATAATAATAATAATAATAATAATAATTTTGAGGGACTGTCTCTGATTTGGAGCAATGTCCCTCTGTCCCTCTTTCCTCCTCATTTGGCCCTCATTTTGGTCTGATCTATATAGTGCACCACTTAAAGCGGAATTTCACCCTAAATATAAGATCTCCCATGTGATCCAGCATACTGGCGTCAGCGCCAGTATGCTGTTTTTTTTTTTTTTTTATCCCACACTTACTGTATTATCCAGTAATTTCATTTTTTTCCCCCGCGGTGGACGGCGCCAGTACAGCGCGTCACATCTTCCGAAAATACCCAATATGGACTCGGGTAATCTCAGCGAAAATGCGGCGCCTGCGCACAGACCTAGGAGCTGACTGCGCAGGCGCCGTATTTCTCCGAGTTCTATTTCGGAGGGCGTGACGCGCCATAGCCGTAGGACTCGGAGAAATACGGCGCCTGCGCAGTCAGCTCCTAGGTCTGTGCGCAGGCGCCGCATTTTCGCCGAGATTACCCGAGTCCATATTGGGTATTTTCGGAAGATGTGACGCGCTGTACTGGCGCCGTCCACCGCGGGGGAAAAAAATGAAATTACTGGATAATACAGTAAGTGTGGGATAAAAAATAAAAAAAAACAGCATACTGGCGCTGACGCCAGTATGCTGAATCACGTGGGAGATCTTATATTTAGGGTGAAATTCAGCTTTTATTACTTGAGCCCCGGGCCATAGTCAAAAGGTGGCTCTATAAATCCGGGGGGACGTCTTTTGACGTCCTCCGGCCACTGGGGGGCGCGCGCGCACACGGCGCATCCTCGATGTGCGATGTCCGCCAGGTACCCGCGATTGGCAATGGCAGAGCAGGGACGTGGAGCTCTGTGTGTAAACAGAGAGAGGAGACAGATGCTGTGTCCCTTGTGTCTGCCGCAATATCGCAGTCCCAATAAAAATCGCAGATCGCCGTATTACTAGTAAAAAAATTAATAAAAAAAAAAAAAAAGTCAGAATTCTATCCCCTATTTTGTAGCCACTATAACTTTTGCGCAAACCAATCACTATATGCTCATTGCATTTTTTTATTTTTTTTTTACCAAAAATATGTAGAATACATATTGGCCTAAACTGAGAAAAAAATATTAGGGCTGTGCAAATTAACTTTTAATCGATCGATTAATCTTTAATTTTTTTGATCGATCAAAATCTTTTTGATCGATTAAAACTCTTTTGATTGGTACTCATATCTCCGCCGGCTTCTGGGCCTTCAGGGAGTTCTGTTGGAGATCCGGTAATGTCACAGACACCGGCGGGGCTTACCGTGTCCATCTGAAGGGCTTCTTTGCTGTGCCTTCATATCTGCATGCCGGGGGGACCTTACTATCTGCCACATGCAAGGGCTGTTACACGTCCCTCTATCAACCTGGGATTCTACAACCATCCATTGGGAGTTGTGATAATTCCCTTCATGGGATATCTACATGCCGACGGACTGATGTTAACTTCTCCTCATCTGGATTCAGCAGCGGTATCGTTGTACACATTTTTATACCAGTATCACACTTGGCTACATGTTTTTATGACTGCTTTTGCTCCAGTTTGGTATTACTCACACCATTTTTACAGTTTATCGACATCTATCGATTTTATCTCCAGTGCAATATTTATTGTGTTACCTACTTGAAGACTATAAAAAAGTTTTAATGCTATTCCCATCGAGCGCTGCCTTTTTGTGTTTTTTTGTATCCTGCTATCCATTTTTCCAGTTGTTGGGAGCTGCACTGGGAATCTCTATGTGCGTTGTAATTAATCGAAATTAGTCGATTAATCGATAAAAAAAAAGATTAATCGAACACAAAAATTTTGATCAGTAACAGCCCTAAAAAATATATATATTTTTTAAAAATGGGATATTATAGCAAAAAGTAAAAAATAATATTTTGTGGTTTTTTTTCAAAATTTTCGCTCTTTTTTTGGTTTATAGTGCAAAAAGGACGCCAATTTTGTTTGGGAGGCATGTCGTACGACCGCGCAATTTTAATTTAAAGCGACGCAGTGCTGGAAGCTGAAATTTCACATGGGCAGTAAGGGGGTATATGTGCCCAGTAAGCAAGTGGTTAAAAAAAATAAAAAAAAATAAATAATGTTTTCCAGTACTAAATCTTTCATCCAAAAACCAGTATAAAGCAATAGTAGTGGTAAAAAAAGCACCTGTGGGTTCAACCAATAATGATTTTTTTTGTACAATTCTCTTTTAAGGGGGCGTGGCAAGGGGTGTGTCCTGTGCTTGTGTACTTTTGCTAATAGGTGTCCCTCATTCCCTTCTCAGAAAGTTGGGAGGTATGGCAAATGAGAGAGCCATAAAGGGTAAACACCAGGCAAACAGATACATCTACAGTTGAAATACATATATGGGAGCCGTTTTACTTCCCAAATGATTATTGCTGTCCATCCAGTCCTGAGATTTACACAACTCTGCCACACGGCTCTGTCAGGCAGGGCAACAGACATGATTATACACTTACAGGTCTTCTCCTTCCCCCACCCCATAAATGGAAGCAAGTACATATCCATTGGAGAGGCTGCAGTGATGGGCACTGGTAAGGCTGCAGTGATGGGCACTGGTAAGGCTGCAGTGATGGGCACTGGTAAGGCTGCAGTGATGGGCACTTCATTAAAAAGGTGGGGTATACATGGGCAGGGCAAAGGGGGTGGAGTCAGGGGTGGAACCAAGGAGGGGAGCCCGACAAAATGAGGATTCGCCTAGGGTGTCAAAAAATTCTTGCACCAACCCTGCCAGCACCACATATGTTTAGGACAGCATCTACGTATTGGATTGAGATATTGACTCAGAGACAGCCGTATAAATTCTGTTGCCTGTGCATTCCTTGGCTCTGTTCACAACTCTTATACAATGATTAGCTTTTATCTCCTTTCATCCCCAGAAGGCCAGTGCCTTCCATCTAAGGACGGCGTCCGTGTCTTGGAGTGAGATGTCACAGCTCTTGGCTGTGTTCACAAATCTCTGACAATGATCAGCCTCTAATGCCGACTCGTAAAGTTATTGAAAGGTCAACTTTAAATCAAATATTGAGCCTTGGCCCCCATTTTAGTTGCCGGGCTGAAATCACTTCCGAGTCCCAGGCTTGGATTACGCACGCCTAATAATGAGCTAGCATAGCATACTAGCTCATTATGAATTACTTCCCTCAAACCGAAGCCACCGCAGTGGTCCACATATCCCCCTCCGGCCGCTGACATCTCTCCTGACGCTTTCATCCGGATATCGCGCTGTAATTGGACTGGAGCCACGGTGACGTCACTTCCACGCATGCGGTCGGGAGCCATTGGTAGCAGCACACGGACTGAAGCAACGGCACCTAGGGTTTCAGTTTGCCCCAGTGTGCATGTGCCAATGACATCAGCACATGCAGGGGACAGGGGATATCTCCTAAACTGTGCAGGTTTAGGCGATATCCTGGGTAACTACAGGTAAGCCTTAAAAGGGTTTTAAAGGTAAAAAAAATAAAAAATCCCCTAAATAGATTCCTTTACCTTAGTGCAGTCCTCCTTCACTTACCTCATCCTTCCATTTTGCTTTTAAATGTCCTTATTTCTTCTGAGAAATGCTCACTTCCTGATCTTCTGTCTGTAACTACACACAGTAATGCAAGGCTTTCTCCTTGGCGTGGAGAAAGCCTCTTGAGGGGGGGAGGGGGTGAGCAGGAGTGTCAGGACGCCCACTAACACACAGCTCCTTTCTCTATCTGCAAAGTAGAGTGTCCTGACTTGCCTGCTCGCCCCCTCCCCCTCAAGAAGCTTTCTCCACACCAGGGAGAAAGCCTTGCATTACTGTGTGGAGTTACAGACAGAAGAACAGGAATTGAGGATTTCTTAGAAGAAATAAGGACATTTAAAAGCAAAATGGAAGGGTGAGGTAAGTGAAGGAGGACTGCACTAAGGTGAAGGAAGTTACATTTTTGTTTACCTTTACAACCCCTAGCATAAAGTGGCTGTAAAGGGTTCACAACCACTTTATTATCTTTACTTCAATAATTTGTGACTCCAAATGGAAAAAGGATCAGATTGACCATATAAACGTTGCAGAATTGAAAGGACATGCAATTCTAAGCACACGCCAGACCCTTCATTACTGTATTTGCCTCTATTGTGAGCTATGCGGATACTTTAACCACTTAAGACCCGGACCAATACGCTGGCAAATGACCCAAGGGGTTTTTGCGATTCGGCACTGCGTCGCTTTAACAGACAATTGCGCGGTCGTGCGACGTGGCTCCCAAACAAAATTTGCGTCCTTTTTTTCCCACAAATAGAGCTTTCTTTTGGAGCTTTCTTTTGGTGGTATTTGATCACCTCTGCGGTTTTTATTTTTTGCGCTATAAACAAAAATAGAGCGACAATTTAAAAAAAAATGCAATATTTTTTACTTTTTGCTATAATAAATATCCCCCAAAAATATATAAAAAAAAATTTTTTTTCCTCAGTTTAGGCCGATACGTATTCTTCTACATATTTTTGGTCAAAAAAATCGCAATAAGCGTTTATCGGTTGGTTTTCGCAAAATTTATAGCGTTTACAAAATTAGGGATAGTTTTATTGCATTTTTATAAATTTTTTTTTTTTTACTACTAATAGCTACGATCAGCGATTTTTTTTCGTGACTGCGACAATATGGCGGACACTTCGGACAATTTTGATACATTTTTGGGACAATTGTCATTTTCACAGCAAAAAATGCATTTAAATTGCATTGTTTACTGTGGAAATGACAGTTGCAGTTTGGGAGTTAACCACAGGTGGCGCTGTAGGGAATGTGTGCCCTAATGTGTGTGTTTACAACTGTAGGGGGGTGTGGCTGTAGGTGTGACGTCATCGATCGCGTCCCCCTATTACAGGGATGACGCGATCGATGCTCCGGCCATAGAGAAGCACGGGGAAGCCGTGTGTACACACGGCTCTCCCCGTTCTTCCGCTCCAGGGACGGATCGCCGCACTGCAGCGGCGATCGGGTCCGCGAATCCCGCGGTCCCGGAGCTTCGGACCGGGTCGCGCCCGCGACCCACGGCTGGGTACTAAAACCAACGTATATATACGTTGATGTGCCCAGCCGTGCCATTCTGCCGACGTAAATGTGCAGGAGGCGGTCCTTAAGTGGTTAAAGTGTTACTAACCCTCCATTCACTATAGCTGGTCTCCCACAATACACAGAACACGGACATGTAATTATTTTAGTAAATACAGTGCCTTGAGAAATTATTCATACCCCTGAAATTTCTATATTTGGTCATGTTACAACCAAAAAACGTAAATGTATTTTATTGGGATATTATGTGACCAGCACAAAGAAATATGTGAAAAGTGTGGCGTGTATATGCATTCAGCCCCCTTCACTCCGATACCCCTAACTAAAAGCTAGTGGAAACAATTGCCTTCAGAAGTCACCTGATTAGTAAATAGAGTCCACCTGTGTGTAATTTAATCTCAGTATAAATACAGCTGTTCTGTGAAGCCCTCAAAAGGTGTGTTAGAGAACCTTACATAGTTACACAATCACATAGTATGTGAGGTTGAAAAAAGACAAGTCCATTAAGTCCAACCTATGTTCACCTTAGTGAACAAATAGGATCACGAAGGCCAAGGAACACACCAGACAAGTCAGGGATAAAGTTGTGGAGAAGCAGGGTTAGGTTTTTAAAAAAATATCCCAAGCTTTGAACATCTCACAGAGCAATGTTCAATCTATCATCCAAAAATGGAAAAAGTATTAGGCGGCGTACACACGACCGAGGTTCTCGCTGAAAACCAGCGAGAACCTCGCTGGAAGCTGCATTCCAGCGAGGACCTCGGCCGTGTGTACACAGAGCGCTCGCCCCGCCCGTCGGGAATCCCGTCGAGCGCATAGAGAGCAGGCTCTCTATTTGCTCGACGGCCCGCCTGGATGAATGGCTGGTTGCCATTCCCGACGGGCGGGTCGCCGATTTCGACGGCCGGCCGAGAGCCTCGACGGGCGGAACGATGTGTTCCGCCCGTCGAGGTTCTCGTACGTGTGTACGCCGCCTCATACAACTGCAAACCTACCAAGACATGGCCGTCCACCTAAACTGACAGGCCTGGCACAGAGAGCATTAATCAGAGAAACAGCCAAGAGGCCCATGGTAACTCTGGAGGAGCTACAGAGATCCACAGCTCAGATGGGAGAATCTGTCCACAGGAAAAGTATTAGTTCTGCTCTCCACAAATCTGGCCTTTATAGAAGTGTGGCAAGAAGAAAGCTATTGTTGAAAGAAAGCCATGAGAAGTTCTGTTTGCAGATTGTGCGAAGCCATGTGGGGGACACATAAAACATGTTGAAGAAGGTGCTTTGGTCAGATGAGACCAAAATTGAACTTTTTGGCCAAAAAGCATAACGCAGCATGTCACCCTGAACACACCGTGAAACATGGTGGTGGCAGCATCATGTTTCTTTACCAGGGACAGGCAAGCTGGTCAGGGTTGATGGGAAGATGGATGGAGCCAAATACAGGGCAATCTTAGAAGAAAACCTGTAAAGCCCTGTACACACGATCGGATATCTGATGGAATCTAATCCGATGGATTTTTTCTTCGGATATCCAATGAAGCCGACTTTCATCAGTCTTGCCTACACACCATCAGTCAAAAATGCGATCGTGCCAAAACGCGGTGACGTACAACACTACGATGAGTCGAAAAAAAATGAAGTCCAATACTTCCAAGAATGCGTCGACTTGATTCTGAGCATGCGTGGATTTTTGACTGATGGAGTTCCATACAGACGATCGGATTTTTCTATCGGCTTTTTATCCATAAGAATTTTTTTTCAAACAGGTTCTATTTTTTTACATTTTTTTGGAAATAAAACTAATGGGGCCCACACACGATCGGTTTGACAGATGAAAACAGTCCGTTTTGTTTTCAGCGGACAAACCGATCGTGTGTACGTGGCTTTAGAGTCCACAAAAGACTTGAGACTGGAGCGGAGGTTCACCTTTCAACAGGACAACGACCCTAAATATACAGCCAGAGCTACAATGGAATGGTTTAGATCAAAGCATATTCATGTGTTAAAATGGCCCAGTCAAAGTCCAGACCTAAATCCAATTGAGAATCTGTTGCAAGACTTGAAAATGTCACTCTCCATCCAATCTGACAGCTTGAGATATTTTTCAAAGAAGAATGAGCAAAATGTCTCCAAATGTGCAAAGCTGGTACAGACATCCCCAAAAAGACTTGCAGCTGTAATTGCAGTGAAAGGAGGTTCTACAAGGGGGGCTGAATACAAATGCACATCAAACTTTTCACATATTTATTTGTAAACAATTTTGAAAAACATTTATCTCATTTGGATTTAGGTCTGGACTTTGACTGGGCCATTCTAGCACACAAATATGCTTCGATTTAAACCATTTCATTGTATATCTGCCTGTATGTTTAGGCTACTTTCACACTGAGGCACTTTGCAGGCGATATAGGCTACTTTACACTGGGGCATCGTGCCTTCGATGGTAAAGCGCTGCTATTTGTAGCGGCTCTTTACTGACGTTTTTCACCCTCGCTAACGGACAAAAAAATTGTTAAAACCACCCATAAAGTGCCGCTGCAGCGGGCGCTTTAAGAGCAGTGTATACACCGCTCCTATAACACCTCAAAGATGCGGCTGGCAGGAATTTTTTGAGCATCCTGCCAGCGCACTGCTCCAGTGTGAAAGCCTTTTGGGCTTTCAAATTGAAGCGAGAGAAGAGGCTTTTTCAGGGTGCTTTTCAGGTTCTATTTTTAGCGCTATAGTGCCAGCAAAGTGCCCCAGTGTGAAAGTAGCCTTACAGGTTTTATTTTAAGATTGTAAATTGGGTGTGCTGCGCTGCTAAAATTAATACATCAATAGTGAAGGTGATAACAAAATGTGCATTGAGTGCAAAAAAATTGTATATAAAAAACCAACACCAAGTGTTCCAATGTATGACAAAATCATATAAAAAAACAAACTGAATTGACAAAGTTCGTAAAAAGCTCCAGGGAAAAATCAAAGTTCAGTGAGTTCAGAGAAATATCCCAAGTAGGGGATTGAGATACTGCAGGACAGAAGAGAGCCTCCACCTCCACCTCTTATAGTAAATCTGCTTACCAGATAGATAATAATCGTGAGCATCAACAGCACAGCAGGCTGGATTGCCTTAACGGGTATTAAAGTGGAATCCTGTGTGTATCTCCAAGCTTGGTCTCAATGCGGCTGGATCCCAGAAAAACAAACACTCCCAGAGTGTAGCCAAGGGAAGAGAAAGGAAGCCAACATAGAGTAGTAACGTTTTAAAAGTTTAATAAAAGAAATTCGATTGCACTTACAAAAAACGAATCCTTTGGAAGCATATAAATAGTAAGCCGGCCGGCTCTCACAATCCGCCCGTCCTTCCGGATGGTCGTGAGGATAAAAACAATGGTGTCGTCAGCACGCCGTTCCTCCGTCAGGAACGGCGTGCTGACGACACCATTGTTTTTATCCTCACGACCATCCGGAAGGACGGGCGGATTGTGAGAGCCGGCCGGCTTACTATTTATATGCTTCCAAAGGATTCGTTTTTTGTAAGTGCAATCGAATTTCTTTTATTAAACTTTTAAAACGTTACTACTCTATGTTGGCTTCCTTTCTCTTCCCTTGGCTACACTCTGGGAGTGTTTGTTTTTCTGGGATCCAGCCGCATTGAGACCAAGCTTGGAGATACACACAGGATTCCACTTTAATACCCGTTAAGGCAATCCAGCCTGCTGTGCTGTTGATGCTCACGATTATTATCTATCTGGTAAGCAGATTTACTATAAGAGGTGGAGGTGGAGGCTCTCTTCTGTCCTGCAGTATCTCAATCCCCTACTTGGGATATTTCTCTGAACTCACTGAACTTTGATTTTTCCCTGGAGCTTTTTACGAACTTTGTCAATTCAGTTTGTTTTTTTATATGATTTTGTCATACATTGGAACACTTGGTGTTGGTTTTTTATATACAATTTTTTTGCACTCAATGCACATTTTGTTATCACCTTCACTATTGATGTATTAATTTTAGCAGCGCAGCACACCCAATTTACTGTTTATATTTTGTTCATCTGACATTTGTGCTGCAGCAGCATTCACGTTTATCTTTATGTAAAATCGTTTGGTTTTGCCACCAATCCAATTTTTATTTTCATTAGACCTGCGCAGTATTTTCCACTGTTTTTCACTTATTTTAAGATTGCCCTGTATTCGGCTCCATCCATCTTATCAACTCTGACCAGCTTCCCTGTCCCTACTGAAAAAAAATCATCCTCACAGCATGATACTGCCACCACCATGTGGGGAGGCTGGAGTCCCCTGGTCGCAGTGATCAAAGGAGGGCAGGAACCAACCCAGGCCCTGTGCGAGCAAGTGTGCGAACAGTGTCAGTGACGGCCGGGTCACAGTCCAGAGGTCGACCCGCCGACAGGCTGGGGTCTGCGGCCTCCAGGCCTTCCTCGTCTGGGGGGCTGATGTCGCCAATAACGCCGGCCTTTGAAGACAGATCGGAAGGGGAAGTGTCCGGATCGGAGGTCGATGATAGCCTGGAGGTTTCGCTGGTGGTGGAGGTGCCTGCAGCGGCTGTGGGGGTCTTGCCCAGCCAGCCTGGCAAGTCCCTTTAATTGTCTAATGGGGATTTAGCTACTGCTTTGTGTAGGCTGTTGGGGCTGGGGGGGGGGGCTTTGGGTTGCTGGGAATGCTGTTGTTGGGAGTGATGTATTGGACAATGTTGTGCCGCCCCCTGCTGGCCCGCTGGTGGCAGGCAGCTCGCCTGCTGTGCCGGGTTCACCGAGTGGGTTGCTTGATTTACTGGGAGGGTTGCGGGATCTGGTTCAGCGGTTTCCTTTTCGGTCTTGCAGGTGATATGTGGGGTTCTGGAGGCTGTTTGTTCTTCACGGTACAAGGTGAGTTTGTTCAAGGCTGTTTTTTCAATTGCGTTTTTTGGGGCGTTTTGAGTGGGAGAGTTGGTTAGCCCCTCAAAAAAGGTAGTGGGGGGGCTACAGGTTGGGGGGACAGGGTGGGAAAGGAGTGGACGTTGTTTTGTAATCGCTGAAAGGTTCTGGGATTTGCCTGGTCCTGGAGTTCTTGGCTGTGCGCACAGGGCTGGGTGGGCCGTTCTTCATGCACAGGGACAGATCGTTCGTGTCCAGGTTTCAGTTCGTGGCGTTGTTCAGGAAGTGCTTAAGGGCAGCAGTGTTTGAGGACGCGCACTTTGCCTCGCACTCCTTCCAGATTGGGCTACTGAGGTGGCCCGGTGCGGGTTGAATGAGGCAGCGGTCAAGAGGATTGGGCGATGGGAATCCAGGAGATTCCGGTCTTATATACGCCCGCACATGTCGATGGATTATCAGGCTGTGTACTCACCGAAGCCGAGAGTGGCCCACCGTTGCGACCCGGCGCCGACCGTCCCCTGGAGTTGGGATAGGGGAGGTGAGCCCCGGGAGGCACCAGCGCCAGTGAGGTCCGGGTTGGTAGCCGGGATCCTGGTGCAGACTGGAACTGAAGCTCCTCCTGATGGCGGTGAGCAGAGCAGGCAGCCGAGGAGCCACAAGACAGGTGCAAGGCAGGTAGCAGAAGCTGTACTGAAGAACTGTGGAGCAGGTAACTGGAGGGGTACCGGGCAGGTGCAAGCGGATCAGACTGAGAACAGGTCCAGAGAGCAAGCCGAGGTTCAGGGGTTGGAGAGGTCAACAAGTCCAAAGTCAAGCCAGAAGTCAGGGATTTATAGAAGACAGCGTATCCAGGAACAAGAGCCAAGGTCAACTTCAGGGCGAGAGGAGAGTCGTATGGAAGGTCAACTTCAGGGCGAGAGGAGAGTCGTATGGAAATCCGGGTCAAAGGTTCAGGTAATCAGCAGAGAGTCCAAGCACAAGCTGAAGACAAACCAGCAACCTGCCATAAGACAGGGGCTGGTTTAAATAGCCTGGTCAGGCCTCTGATTGGTTCCCGGAAGGTCCACGCCCGTGCGCTCTGCGTCGCCAGACCGCGCGCCTTTCCCGCACGGGTACACGCCGGAGCGCCGCTCTATTGCGCATGTGCGAGGATCGGAAGACAGGCCTGGAAACCCCTACATGGATTGAGGGGGAGATTGGGAGGTGAGTTGTGGGCTGTTTGTATATGGGGTGCAAGGTTTTCCCTACTTTATGGGGTGTGTACATGTGCCTGACTGTCATTGTTGCTATTTGTTTTTCAGATGGAGGTCCTTTACGCCTCGTTTGGATTTTGGGGCATTCATTTGTTTATTGGGGGGCCAGTAGAGTGGACGCAAGGCCAGATGGTAGATAGCTGGGTATTTCCAGGCGGGAGGCAAGGATTAGGTGGTTGGGTCTCCCGGGGGTGGGGCAGGGTGCTGCCGGAGGTGCAGTGCTACGCGCCACTCAACCGACCTCCCAACGTGCTGGTTTTGCACGTGGGGGGCAATGACCTGGGGGTTAGGCCTATTGGGGCCTTGATTGCAAGGATTAGGTGGTTGGGTCTCCCGGGGGTGGGGCAGGGTGCTGCCGGAGGTGCAGTGCTACGCGCCACTCAACCGACCTCCCAACGTGCTGGTTTTGCACGTGGGGGGCAATGACCTGGGGGTTAGGCCTATTGGGGCCTTGATTGCAGCCGTTAAGTCGGATGTCCTGACGTTCCTTGTGGGTTTTCCGGGCATGTTGCTGGTCTGGTCGGACATAGTTGCGCGGACCACCTGGCGAGGTCGGTGGCTAGACTCAATAAGGTGAACAAAGTGGTCGGGAGGTTTGTGGCTAGACACGGGGGGTTGGTTATTAGGCACACAGAGTTGGAGGTTAATGTGGGACTGTACCTGCGCGGAGATGGTGTTCACCTATCCGATGTGAGTATGGATTTGCGGGCCTTAGGTTTGCAGGAGGGGATTCAGTGGGCCCTGCGGGTGTGGGGGGGCCCCTTAAGGGTAAGGGGTTTACCCTTTTGAGCTGTGGCAGTGTTCTTTGGTGGTGGCAGTTAACAGATGTGATGGAAGTGGTGGGGGACTCATCTGTGGGATACGCCCCTTCTGGTGTGAGTAAAGACTGGTGTGAGTAAAGTTGTTTTAGTTAAAATGTTAATGAAGAAAGATTAAATAATTAATATAATTAAATAATTCCAAAAGTGTTTAAAATTAATAGGCTGTTATGGCCATTTACTCCAACATCTGTGTCTCTCGTTACTGGTAAAAAGGGGGCAAGATATTAATGGGGGAATTATGTTAAGGGGGTAAAACTTTGGGCTATCTTAACTACACTAGTCAAGGCTCACTTACATAATATACATGGTCATATTGTAGCTGGACATCTCAGCATGACAGTACCTTTCACGGATTTGACTCTTCATACTCCTGATGCTTTGCCATCTTAAATCTTTATGAAGACTTTCAACTAAATGTTAACAAAGTCCATCTCCCTCCCTCACGTGGCCTTCCGCTGTGTTTATTGCCGATCTCAGCTCTTCGTGACAGTGAGCTAGTCACGCTAACACAGAAGAGAAAATGGCCTAGAACAGAGGACAGCTCGTTCTCTGCACACTATACCGTAATAGAGGGGATCTGTACACAGACCTGAAAAATATCTATTCCATGAAACCCTATAATTATGCATTTTACAGCTTTTCTAAGTAATCTTACACAAAAAGTGTTTTAGTGCAAAGTCACTACTAGTATAAGTAGCTAACATACAATATACATAATGTACCCAAACATTCACTGAAACTAAAAATCACATTCAACTATATACAGTAAAACCTTGGTTTGCGAGCATAATTCGTTCCAGAAACATACTTGTAATCCAAAGAACTTGTATATCAAAGAAAATGTCCCCATAAGAAATAATGGAAACTCAGATGATTCGTTCCACAACCATTTATTTATAAGTCCATATAAAAATATAGCAATGTGATGGCAGCCTCTAAAAGGATTAGAAGCAAAATACAGTAGGCGCTACAGTTTATAAAAGAGAAGAGAGGCCCCCCCTAAGTGTAGCAATATGGTTACATTTATGAAGGTACAACATTTAGCAACTCACATGGTTGATGATTAAAACAGGCACATCTAAGTAAAGCGTGGCTTAAAACGCTCATGGAGCGCAGCGTGGAAGGGATGAAGTTGATGGTGGTGCAGAGGATGGCCTATGAGCTCTTGACGCAAGAGCTCCTTACAGGTGTAATGCAAAAAAAACAACCAGGAGGGGGCCAGACGGGCCCCTGGGGACCATCGGGCCCCATACAGGTGTAATGCCTGTACCCCCCTGATGGTGGCCCTGGTGACAGGTGATGAGGTGGAAGAAATTTCAGCCAAATATACCTACTGTCCAGCAGGGATTTGAAGATTGTGTACACTATTGTACTGAAGAAGTGGATACATTGTCTGAGGACTCTGATACATTGTTCAAACATTCACTATTTGCACTATTGAACTTATTTTGTGTTTGGACTTTTTACACACATTATCATGTTGGTGTCCAGTTGAAATCACTTTTGCACTTTAACCACTTCCATACCAGGCACTTATACACCTTCCTGCCCAAGCCAATTTTCAGCTTTCAGCACTGTCGCAATTTGAATGACAATTGCCCGGTCATGCTACACTGTACCCAAATGAAATTTTTATCATTTTGTTCTCACAAATAGAGCTTTATTTTGGTGGTACACCTCTGCGATTTTATTTTTTTGCGCAACACCTAAAAATTTTTTTTAAAAAATTACGTTTATTTTTTTTCTGTTGATTTTTTTTGTAAATAAGTAAGTTTTCTTCTTCAATTATGGGCACTGATGAGCACCGATAGGCGGCACTTATGGGCACTGATGAGCACCGATAGGCGGCACTTATGGGCACTGATGAGCACCGATAGGCAGCACTTATGGGCACTGATGAGCACCGATAGGCAGCACTTATGGGTGGCACAGATGGGCACTTATGGGTGGCACAGGTGGTATTGCTGGGCATCATTAAGTCGGTGCTCATGTTGCCAGTCAGTGCCCATTTGTGAGCATTGATTGTATTATTTTTTTTTTTTTTATCTATTTGGGGGCACTCCCTGGTGGTCCAGTGTGGGGATTCGAGGGGGGGCTGCGCTGATAAACAATTAGCGTGAACCCCCCCCCCCCCCGTCAGGAGAGCCGGCTCTTCCTGTTTACATCGTAGTCAGCCTTGATTGGACATGGCTGATCACATGGTAATATCGAGATCGGAGATGCAGGGTGTCAGACTGACATCCCGCATCACCGATCGCGCGCCGGCATTAAGTCCTGATGACGTCAAGTCAGGATTTCAGAACCACTTCCCAAAAGTCAATTGGCCATTGACCGGGTTAAAATGGAATTTAGTGCTGCTCCTTATCAATACTCGCCTGTTTAATTACTCTAATTGTTGTTGCTCATTTTGCATTGGTTCTGTTTTGTTTTTTTTTAACCACTTCAATACAGGGCTTTTATACACCATTCCTTCCTTCCTAGACCAATTTTTAGCTTTCAGCGCTCTCACACTTTGAATGACAATTACTCAGTCATGCTACACTGTACCCAAACCAATTTTTTTCTCACAAACAGGGCTTTCTTTTGGCGGTATTTAATCACTGCTGGGGTTTTTTATTTTTTGCAATATAAGCGAAAAAATAGAAATTTTGGGAAATAAGTAACCTTTCTTCATAAATTTGGGACAAAATGTATACTGCTACATATCTATAGTAAAAATAACCAAAAAAAGTGTATATTTTTTGGTCTCTGTGAAAGTTATAGAGTCTACAAGCTATAGTGCAAATCATTGAAAATTATCACACCTGATGTACTGAAGGCCTATCTAATTTCTTGAGACCCTAACAAGCCAGGAAAGTACAAATACCCCCCAAATTACCCCTTTTTGGAAAGCAGACATCCCAAGGTATTTAGTAAGAGGCATGGTGAGTTTTTTGAAGTTGTAATTTTTTCCCACAATTCTTGGGAAATACGTCTCCCCCCACAAAATTGTCATAATAACAAGTTATTTCTCTTACACAGCACACGCATACTTGCAATGACACCCCAAAATACACTCTGCTACTCCTCCTGAGTATAGTGATACCACATGTGTGAGACTTTTACACAACCTGACCACATACAGAGGTCTAACATCCAACTAGCACCGTCAGGCGTTATACAAAAATAAATTGCACATCTCATTTCTCAAACAAGTACTGGTTTCTGGCGGCAGGTACTCTGGCGGCAGGTACTCTGGCGGCAGGTACTCTGGCGGCAGGGGGGACAATCTGGGCACACTGTTAGCTGATCTCCTCCTCACAGCAGATCAGTGTGTGAAGAGGAGACCCCATAACAATACATTACACACAATGGTGTGTTTTTGTTTACATTTAGTGACTGGCTGTGATTAGACACAGCCAGTCACGTGGTAAAGAGGCAATTTCATTGGCTCTTTACCCTGATCGGGGCTGGGCTCTATCCACTGGAAAAGTCTCACCCCCGATCACCGTGATGCGCGCCCCTGGGGGGCGTGCGGACACCGTGCACGCCGCTGCACACTCTGCATAATCAAATCCGGTAAGTAATACCGGATTCTCTGCCGCTTGCCACAACATGCAGCCCATCGGGGATCGGCTGTGTCAGGAGGGACACACCGGATCCCCGATCGGCTCGCACGCGGGCGCCATGCACGCCGCTGCTGCAGCTCTGCATATGGGAGCGGGTGTTCACAATTAAAAGCTCCACCGCCGCCACTCCACTACCCCCATCGGGGGGCGGCTGTGTCCCGAGGGACACAACACATCCCTGATCACTGCTCTGTGGGCCCCTGGGGGCCCGCAGTAGCGGCAAAAAGCCGAGGACGTCATATGACGTCCACCCAGGATGGGAGATCCCATCTGTGGACGTCATTTGACAATGGCTGGGTAGTGAAGTGGTTAACCTCTCATTCACACCGCCATTACTAATAGAAAAAAAAAAAAAAAAAACAAACACACACCATAAATCTTGCGCATAATTTGTAGACACTATGGGCCAGATTCAGCAAAGAAGGACTCCAGATACGCCACCGCAATTTCAAATGTGTGCCGTCGCATCTTTGTGCCGATTCACAAAGTGAGATACGCCGAAACACATGGCTTCAGCCGTCCGACGTAACTTGCCTACGCCGGCGTATCATGGGCGCATAGTTACGCTGGACGCATTCGGCGTTCCCATTAGAAATATGCAAATGAGTAAGATACGCCGATTCACGAACGTAAAGTTACTCCTACTATGGCAGGCGCAGCTAATGCAAAGGTATGGGCCAGGGAACGACACAGTCGAATTTTACGTCACGTACGCCGTTTACGTGGTACTACGTGAATAGGGCTGTGCGTAAGTTACGTTCACGTCATAGGCAATTACGCCGACGTATCTTAGGGAGTTTATGCAACGTTATTCTGAGCATGCGCGCGCATGCCCAGTTGGACCGGCCATTCATTAGCATGGGGTCATGCTAAAAAGATGCCGCCCACCTCCTTCCTACTTTGAATTAGGCGGGCTTACGCCGGCCGATTTACGCTACGCCGCCGCAACTTATGGAGCAAGTGCTTTGTGAATACAAAACTGGCCTCTCTAAGTTGCGGTGGCGTAACGTATATTCGATACGCTACGCCCACACAAAGATTCGCTACGCTACCTGAATCTGGCCCTATAAATTTTGTGCAAACCAATCAATATACACTTATTGTGATATTTTTACCAAAAATATGTAGAAGTATATTGGCCCAAACTGATGAAGAATTTATTTTTTTCCCAAAAAATTGGGGATATTTATTATAGCAAAAAATATATATATTTTTTTCAAATACCACCAATACCATTAATTTTGTTTGAGTACAGCGTTGAATGACCGCATAATTGTCAGATAAAGTGACGCAGTGTCAAATTGTAAAAAGTGCTCTGGTCAGGAAGGGGGTAAAATCTTCTGGGACTAAAGTGGTTAAAGGAACAGTTTATGCCAGCCTAATGCAATGATGCCAGTGTATAGAGCTGAATTCGCACCGCACATGGATCAAACTCGCACAGGACCCTTTTTTCCTGCAGCTTAGATTCGCACCGCACTGATATGAATGGCACTTATGGAAAACAATATTATTTTAATGACATTCGCAGCAGTGTGAACTCCGGCCTGAAAGGCAGGACAATGTGTAACTGTGTTCTGCCAGCAGTGTGGATCCAAAGTGGGTTAAATATAAGTACATACAAGCCAACTAACACAGATCTACAATCTGTAAATAGAATACTATAGCATCTGTGCAGTAACAATGAGGATCTGTCCGCACTGTGCTGGCAGGCAAGGTGTCAGTCATATTATACAAAGGAGACTACAATATGATTTATTGGCGACAGTGTGCCGCCCCTGGCAATCCTGCCGCCCTAGGCCATGTTACCTGTGCATAAATCCCTCCATGCAGCCAGCCCTGACAGGTGCTCTTCTATGGTCAGTGGGAGGAACATTGCCCCCTTGTTGGTATCAGTGGGAGAAATATTGCCACCTCATTGGTTTCAGTGAGAGGGATGGTGCCCCCCTTCTTGATATCAGTGGGAGGAATAGTGCCCCATTATTGGTACCAGTGGGAGGAATAGTGCCCCATTATTGGTACCAGTGGGAGGAATAGTGCCCCATTATTGGTACCAGTGGGAGGAATAGTGCCCCATCATTGGAATCAGTGAGAGTCGAGCCCCATACACACTATCAGTTTTCTTGAACAAGGTTTTCCTCTTCAGGTTTACCAAAACCATGTAGTGCAAGGACCTGCCTGATTGCATACAAATTGAGACTCTCAAGGTTTGACCTCATATTAGACGGTTTTGGTAAACCTGAAGGAAAACTGATAGTGTGTATGGGGCTTAATAGTGCCCCCTCGTTAGTGTCAGTGGGAGGAATAGTAGCCCCCTCGTTGGTATCAGTGGGAGTAATAGTGCCCCATTATTGGTATCAGTGGGAGGAATAGTAGCCCCTCGTTGGTGTTAGTGGGAGGAATAGTGCCTCACTATTGGTAGCGGTGGGAGAAATGGTGCCCCCTCATTGGTGTCAGAGGGAGAATTAGTAACCCACTATTGAAATCAGTGGGAGGATTAGTGACCCACCATTGGTATCAGTGGGAAGAATACCTCCCCATTACTGGTGTCAGTTTGAAGAATAGTGCTCCATCGTTGGTGTTACTGGGCCAAATAATGCCCCATTATTAATGTCAGCAATGAGTATTACCCCTATTGTTGCTGTCAGTGGGAGGAATAGTGGCATGTATCAAGGGCCAGATCAAAGCAAGCAAAGGGCCACATCTGGCCCCCAGGCTGCAGTTTGAAGACCACTGATCTAGTGTGATGCCATCAGTGATCTGGACCCTTTTTGCAGTGTATATACCCCTTTACAGTTTTCCATAATAGCACAGCAAAGACCTCTTGATCTTCTTGTCCATCTTTAAAGATTGGTTACAGATTTGCTGCCCCTGAGGTTTTTATTTATATTTTATTTTTTCCTCTGCTCTACCCTTCTCTTTTCTGCGACTTTCCCGCACAGCTGTGGCAAGCACAAAGGCTTGTCCCCAACACACAATGGTCGTCTGTTCCTGCCTTCCAGATGCTGGACAGTACCCGGGCTCAGGAGGGACCGAAGGGCCGTGCCAGTCTCCTGCTGGCAGTGCGCTTTGTGGACAGTGATGAAGAGGGAAACTTTCTAAAGATTTTCTTTCCAGATGACCTGTGAAGCCAAAGTGACCCCTGACCCCCTTCACCTCCCACACACACCCAGTCCCGTCCATTCCTATAGAAAACCATGAGATTCATGACCTGAGAGGAATTGTTCTTTTGCTGCTGGGAAGACAATGTGTCACCAAAGTGTCACAAAGTCCCTGGGAATTCGTCCAGGAAAGAATCTGTTGCATTAACACCTTGGGGGTTATTTGGTAAGATGGTGCATGGAACGATGACGATGGGCGTAATGCGATAATGCTGCATCACCTACAGATATACCCACCAACGGTATGTCCGATATAAACCCTAACTAAATATTTTGTTTGCAAAAGCATTTTTTGTAGCTTTTCCCCCCCTTTTTTTAATCTCAGTGCTGTTGATCTCCTGCAAACTTTTTGCAGCCACCTGTCTACAGGTACTCCAGCATTGCATGGCATTTCTTAGGGCAGGTTTTCTGATGGTGACAACAGTGGACCATGCCTGTGTAATGTGTGTTGAAGTGGACACTTGTAGTCGCTTTTAGAAGCTGTGTGACAAAGTGACAACACCGGAACACCATTGGGAGACAGGGACATAACGTTGTCACCTGATAACAGGAAGTGCCTGAACATGAATATCCGTGGCAGGATCACTAGGTTTTTTATTTTTTTTAAAGCTGCAGATTTAAAATGCTGAAACTTCCTGGGTTTTCATATATGTACAGTAGAAAATATTATGGGAGTGGTGTGTGTATGATTGGTTTTGCATATACATATAAAATATTATGGAGCAGTATGTATATACAGTGATTGGTTTTATATAAATGGGGGATCTGGTGTGTGTAGATTATATATATATATATATATATATAATGTGTGATTGGCTTTACATATATGGGGGACTGGTGTGTGTATACTGTATATAGTGATTGGCTTGCCATACATGATAGATTATATATATATATATATAAACGTTCGGGGGACCAGCTTGATCGCAGGAGACAGGCTTTTAAATCAAAACTGAGGTTTATTAAAGGGGTAATTCCCCCAAAAACCTTTTTTTAACACTGATTGAGGCTCGTCATGTCAAGGGGAATCAGGTTTTTTTTTATTAGAAACGAAGCAATACTTACCGTTTTACAGATGCATCGTCTCCGTCGCTTCCGGGTATGATCGTCTGGTCTGGGCGTGCCTGTTTGATTGACAGGTTTCCGACGGTCGCATACATCGCGTCACGAGTAGCCGAAAGAAGCCGAGCGGCGGTGCGGCTCTATACTGCGCCTGCGCACCGTCGTTCGGCTACTTTCGGAAAATCGTGACGCGATGTATCCGACCTCGGAAGCCTGTCAATCAAATAGGAACGCCTAGACCCGGAGACCATACCCGGAAGCGTCAGAGACGATGCATCTGTAAAACGGTAAGTACGGCTTCATTTCTAAAAAAAAAAACACCCGATTCCCCTTGACATAACGAGCCTCAATCAATGTTAAAAAAAAGGTTTTTGGGGGAACTACCCCTTTAAACACAAATGGCTTCACAGCAGCAAAAACAAAATAAATAATCAGTTTCACCGACTCTTAGGGCTCAGCACCGCTATTGCAATTCACAGTCCTTGCAGGTAAAGTTCCCCAGTTGCAGGCTTTCAGGCAGGACACAGCCAAGTCCTTTCAAAGCTCTTCCCAGCTTCTCATAGCTTTTGCAGCATTCACTTGTCCAGCATTACCATGCATAAACTCTGTAACTTCCTGTCCTGACTTAAACCACTTCCTGGACAGGTGCATTAACCCTTTTCGTTCTCTTAAAAGGACCACAGCCCAAATAGAGGAGAAACATAACGTCCTTCCAGGACCCAACCACAGTGTCCTGTACAATATACACATAAACACACACACACACACTTTATTACCAAACGTATTGGGATACCTGCCTTTACACGCAAATTAACGTTAATGGCATCCCAATCTTAGTCTGCACTCTGTAGGATTTAATATTGAGTTGGCCCACCCTTTGCACCTATAACAGCTTCAACTCTTCTGGAAAGGCTGTCCACAAGGTTTAGGAGTGTCTATGGGAATGTTTGACCATTCTTCCAGAAGTGCATTTATGAGGTCACTGATGTTGTACAAGAAGGCCTAGCTCGCAGACTCTGCTCTAATTCATCCCAAAGGTGTTCTATTGGCTTGAGGTTAGGATTCTGTGCAGGCCAGTCAAGTTTCTTCAACCCAAACGCGCTCATCCTTGTCTGTATGGACCTTGCTTTGTGCACTGATGCGCAGTCATGTTGGAACAAGAAGGGGCCATCCCCAAACTGTTCCCATAAAGTTGGAAGCATGAAATTGGTCAAAATGTCTTGGTAAGCTGACGCCTGAGGCCACGTACACACGATTAGACCGGTCTGATGAAACTGGTCCGACGGACCGTTTCCAGCGGACCAGGCTGAAGTGGTCTGATGGTCTGTTGTGCGTACACACCATTGGACCAAAAATCCGATCAGACCAGAACGCGGTGACGTAGAACACAACGACGTGCTGAAAAAACGATGTTCAATGCTTCCAAGCATGCGTCGACTTGATTCTGAGAATACGCGGGTTTTTGGTCCGATGCTTTTGCGTACTAACCATTGAACCTGTCTGACGAACAGGTGTCCGTCAGACATATTTTAAAGGAGGTTTTAAAACTTTGATCCGACGGACAACGGTCCGATTGGCCGTACACACCATCGAACTGGTCCGATGAAACTGGTCTGCAGACCAGTTTCATCTGACCGGTCTGATCGTGTGTACGCAGCCTTAAAAGGGGTTGTAAAGCATCCTATGCATTAAGGTGAAAAAACACTTGGCAATGACGGCCCCCCAGCCCCCCCATTTTAATTATCTGAGCCTGTTAACCTGCTGTGTGAGTTTCCGGCGTCCTTTTCTCCACGGAGTCTGGCCGTTGATTGGCTAGATTGAATAGGTTGATAGCAGCTCAGCCATTGGCTCGCGCTGCTGTCAATCACATCCAATGATGCGGCGCACCAGTGGTGGGGCCGAGTGATACAGTATCACGGGAGCGCACCCACAAGCTAACCCCTTTGGGAGAGCGCTTTCCATGAAGGGGGTTAGCTCTTGCAGGGAGGAGCCAAGACAGACTCAGAGGGACCCCAGAAGACCAGGAGCGATGCCACTCTGTGCAAAACCAACTGCACAGTGGAGGTAAGTATAACATGTTTGTTATTCAAAACAAAGCCATACAACCCCTTTATGAGTTCCCTTTCACTGAAACTAAGGGGCTAAACCCAACTTCTGAAAATCAACCCAACACCATAGTCCATAAACACATGGAGTCATGACCTCAACCTGATTGAAAAACTTTGGGATGAATTAGGCCTTGTACACACGACCGAAGAACTCGTCGGGCGAAACACATCGTTTTCCTTGTCGAGTTCCTTGTTCGGCTGTCGGAACTCGACGAGCCAAGTTTCTCCATTCCCGTCAAGGAAAAAAAGAGAACATGCTCTCTTTTTGGCTCGTCGAGTTTCTCGACAGTTTGCTCGTCGAAAAATGTACACACGACCGGTTTCCTCGGCAAAAAAGCTCCCCCACCAAGTTTCATGATGGATTCTGCTGAGGAAAACGGTCGAGTGTATGAGGCCTCAGAGCGGAGACTGGTAGCTAGGTTTTCACGTCTACACCGGTGCCTGACCTTACAAATGCGCTTCTGGAAGAATGGTCGAACATTCCCATAGACACACTACTAAACCTTGTGGACAGCCTTCCCTGAAGAGTTGAAGCTGTTATAGCTGCAAAGGGTGTGCCAACTCAATATTGAACTCTACAGACTAAGACTGGGATGCCATTAAAGTTCATGTGTGTGTAAAAGCATGTGTCCCAATACTTTTGGTAATATAGTGTGTGTGTATATATTAGAGCTACAAGCTTAATCGTCAAGAATCGTTATCACGATTTTTTCCCGTTGCGATCTTGACAAAGGGTTTCCCACTCTTCCCGCTCTTTGGTATGCAGAGAATTTTCTCTGCTCTCAGCTGTTGAACGTCAAAGTCTGGGCAGTCTGCCAAGTTTTAAAACATTCTATCAGTGGAATGTTAAGTCTAAACATTGTATACATTTTCCTTTTACATCGAATGAATACTTTTTTTTCCTGAAAGTTGCTGTTTTCACGTTAAAATAATTTATACATTTTTTTGCTAGAAAATTGCTAGAACCCTCAAACTATATATATATATATATATATATATATATATATATATATATATATATTTTTTTTTGTAGAGACTCTAGAGAATAAAATGGTGGTTGTTGCAATATTTTATGTTGCACTGTATTTGCGCAGTGGTCTTTCAAATGCATTTTTTTTTGGGGGAAAAAATTACTTTAATTAATAATAAAAAAAATAACCAATAAAGTTGGCCCAAATTTTTTTTGTATAGTGAGAAAGATTTTACACCGTGAGAATCGTGATCTTTGTACTAAGCAAAAAAAAGTGTGATTCTCATCTTGGCCAGAATCGTGCAGCTCTCAGATTCAGGTAGGGCGGCCTAAAGTTACGGCGGCGTAACTTTTCCTGTTCATGTTACGCAGCCGCAACTTAACACGCAAGTGCTGTATTCACAAAGCACTTGCGTGTTAAGTTGCGGGGGCGTAGCGTAAATTCGGCGGCCTAATTTAAAATAGGCGGGTAGGGGGCGTTTCCTATTTAAATTAGGCGCGACCACGCGCCGAATATACTGCGCATGCGTCGACCGTAGAAAAAATCCCAGTGCGCATGCTCCGAATTATGACAGTGTTTTCGACGTGAACGTTAGCGACTTAAATCCCCATTTACGGACGAGTTACACAAACAACGTAAAAAAAAATCAAAATGCTCGCGGTCACGATGTCCATACTTAACATAGGATGCGCCTGCTTTGGGCAGCTTTATCTTTACGCCGGGAAAACCCTTACATAAAAAGGCGTAAAGTGCTTGCGTCGGGTCGGCGTACATTCGTGAATTGGCGTATCTCGATGATTTACATATTTACGCCTGTCGGATCTTTGCAGCAAACAGCCGTATCTTGTTTTCTGAATACAGAAAACAGATACGCCGTCGCAAAGCCTGAGTTATGATACGCCGGCATAACTCTACCTGAAGCTGGCCCATACTATCTATATATATATATATATATATATATAATTTCAGTTTGAGAGTTCTAAATGTTTAGCTCACTTGCTGCTGTTACACTACAACTCCCAGCATGCTCTCTGGCTTACCTAGAGGCCCAGGACCTGCCAAGGCAGAGAGTTTACACTTACCAATTGAAAACAGGCCTCCCTTCTTAACTGTTCAGGTTGAAGAATAAGCAGATAATTCATTGAAAAACAGAGCAGACACATTCCTCGGAAAACAATGTGTTTTACGTGGCAAGAACCTTGGCACAGATAAACGCTTAACTGTCTTGTTCCCAGCGTGCCCCATAACGCATTGCTCAGAATATTGGTGGTCCTGATGGACACGGAGAGGTTAATGAAGCACATTCACTGTTCGGTCATCAGAAGAGCCAGGCAGAGCTCAGCACCAGTAATTTTCTACATAGACGCGCTGCTCTGTCGTTTTTATGGTCGTTCGCTCTTCTCAGAGCACCCATGATAGGGTCCTGGAATCTGGTGTACATCTTTGCACGCCCACCCTGTTACCACAGCATACGCCAGTCTGTATACTTCAACCAATCAGGATTGTTGGCTCTGATAAAATTGAATCTAAATAGAAGGTACTCTAAGATGTACGTCTGCTCATATTTAAGCTTATATTGCAGTCCTCCTAATAGCTAAAATCTCATAGAAGCTTTTATAGGTTAATGGCATTTCAAAAGTCATTTTCAATATATATAAATCTGCAGCTCTCATTAAATACCTGGCGATCCTGCCATGAAGACTGTTGCTCAGGCATTTCCTGTTGTAGGGTGACAACGCTCTGTCTCTGTGCTCTGGTATGTTGTCACCCTGTCTCACACACTCTCAGTGGAGATTACAAGCACCCATGCCAATGCACAATACACAGGAGTAATCACCATCAACAATCTACCCTGAGAAATCCAATGCAATTGTTTCTGGAGTGCATGTAGACAGGAAGTGGATGCAAAGAGGCTGTGTGAGATTAACAGTTCTAAGATGCAACAAAGATTAAATAAAAAGGGAAAAACAAGTGCTTAGTAAATAATAATAAAAATAATAATAATATGCCACAAAGCATACAAAAGAAAAACAAATTCAATAAGAGAATGTGCTATTAACCCCCCTGCCGGTATCCCCGAGCGCGATTCGGGTTGGATTTTTCAGGCAAATATCGATATCCCCGAATCGCGCTCGGGGTGAATGCAGAGCCTGCAGCGCGCTGGCTTACCTTGGATCCAGGCGGGGTACTGTACTCACCTTGTCCCTGGATCCAGCGATGCATCCCCGCTGTGTGAGCGAGTGGCGTCCTCCATTCGGCTCACACAGTGCCCGCGCGCCGCCGATCTCCGTTTCCTGCGACGTAACGGCGCACGGGGGCGGAGACCGGCGGCAAATTCAAAAATGTAAACAAATACATTACATACAGAATACTGTAATCGTATAGATTACAGTACTGTATGTAAAAAGTACACACCCCCCTTGTCCCTAGTGGTCTGCCCAGTGCCCTGCATGTTCTTTTACATAATAAAAACATTTTTTTTGTGCCTGCAAACTGTAGATTGTCCATAGCAACCAAAAGTGTCCCTTTATGTCAAAAGTGATTTTAGAGCAGCTAGAAAACAGCGATAATAAATTATAATCATTTGCAGAATTGAGCGATAGCGATTGGGGGGGAAATTCGTCATAAAAAAATAAAAGTAATGACAGCGACAATTCTGCAACTGAGCAAATTTCAGTGATTTTGATTTGATTACATTAGTGAATAATTTTTATTATAATTACATTATTATTTGTTATAATTATTTATAGTTATTTATTATATTATAATTTTATGATTTTGTGTTTCAAACTTTATCATACCCGGGATGTCTACTAGACTATGGTTTGGACAAATTTAAGTGAGTTATTCCTAAAAATTGCAGGCCTACAGTATAAAACGCAGAATTTCCATGCAAAATAATTGTACCGCTTTTGGTACGTAATTCCAGACAGAATCATACCGCCAGGGAGGTTAAAGTTACTCAAAGTTATCGCAAGCAACTATTTTTTGCTAATCTGTCTGCAAAAAAAAAAAAAAAGTAGAACAGTGGTCTCCAAACTGTGTCCTGGGGGCTGGATGTGGACTTTTGCTTGTTTTTTTTTCTGGCCCATGTGACAAATTTCTCCCACTGACATGAGACACTATTGCTCCCACTGAAACCATCAGTGAGGCACTATTATTTTCACCGACACCAACCATGGGACACTATTCCTCCCATTGACACCAACCGTGGGACACTATTCCTCCCATTGACACCAACCGTGGGACACTATTCCTCCCATTGACACCAACCGTGGGACACTATTCCTCCCATTGACACCAACCGTGGGACACTATTCCTCCCATTGACACCAACCGTGGGACACTATTCCTCCCATTGACACCAACCGTGGGACACTATTCCTCCCATTGACACCAACCGTGGGACACTATTCCTCCCACTGACACCAACCGTGGGACACTATTCCTCCCATTGACACCAACCGTGGGACACTATTCCTCCCATTGACACCAACCGTGGGACACTATTCCTCCCACTGACACCAACCGTGGGACACTATTCCTCCCATTGACACCAACCGTGGGACACTATTCCTCCCATTGACACCAACCGTGGGACACTATTCCTCCCATTGACACGAACCGTGGGACACTATTCCTCCCATTGACACCAACCATGGGACACTATTCCTCCTACTGACACCAACCGTGGGACACTATTCCTCCCATTGACACCAACCGTGGGACACTATTCCTCCCATTGACACCAACCGTGGGACACTATTCCTCCCATTGACACGAACCGTGGGACACTATTCCTCCCATTGACACGAACCGTGGGACACTATTCCTCCCATTGACACCAACCGTGGGACACTATTCCTCCCATTGACACCAACCGTGGGACACTATTCCTCCCATTGACACCAACCGTGGGACACTATTCCTCCCATTGACACCAACCGTGGGACACTATTCCTCCCATTGACACCAACCGTAGAACACTATTCCTCCCATTGACACCAACCATGGGACAATATTCCTCCCATTGACACCAACCATGGGACACTATTCCTCCCATTGAAACCAACCATGTGACACTATTCCTCCCATTGACACCAACCATGGGACACTATTCCTCCCATTGACACCAACCATGAGACACTATTCCTTCCACTGACACCAACCATGGGACACTATTATTTCCACTGACACCAACCATGGGACACTATTCCTTCCACTGATCCCAACCATGGGACACTATTCCCCCCACTTACACCAACCATGGGACACTATTCCCCCCACTTACACCAACCATGGGACACTATTCCTTCCATTTAAACAAACCATGGCACACTATGACAATGATGCCTAAATTGATGAAGAAATTGGATTTTTTATTTTATTAGGTATGTTTATAGCAAAAAAAAATTTTTTTCAAAATGGTCGGTCTTTTTTTGTTTATAGCGGCAAAAATAAAAACTGCAAAAGTGATCAAATACCACCAAAAGAAAGCTCTATTTGTGATAAAAAAAAGGACATGAATTGTATTTTGGTACATTGTCGCATGATGGCACAATAGTTAGTTAAAATAGCATAGCACTGTATTGCAAAAAATGGTCATGAAGAGGGAAACCTTTGGAAGCTGAAAGGGGTTGTAAAGGTTAATTTTTCCTATGCATTAATTTAAAAACGACAATGACAGCCCCCTTAGCCCCCCCATTTTACTTACATGAACCCGTTCACCTGCTGCGCTCTCCTCCGACGTCCTCTTCTCTGCTCAGTCTGGCCGTGGATTGGATGGATTGATAGCAGCGCAGCCATTGGCTCGCATTGCTGTAAATCACATCCAATGACGCGGTGCGCCATGAGGGCGGGGCCGAGTGATACAGTCTGCAGCTGAAGCCACCAGCTGTATCACAGGAGCGCGCCCGCAAGAACTAACCCCTATGGGAGAGAGCTCCCATGAAGGGGGTTAGTTCTTGTGGGGAGGAGCCGATACAGCCGCATAGGGACCCCAGAAGACCAGGATTGGGGCCACTCTGTGCAAAACAAGCTGCACAGTGGAGGTAAGTATAACAAGTTTGTTATTTTTTTTTTTTAAAGGGAACCTTTAGCGTCCCTTGAAATTGTTAAAAGAAAAAAATGGCACACAGACCCCAAAGTTCCCCTATAATACATAGCAGCCCCATAAGGGGACGTCATTGGAGGGGTCCACATGACAGGCTTTCTAAATCACAGACAAGTATTCAGATCATTAAAAAGGTTGTAAAGGTTTGTTTTTTTATTTTTTAAATAGGTTCCTTTAAGCTAGTGCATTGTTGGTTCACTTACCTTTTCCTTCAATTTCCCTTCTAAATGTTTTTTTTTTCTTTGTCTGGATTTCTCACTTCCTGTTTCTCCTCAGTAAGCTTGCCCACATCACCCCCTGGGGGTTAGTCAGCCAGAACAGCTTACTGAGGAGGAACAGGAAGTGAGAAATTCAGACAAAGAAAAAAAACATTTAGAAGGGAAATCGAAGGAAAAGGTAAGTGAACTAACACTGCACTAGCTTAACCCCTTCCCCACGAGCCATAGTAAAATGACGTCGGTGGGGACCCTTCCTCCTTCAGACTGGACGTCATATGACGTCCTTGTCTTTTTCGGCCGCTAGGGGGCGCGCGCCCCATTCCTCGGGACCCGGTGCGACCGCTGGGCACCCGCGATTGCCCGCAATCACGGCAGAAGCATGGATCTGTGTGTGTAAACACACAGATCCATGTCCTGTCAGCGGTGAGGAGACTGATGTGTGTTCCCAGTACAGAGGAACACACATCGATCTCTTCGCCTTGTAAATCCCCCTCCCCTAACAGTTAGAACACACTTTAGGGAAAATATTTAACCCCCAGTTTTATAGCACTAATCGCTGTGTAAATGTGAATGGCCCCAAAAATGTGTCAAAAGTGTCCGCCGCAATGTCACAGACACAATAAAAAAAAAAACATATAAAAAAACGCAGATCGCCGCCATTACTAGTAAAAGAAAAAAAATTCCATAATTCTATTTCCTATTTTGTAGACGCTAAAACTTTTGCGCAAACCGATCAAATACGCTTATTGCGATTTTTTTACCAAAAATATGTAGAAGAATACGTATCGGTCTAAACTTATGGAAAAAAAAAAGTAAAAAAAAAATATGATATTTATTAAATCAAAAAGTAAAAAATATTGTGTTCTCTTTTCAAAATTGTCACATTCTTTTGTTTATAGCGCAAAAAATAAAAACCGCAGAGGTGATCAAATACCACCAAAAGAAAGCTCTATTTGTGAGAAAAAAAGGACGCCAATTTTGTTTGGGAGCCACGTCGCACAACCGCGCAATTGTCATTCAAAATGCGACAGCGCTGAAAACTAAAAATTGGTCTGGACAGGAAGGGGGTGAAAATGCCCTGTATGGAAGTGTTTAAAGGAACTTATTTAGAAAATAAAAAAACAAACCTTTACAACCCCTTTAACTCTGACTTTGCTTGTTGCATGCTTATCCCAGCCCAGTGACTCATAGAATTGCAGCCAAACACAGCCAGGCAACTAGCATTTACAGAAGCTCAAACAAACAGGGGTAGTCCCTAGGAATCCTATGGAAGTGGATAGAGTGGCAACCTCAACCTGGAGACCGACCAGGTCATGCCACCAACGTGTTTCGCTCTGAGGGGGTGGAACGTAATGAAACGCATTGGAAAGTGACCTGGTCTGTGTCCAGGCTGTGGTTGCCAATCTGTCCACATCCATAGGATTCCTCAGATGTGTGGCATCAGGGACTACCCCTTTATTTTTTGAGCCACTGCAGGAGCCAGGACACGCTCTATCCCCTGCCAGCACTTTTAGCAGCAGATGTGGAGGTACCTGCCAATACACCCCTTATTCACCGAGCCTGAGCGGCACACAAAGAGCTAACAGGTCATAGCATTTACAGAAGAAGGACAACAATGCAGCTTCCCCTCATTTTTCAATTATTTCAAAAATTAAGTGTTTTAAATGTAATAAAGTAACTTAAATTTCCATAGCCAAATGTAAAAATAAATTAGATGAGATACAAAAACTCAGAAAGTCCCTGAGATGTAACTTGAAGGCGTAGACGTACACCTGTCATATACATGCCTCTTACCTTGGCTGGCAGCACGGTGCGTTCTGTGCTCCTGTGATGTCCTACTTTCTCATCCATCTCCTGTAAAATAAATGAAGGATTTGGGAGGGACTGGAAGATGCTCTTTAACTTTACAGCCTACTTTTTCCTGGCACTAAATTCAGTAAGCATCGCATGCCTGCTTCACTGTCTGGAGAGACCATAGAGTATGGTGACCAGACATCCCCGGTTTCAGGGGACAGTCCCCGGACTAATAAGGACACTGTTCCCGGACCAAGTCTGTCCCCGGTTTTGTCCCCAGATTGGATTTGAACAGGGGCTGGGGCAATTTCAAAGACATTCAGTGCAGAATGAAAAAAAAATTCTGAATTACACACCTCTACTCTGCCGCTCCTACTAGCTTGCGGGGGGGCTTATTTTTTTTTCCATTATCTGTGCCCCTTTCTTAGGATCATGTCCTTTTCGGAGCGGAGGGAATATTTCTTCAGTTTCAAGTGCATGCCCATTCAGCTCCACTCACATGTTCTTTTGCATTGGCTCAAGACCAGCCGCCTGCCTATCTCCTTGCCTTCCCTGGCAGAGTGATCTTCCGCCGCACCCCACCCAGTAGTAGCCGGGGGCGCAGAGAGTAAGACTTGAGAGGCTGTGAGGCGGGCGGTGACAGGCAGAGAGTTGCTGATTTCCAGCATTACTAGTAAAAAAAAAAAAAAATATGTCTCCGGATTTCATTTAAAAAATCCATACCCAATGTTCACAGGTCTCCCACCATTAACTACAGGATTAGGTCTCATTCACAGGGCAATGAGAGCCGTACAGCGCAAAGAAGGCATTTGTTTAAATATAGCTGGCCAGTTACTGTTATTTTTTTTTTTTTAAACTAACAGGTTCCTCCATATACCCTCCATCTCCCTGTCAGGACATTGTATCCTAACAGCAGCACCTGCTGCTGTCAGGATACACTGCTGAGTAGCTGCAGCCACTGATCAAGTAAAGTTTTCCAACATCCTCCGACAGAAGTCAATCAAACACCAGTGTATGGGTGTTTTGTCACATATGGCTACCCATCACATTTGGCTACCCGCTGGAGTGCACATGCGCGATGCGTTTCAACACTTTTACAAATGTGATGGGTAGCCGAATGTGACGATGAAATATAGTTAGAGAAGTTAGCTGAAAGGCATTTAGCATTTGTAAAAGTGTTGGAACGCATATGGCGGTGTGGCGCATGCTCACTTCAGCAGGTAGCCAAATGTGATGGGTCGCCATATGTGACGAAACATGGGCAGCTGCTCGGTTCTCATCTACGCAGTTTGCTTTTGATCATTTCTGCAGTGATTTTTGCTATGCGTTTTACGTTTTTGCACAATCGATTTTGCCATGATTTGCATTTTTTATGCTTTTTGTTAGGCAGGTTAAAAAATGCAAATCGCGGCAAAAAAATAACTACATTTTTTTCTGCAGCTTCTCCATTGATCCCAGGTTAACACTGCCGCAACTTGTCATGCGACTTAAGCGTTCTAAGTCACAAGACAAGTTGCTCAACATTAGCAGCAATGGAACCGTTCTAATGGGAGCGACTTGAGTCGTTCTGACGTAGAAAAAAGGTTCCTACACTACTTTTGGTGCAACTTCAATACGAGTTGCATTGACTTCTGTTAAAGAAGTCATATGCAAGCAGCGATGAAGTCGCACTGGCATGTCGGATTCAAAGTGGTTGAAAAAAAAGCATAGATGTGAACGTGTCCCATAGGAAACCATGTTAAATGAATTGTAGTGCATTTCTGCAAAAACTGCCAAAAAATGCACAGGTGTGAACTGAGCATTATGTCCGATGTAAGCTTTTCGTCAGAATTTCCGACCGTGTGTATGCTCCTTCGGACTTTTACTGGCGGAATTAACGCCAGCAAAGGTTTGAGAGCAGGTTCTCTATCCCTCTGACGGAAAAAATTCCTAACGGAAAATCAGATCGTTTGTAGCAATTCCGACACGCAAAATTCCGATGAATGCTCGGAAACAATTCTACGCAATGCTTGAAAGCATTGAACTTCTTTTTCTCAGCTCGTCGTAGTGTTGGACGTCACCAAGTTCTTGGCGGTCGAAAGGTCAGAACTTTTGTGTGACCGTGTGTATGCAAGCCAAGCTTGAGTGAAATTCCGTATTTGCAACCGGCTGCAAATAGCTGCGAGAGCTGTCAGCTTCCCACTGCTTTCAATAGGGCTTTCCGCCCACAGATAATTGCTGGGTCTCCTGCAGATAACCACAAATGGTACCATTTGCAAGTGTGAATGAGGACTTGATGAGCAGGAAGTAGCAGGTAGTGTACAGGTAAAAAAATTTTTTTTTATTAAAGTAGAGTAGCCGAAAGCTATAACTCCTGTCTTTCTGACTGTATCTCTGTTGCAGTTTTACTTCCTGTTTGATGAAACAGTCGTCACTTGGACAGGAAGGAAAGCAGAATCTCTCTAACAGAGCCCTGGAAAGTAGTAACAAACCTAAGAGGGGTCCACATAGAGTCCACAAACCATGGCATGCACAACGCCGTGAAAAAGTATTCATACACCTAGAAATTTTCCAAATTTTTTCAAGTTACAACCAAAAACGTAAATTTATTTTATTGGGATTTTATGTGATAGACCAACACAAAAGTGGAACATAATTGTAAAGTGGAAGGAAAATGATAAATGGTTTTCAGTTGTGATTTACAAATAAATATGTAAAAAGTGTGGCGTTCTCCCAGTCCACACCGAAGAATCCCTACCCCCTCCTCTGATCGCTTCTCTTACCTGCAACCCTTCCTGCTCGCCACAGCTCTCGGACTCCTCACTGCTATAGCGCCAGCCGCCCCCGATCTTGGTTACTAGGGTTGTCCCGATACCGATACCAGTATCGGTATCGGGACCGATACCGAGTATTTGCGGGAGTACTTGTACTCCCGCAAATACCCCGATAACTAAATAGAATACTTCCCCCCCGCCACATCGCGCCGCCGCATCGAAAGCCGCCGCATGGGTTAAACGGCGTGCGGGAACATCACAGCATTCATTTGATTAGCCCATGCGTATAGACACTCCCCCTTGCTCGGGATTGGATGGGTGATCGTGATCTGTCCAATCCCGAGCAAGGGGGAGTGTCTATACGCTCAGGCTATTCAAATAAATGCTGTGATTTTCTCCATGCGGCGGCGCGGCGGCTTTCGGCAAAGGTATGGGGGAAATGGCTGGAGAGACATGGCAGAAGGGACATGGGACATGGCTGCATATGTGAGGGACATGGCTAGAGGGACATGGCTGAAGGGACATGGCTGCATATGTGAGGGACATGGCTGAAGGGACATGGCTGCATATGTGAGGGACCTGGCTAGAGGGACATGGCTGAAGGGACATGGCTGCATATGTGAGGATCATGGCTGAAGGGACATGGCTGCATATGTGAGGGACATGGCTAGAGGGACATGGCTGCATATGTGAGGGACATGGCTGAAGGGACATGGCTGCATATGTAAGGGACATGGCTGCATATGTGAGGGTCATGGCTAGAGGGACATGGCTGAAGGGACATGGCTGTATATGTGAGGGACATGGCTAGAGGGACATGGCTGAAGGGACATGCCTCTATATGTGAGGGACATGGCTAGAGGGACATGGCTGAAGGGACATGGCTGCATATGTAAGGGACATGGCTAGAGGGACATGGCTGGAGGGACATGGCTAGGGGGACATGGCTGAAGGGACATGGCTGCATATGTGAGGGACATGGCTAGAGGGACATGGCTGGAGGGACATGGCTGCATATGTGGGGGACATGGCTGAGGGGACATGGCTGCATTTGAGGAAACATTTAAAAAAAAGTATCGGTATTCGGTTTCGGCGACTACTTGAAAAAAAGTATCGGTACTTGTACTCGGTCCTAAAAAAGTGGTATCGGGACAACCCTATTGGGTACCATGTCTCAGGCCTCGGCAAATTGCGGGTTAAGATCATATCCCTCAACGCCCGGGGTTTAAACATCCCTGAAAAACGTTCACGACTTCTCTATGCCATGCAACGCGAGAAGGCAGACATATTCTTTGTCCAAGAAACACACTTTCGTACGGATGCGATGCCGAAACTGCAAAATTACTACTACCCTTCGGTGTTCCACGCCACTTCGCCCTCCTCCAAAACAAAAGGTGTATCAATACTTATAGCAAAAAATGCCCTTTTCAACTAACAGATTTGGCTTCAGATGAGGAGGGAGGTACATCTTCCTTAAGGGTTCACTTCTAGGCCGCAAAATAACCTTAGCCAATATCTATGCTCCGAATTCAGGCCAGGTCTCCTCCTTTCGATCTCTCACTACCTCCCTATCTGCCTTTCACGAAGGCATGCTTATTATGGGTGGTGACTTTAATGTCCCCCTTGACCCGTTACAGGATACTTCGATGGGTACATCATCCCTTACGTACGCAACTCCCAAAACCATCAGGACACAAATCCAGACGTTGCTCCTCCATGACACGTGGCGCACCCTGAACCCCAATGGCAGAGACTTCACTTTCTTCTCGGCCCCCCACAACAAACACTGCAGGATTGATTACCTTTTTTTGACGCAAACAGATCTGCCCGTTCCAGAACGCACCTCCATTGACCCCATGTTCCTGTCCGGCCATCACCCCATCTCGTTAACACTAGCAGTCCCTGAACAACGCCCCACCTCGCATTCGTGGAAACTGGACCAGTCCCTACTTACTGATCCCCTGATAGCAGCAGAAGTCGAACTCAGCATTAAACAATACTTTGCCGAAAACAAAACAGAAGATACATCCTCCTTGGTCACATGGGAAGCACACAAATGCGTAGTTCGAGGAATCTTGATGGACGCGGCGGCTTCGCGAAAATGGAACCGACACAAGCTCTTTTCGGAGCTCGCGTCACGTATCCACCGGCTAGAGAGAATACACAAGCGCTCCCACGCTTTAACTGCCTTACAACCCCTCCTGTTAGCTAGAACCGAAATGCTGGATTTTCTGAGTAAGCAAATTAAACGAAAGTATATCCTCTCCCAAAAAGTCTTCTACGAATTCGGTAATAAGGCCGGGCGACTATTGGCCAGAGCACTACAGATCAAGAAGGCCTCCACGACAGTACATTCCCTAACTGACTCTAGGGGCCAAAAACTTTCCTCATCTCCTGATATAGCTAACCAATTTATGACCTATTACTCAAAACTGTACAACCTTCACCCGACAACCGCGCCCACGGAATCATTCACTAGACAAAAAGCTATAAAAGACTTTCTGACGGAATACTGCCCCTCACCAATCTCAGACACTTTGGCCAAAAACCTTGACTCCCCTCTCACTGCTGCAGAAGCTACCGAAGCGCTGAAACTCGTGAAACCCGGGAAAAGCCCAGGCCCCGATGGTCTGACGGTGGGATATTATAAATCGTATGACACCCTTCTTACCCCCCACTTCATTGAGGCTTTCAACTCCTTTGCCTCTCCTGTCACTCCTCCCCGGGATCTGCTAACGGCTCATATAGCGGTAATCCCGAAGCCAGGGAAGGACCCTTCTTTGGTTACAAATTACAGGCCCATTTCCCTGTTGAACGTGGACCTTAAATGGTATGCCAAAATGCTTGCGCTTCGCTTGCTTCCCCTTTTGCCCCGATTGATAAACCTGGACCAGGTCGGCTTTATCCCTGGTAGGGAAGCCAGGGATAATACCCTCAAAGCCCTCTCCATCCATCACTGGCTCACATCAACTCAGCAGAAGGGCTTCTTTCTTTCCCTTGACGCGGATAAGGCATTCGACAGGGTGGGACTATATGACGGACACACTGACCTTTTTAGGTATCCCGCAAAGAATGCTCAACTTTATTTTAGCTCTATACTCCAATCCTACTGCGAAGGTTAGGGTCAATGGTCACCTGTCGGATGTCTTCTCCATCACCAACGGAACCCGTCAGGGCTGCCCCCTCTCCCCACTTATCTTTGTCCTTACGCTCGAACCTTTCCTACAGCGACTCAGACTTAACCCTGACATTAAGGGGATCGATGTCAACCAACACAACTACAAACTGGCAGCTTTCGCAGATGACATCCTCCTTTTCCTGTCGAACCCGATCACACCTATTGGCTGATCTCAAATCTTTTAACTACTTGGCTAACCTGCAAATAAACTTTTCAAAGTCCAACGCCCTCAATATCACTCTCCCTCCCGACATATGTACTCAATGTCAAGCGAACTTCCCGTTTAAATGGGAAACTGGCACGATCACCTACCTAGGAATTCAGATTCCCTCCTCCCTGCTAAACCTCTACTCTGCAAACTATCTCCCACTGCTACAACGTATTCAGACAGACCTCAAACGCTGGGCTACTGGCCTTTTTTCATGGTTCGGCAGAGCAGCTGCTATTAAGATGAATATTCTACCTCGCTTACTCTATCTTTTCCAAACAGTCCCAATCAGGCTTCCCCCAGCCTTCTTTTCAACTTACTGACGTATTTGTACCAACTTCATCTGGAATGGTCTCCGACCTCGGATCAGCCTGGACAAACTCTCCATACCTAAACTAGGAGAAGGCTTAGGACTCCCAGACATACTTAAATACCACCAGGCGTGTCACCTCACCAGAATCATTGATTGGAATATCCACATTACCACTAAAGCCTGGGTTTCTCTGGAACACTCATTCTCGAGCGTCCCCCTGGCCCTTACCCCCTGGATCGGGACGAACGCTCTCCCTCCTTTGGCCCGAACCCACCCCTTTATCGCACCTACACTTGCTGCCTTTAAAACGACGTGCTCTAAATACTCGATTTCCTTCATTTTGGGCCGTATGACCCCACTTAGACACAACCCTGACTTCACACCATGAATGTCCTCCTCATTTATGCTGGATAACTGGCCACACCCTCAGATTCGCGCACACCACTTCTTCGAAAACGAACGCCTGCTCTCGTATGAAACGCTGATGTCCAGGATGAGGGACGGAATGTTCCCGTTCTTGACGTATGTTCAGCTCAGGCATTTTTTTGACAAGCCCCCGCCCGAAACGGGCCTGGTCTCGACGCCTCACCCCCTTTGAATTATTGTGCTCGGAAACGGAACCCATGACACACCTAATTTCCTGTACGTACGCTTTGCTGTTCCCGACCTGTAAGCCAAAAGAAAACTGGGCTAGTAGAAAGTGGGAATCGGAACTTGCAATTGACCTGATGGACAAATCATGGGAGGCTATATTTTCGTGCATCCACAAGGGCTCGGTGAACGTCCACACGCAAGAAAACGCCTTCAAACTGTTCACAAGATTGTATAGGACTCCTCTCCGGCTACACAAAATATAGCCATCAGTTCCCCCTAACTGTTGGAGATGTGGAGTCGAGACGGGCTCGTTGCTACGCATTTGGTGGTCGTGTTCTAAGTTACAGCCTTTCTGGACCGAGGTCCATCGCCTCACCAATTCTGTGACGACAAATGACCTAAACTTCTTGCCGGTGCAGTTTCTACTCCACCACTCCAACATGCCCACCAAGGCCTACTTCCGATCACTCGCGATGCATATGATCAACGCGGCAAAACTCTGTATCCTGGCAAAATGGCGATCCTCAGAACCACCAACTGTAGCCGAGTGGTTTAGGCGCGTGAATCAATTTGCTGACATGGAGAACCTGATACACCAATCTCATGATACACCTTCTAAATTCACTGAGATCTGGGCCTGTTGGCTGCATTTTACCTCGACGACCGCATACACATCGGCCATGTCTTAGTGGTCCTCCGAGAGCTGTGCCGAGAAACGATAACTCTTGCCCTTCTGATACGTCATCCCCCCCACTCTGGATCCTTCTCCCTCCCCCTCACCTATACCCCACCCACCTGCCCCCCACCTTAGACTGCATTTCTATAATATACTTGAGACATACTTCTGTTTAACCTGTCTGGGCCCCTCCCGTATTGCCACCCCCCCTTTGATGTACTTAACTTCCCAGATAATACCTTACCGGACACACATCCTCACCCAACCTCCTCTGATGAAACTTATAAAGAGTCACCACTGTCCGAGCCGAGGCAGGATGACCACGCGTCCTCGATTTCGCCTCCAACACTGCTTCTTAATTGTACCATACAATGGGTCATAAGTGGGACAGCCAGATGATGTTGTTTCCATATGTTGATGCATTTGTGGTTGCTCTTCCCCTTACTCTATACTTTGCAATTATACTCTATCGCATAGCGGCTGCGACCGCAACGTTAATGCTCTTGTTGCATTGTACTATCTGTAATGTTTTCATTCTTCTCAATAAAAATCTATTGGAAAAAAAAAAAACTGTGGCGTTCATTTGTATTTAGCCCCTATTACTCTGATACCCCTAACTAAAATCTAGTGGAGCCAATTGCCTACAGAAGTCACCTAATTAATAACTAGAGTACACCTGTGTGTATTTAATGGCAGTATAAATACAGCTGTTCTGTGAAGCCCTCAGAGGATTGTTAGAGAACCTTACTGAACAAACAGCATCATGAAGGCCAATGAACACACCAGACAGGCCAGGGATTAAGTTGTGGAGAAGTTTAAAGTAGGGTTAGGCGATTCAAAAAATGTCCCAAGCTTTGAACATCTCATGGAGAGCTGTTCAATCTATCAAACCTGAACTGGAAAGAGTATGGCACAACTGCAAACCTACCAAGACATGGCCTTCCACCTAAACAGACAGGCCAGGCAAAGAGAGCATTAATCAGAGAAGCAGCCAAGAGGCCCATGGTAACGCTGGAGGAGCTGCATAGATCCACAGTTCCGGTTAGAGAATCTGTCCTCAGGACAACTATTAGTTGTACTCCACAAAATTGGCCTATATGAAGGAGCGGCAAGAAGAAAGCCATTGTTGAAAGAAAGCCATATTAAGTCCTGTTTGCAGTTTGCAAGAAGCCATGTGGGGGACACAACAATCGTGGATGAAGGTTCTCTGGTCAGATGAGACCAAAATTTAACTTTTTGACCTAAAAGCAAAATGCTATTTGTGGGGGAAAACTAGCACTGCACATTACCCTGAACACACCATCCCCACCGTGAAACATGGTGGTGTTAGCATCATGTTGTGTAGAGGCTTTTCTGCAGCAGGGACGGGTTGATGGGAAGATGGATGGAGCCAAATACGGGCAATCTTAGAAGAAAAACATGTTAGAGTCTGCAAAAGACTTGAGACTGTGGCGGAGGTTCACCTTCCAGCAGGAGTTACAATGGAATGTTTTAGATCAAAGCATATTCATGTGTTAGAATGGCCCAGTCAAAGTCCAGACCTAAATCCAATTGAGAATCTGTGGCAAGACTTGAAAATTGCTGTTCAGATGATCCCCATCCAATCTGACAGAGCTTGAGCTATTTTGCAAAGAAAAATGGGCAAAAATATCACTCTAGATGTGCAAAGCTGGTAGAGACATCCCCAAAAAGACTTGCAGTTGTAATTGCAGTGAAAGGTGGTTCTGCAAAGTATTGATGCCACACTTTTCACATATTTATTTGTAAAACATTTTGAAAACCATTTATCATTTTACTTCCACTTCAAAATTATGTACCACTTTGTGCTGGTCTATCACATAAAATCCCAATAAAAGCTCTATCACGTTTTCCGACCATGCACCAGTCTTTGTAGATCTGCTACAGCCCGCTATGAAACAATGGACATGGAGACTTAATGATTCATTGATACAGACTCCAGAGATAGTGACAGAAGTGGCAAGAGTTGAGACACTACTTTTCCACTAATGTAAACCCAGAGGTACACCCAACAATAGTTTGGGAAGCCCATAAAAGCTACATCAGGGATCTCAGTCAAAATAGGGTCTCGTATAAAGAAAGAGAGAGCCAAACAAACCATATATCTTCTGGAGAAAATTGGAACCCTGGAGACTATCCATAAACAATCGCTGGCATCCCAGTCAGAATTAACCACCTTGCGAAATCAGCTCCGATCCTTGGTCTTATTGAAGGCCAAGGAGACAATCTCTAAATGTCACCATACCTTTTATGCACATAGCAATAAATGCGGCAAGATGCTGGTACGGGCACTGAGAGTCCATAGATCACGCATGTTCATCCCTGAAATGCTAAATGACACACACAACAAAATCCATACTCCGGAAGGGATTGCCGATCTCTTCCGAGATTACTATACGGCTCTATATAACCTCCCGTCCCCGCGAGAGGAAAGTAACAGATCTGCCGAACAAAAGGCCATTCAAGAATATTTACGCAAATCGAGCCCAGATGGATATTCCCTTCTATACTATAGGACTTTTGGAGACTTGGTGATCCTGCATTTCTTATTTGCATAGAATGCAGCAGGAGAAGGGACGGTCCTCCCTAGAGACCCATTGAGAGCCCACATCGATGTAATACCCAAAGATGGGAAAGACCCACTACACTGTCAGAACTACAGACCAATATCCCTATTAAATGTGGACTTAAAAATGTTCACGAAAATCCTCTCTATGCGGCTGATAAATTTAATCCCACTACTGATTCATTCCGACCAAGTAGGATTTGTCGCAACGAGAAAGGTGCCTGACAACATGACAAAGGCGATTAATCTGATCCAGGCGGTGAGAAAACAGAAGATCCCACTGCTGCTCCTCTCAACAGATGCCGAAAAGGCGCTTGATAGGATGAGCTGGCCTTTTTTATTTGAAACATTGGGATGCATTGGATTAAAAGAACAAATGATGAGCTAGATTTATGCCATCTATTCCTGCCCATCAGCCCAGGTCAATGACCATCTCTCGTCAATATTTAACATAACAAATGGGACGAGACAGGGGTATCCTCTGTCACCGCAATTTTTTATTCTCACCCTCAAACCACTATCAGAACCAACCCAGATATCGAAGGCCTTGGCCTGGACGTCACCCTGTCCCCAAAAGTAGCAGCCTTCGTTGAGCTCCTCTTCATTCTGACAAAACCCCTAGTGTCCATCCCAAACCCGCTCAAGGAACTAAAGACATATGAGAGATTATCTCAATATCGCATTAACTACCAGAAATCGGAAGCTCTTGATGTTAACTTGCCATCCTCCCTAAATACACTTAAATGGGGCACTTCACATATTAAATGTTTGGGAATCTTGTTACCCGACAAGACAGTGGATATTTTTCAATTTCCCCCCTCTCCTGACTGTGATAAAAAAAAAATCTGAAGGAATGGCAGCATGGCCTCTTTACCTGGTTCAGACGCTGTAGCATAGTGAAAATGAATATTATGCCCAGACTCCTATATCATTTTCAAGCACTTCCAATACAAATCCCTATGGCTTTCCTGAAAGCGGTAAATGGAGTGATAACTCACTGTCTGGGCTAGTAAGTCCCCACGATTGGCAAAACAATACTCCGACTTCCAAAATTGAGTGGCAGAATTTCCCTTCCAGACGCCATTCTCTACCACACAGCCTGTCATCTATCTCGCATTTTGGACTGGAGCAGACACGAAACCTTGAAGCAATGGGTACAAATAGAAAACTCCTTGGCAGGGGTCCGGTTGGACTGACTTCCCTGGTGTCAGTAACCTTTGCCCAAACAGGTATTATCCCACCCTACGGTAGGGGTGACAATCGGGTCTGCTTGGAAAGCTTTCCGAGATCAGTCTCTTGCACCACTCCGTTCTCCGCTCACCCTGGTAGTGGGAATCCCGGCTTTTACTCCGGGACTTAGGGATCCCAGATTCCAAGATCTAAAACAGATCACAGGCTAGACATTTTCTCATTGACAGACAATGGAAAAATAGACAACATTATCGGTCTCAACCCGATCCAGCATTGCAGGGACTCTCCTGACAGAAGATTCAACTATCTCACTATATTAGTTCATTACCCTCCCCGGACGCATTCGGGAGGCAACCAACTCCCTTTGAATTGCTCTGCCTGGACCAGTCACCACTATGGCACGCAATGGGCCAGATTCAGGTAGATGGGCCCTTCTTTAATTTGGAGTAACGTTTCTCGTTTACGTTACTCCGCCGTAACTTTAGAAGCAAGTACTGTTATTCACAAAGCACTTGCTCCTAAAGTTGCGGCGGCGTAGCGAAAACGAGCCGGCGGAATTCAAATTGGGCGGGTAGGGGCGTGTATTATGTTAACTATGCGCGATCCCGCGGCGAATGTACTGCGCATGCGTCGACTGTCAGTGCGCATGCTCCAAATTCTTTCAGGGAACGTCAATGACGTCAATCCTCATTCACGGACGTTTTACGCAAACGACTCGATTTTTTTTTTTTGCAACGTGATGACGACGGCCATACTTAACATAGGATACTCCACTAGGGGGCTGCTTTATCTTTGCACCGCGTATCTCTTACGGAAACGTCGGAAAGTCACTGCGTCGCGCCCGAATACGATCGTGAATTTCCGATTCCCGCTGATGAACATATTCTCGGCGTTAATCAGCGGGAACGCCCCGCGCGCCATTTTTAAAATTGAAGTTACGATACGACGGCGAAATACAATTACGCCGCTCGTATAGTAACTCCAACCCGGCGTTTGTTTTCTGACTACAGAAAACAGAAACGCCGGCTCAAAGTGAGAGTTAGGCTGGAGTATCACTAATACTCCAGCCTAACTCTACCTGAATCTGGCCCAATCTCTCTAACATACCAGATACTGGTGTCTCCACAGCCGGACACTAGGTTTCCCTAAATTGCCAGGTGGGAATGTGATTTGGGACAAAAATTCACAGATAAACAGGTTTAGCGGATCATCCTTTTTTCTCACAAGACTTCCATATGTGCAAGACACCAAGAAACAGGATACAAACTGATGTCCCGTTGGTATTACACGCCAGTAAGGATGCACAAGATGTTTCCCCAGAGCACAGATCTGTGTTGGAGATGTGGGGAAGAGGTTGGAACACTCCTCCATGTTTTCTGGTCATGCAGGTTGATACGGCCTTTTTTGGACAGGGGTACACCGCATCGTCCAAAAGTTCACGGACGGGTGTTGCCAGACTTCCTTCTGCATCATCACAGGATCCCAACCAAGAGCTACAGGAAATCTATTCTTGTTCACGGCAGCTAAAGGCTGCATCCCACTGTATTGAAAACAGACCCAGCCTCCGACGGTGGCTATATGGTTGAAAAGAGTAGCAGATACACACACAATGGAGGACTTGGTGGCCACGGAAAAAGGCTTAAATGAGAAATTCTCCAAAAAAATTGTATTTCTGGCACGAGTTTATCTATTCTGAGGAATACTGACAGCTGGTACACCGACCCCCCTGAAGGTGAATAACTGCAAAAAACTCCCTGGGTGATATGGTTGTGACTGGATGGGGATATTACTCCCTCCCCCCCTTTTTTTTCTTCTCTGTCCCCCTATTTCCCCATTTCTTCTTCAACCCTTCTCTTCCCTCCACTCTCTCCTCCTCCTTTTTTCCACCTTTTTGTTTTTGTTTCAGTTTCTGGTGCTATCCGATGTTAACTCATCACATTTAGGGGGCGGTGAGAACCGGCTCCATTCCCTCAAATACCCCCTTAAAATATAGCACATGCCGTAAAATTAAAGGGATCATGCGGGATGCGGAGGACTCCTACTCATTAGACGTACATCCTGCCTCTATTCCACTAGGAGACTTCACATAAGGTGCTCTCATGATTGTGTAAAAAATAGATATGGAGATGTTCAGCTTGTATTGTCATGATATTATACCCTGTTGTGTTTTCTGTATTCTGAATTTCTGAAAAAATCCCAATAAAATCCATTTACGTTTTTGGTTGTAACATGACAAAATGTGGACATTTTCAAGGGGTGTGAATACTTTTTCAAGGCACTGAATGTTTGTAAATCGAACAATCCTGATGTACTGATGTCCTATCTAATGTCATAAGGCCCTAAAATGCCAGGACAGTACAAATACCCCCCCCCCCCCCCAATGCCCTCCCTTTTTGGAAAGTAGACAGTCCAATGTATTAAGTAAGAGTTTTTTTTAAATAAACAGTGCCCACACATGCCCGGGGAGTGTGGGCAGGACAGATTCAGGAGGAGGAGCAGATGAGCTCTATCTCTCCTTGTGTAGAGAGAGAAGGGGATGTCAGCGCTGGTGTGTGCAGAGGCTGAGCTATGTGTGAGACGAGACATAGCTCAGCTCTGCAGCCATCTACCTCAGAGCTGACACAGGCACAGGCACAGTGGGAGGTGAGCGGCGGCCTTGACCTGCGTTAACAGAGCTCCAGCAGGCATATACCTGCTCTGCAAATACAGCATTTGGTAGTGGCAGCCGGTGGCTGTGCATAGTGTCACCAGCCCGGGGGGAGATTTCCACCCTGCCCCCCCTGCCAGCCCTCCCCTGCCTTCCAGGAGGAGTGGGAGAGCCCAAGAAATACTAAACGAGGGCCTGCCCAGATCACTTTTGCACAAATGCCCAGAGCCCACTAAGCAACACAGAAACAAGCTCAAAGCTTTACTGCAGCTGTGAGCTTATTTAATCTTCTCAGATTTTAGACAAATTTGTAAAAATGACATTTCCAAACTACAGTAACACATAGGGGTTTATTTACTAAAGCCGGAACGTGCAAAATCAGGCTCACTTCTGCATATAAACCAATGAGCTTCCAGGTTTAATTACCAGGCCTTATTGAACAAGCTGGGGTAAGAAGCTCATTGGTTTATATGCAGAAGTGAGCCTGATTTTGCGCGTTCCAGCTTTAGTAAATAAACCCCATAGTGACCAATCTGCAGACAGAAGAAGCATTTTGAGATAAGCCAATAAGCTTGACAATTGGGGAAGAACTAGAGACTATTGGCCTGCTATCCTTTCTTTTATTTTACAAAAAAAAGTTGGCTGGAAGGGTAGGAAACTTATGGCAGACTCCCAGTTCTGAGTGCTAACGTTCCAGTAAGCTAATCACAATTTAGGTTGAAAAGTCAGCACTCTAGCTTACTACTAATAGTGGTCTTTTTTAGAAGTAGGCCAGGTCATGTTTGACTTGATCTAAAGGACCAGCACATAGTTTACTGGCTTACATGGACTAAATTGAAGTTCTCACATTTGCCTCACATTCCCAGTGAAAATTCCAAGTTAGGCATTTTGGCAGCAAACGTCCAATGGCATCAACTCAAAGTAATATTTCACTTCAACAGCTTGATGATGCAGCAAAACCCCCCTACCCAGATATTTGCTTGTTGTTGGCAATTTTTATAAGATCTATTTAGAGCTGTGATATCATAGTAATGGTGGAATAGTGCATAAAAGATTGATGTCTTCATTATCTCGTAATGGGTATCTAAACCCAAGAACAAAAGTAATATATGGCAGCTTGCCAATCCTAAGGTGTGGTGGATACATTTATTTTCTTCAGATTTTTTTATTTTTATTATTTAAGGCCAACTTCAGTCAATAATTTTTTACTCTTTTAGTTTTAGATAGGGAAGGTTTTTTATGGCTATCTTTTCTTTAACCTTTTGTAAGTGGAATAGGTGTCATCGGAAAAGGAAGACACAGGAAACAATAAAAGCCTTAAGCTGCGTACACATGATCAGTTTGTCCGCTAAAAACAGACCGATGGACAGGTTTCATTGGACAAACCGATCGTGTGTGGGCCCCATCGTTTTTTTTCCCATCGGTGTGAAAAAATAGAACATGTTTTAAATTTTTCCTATGGATAAAAAAACGATAGAAAAATCCGATCGTCTGTTTGGAACTCCATCGGACAAAAATCCACCCATGCTCAAAATCAAGTCGACACATGCTTGGAAGCATTGAATTTCATTTTTTTCGGCTTGTCGTAGTGTTTCGGATTTTTGACTGATGGTGTGTAGGCAAGACTGATGAAAGTCAGCTTCATCGGATATCCGACGAAAAAATCCATCGGATCAGATTCCATCAGATATCCGATCGTGTGTACAGGGCTTTAGGCTACTTTCATATTCACATGAGGTGGACTCCGTCGGCGAGATCTCTCCGCTGAGCCGGGAGATGACAAGTCACTCTCTGCTCACTCAGCGGGGAGGGGCTTGTGCAGCGCCACTATCTCCTATGGAGAGATCTGATAAAAATGGACAGCATGTCAGTTTTCATCAGATCTCACCTGATCCGCCATGAACGGATGGGGACATATCGCCATACGTCTGATTTTGGTGGATCGGGACGGATGTTAGTGGACATGTCTTTGCTGACATCCGACGCTCCATAGGATTGCATGGAGCGCCCATTCAGGTCCGCCGACAATACTGACAGGCGGATCTGAATGGTCTGATTGTGTGAAAGAGGCCTTACAGAAGTTCAACACTTTCTGGTGTTGCCTGTGTCCCAGTTGGACAGTTTAACTATCATTACTTGTCTCTGTGACTTACTGTTCCCAGGAAACATAGAAAAGTGATGGCAGAAAAGAGACTGTGGTGTAGTGGTTAGCACTTTCATCTAGAAGCAAAGGGGTTACTGGTTCAAATCCCCACCATGACCCCATCTGCCTAGAGTTTGCATGTTCTCCCTGTGTCTGCATGGGTTTACTCCAGTTTCCTCCCACACTCCAAAGACATGCTGGTAGGTTAATTGGATCCTGTCCAAATTGGCCCAATATATATGTGTGTCGAGATCCTACGGGGTAAATGACCGCGCCAGCCAGGAAGACACTGGCTGCAAAAAGCGCCTAGAAGCGATTCAGTTTGCATTTGTAGTGCTATGCAAGTCATTCATGAATGGTACATAAAGTCTGCCTGTTTTTTGCTTTTTTTTGTTAACTTTTTTGTCCGAGTATAGATCTATATGTGTCCCGATCATGTTTCACCACTTCCAGCCCAAGGACATCATACTGTATGACGTCTGAGTTTCAGTGGGAATATCTGAATGATGCCTGCAGCTACAGGCAACATTCTGTGGGAAAATCCATTGGTCAAAAATCCACGCGTGTTTAGAATCAAGTCAACGCATGCTTGGAAGCATTGAACTTTATTTTTCTCAGCACGTCGTTGTGTTTTACGATCAGATTTTTAACCGATGGTGTGTAGGCAAGACTGATGAAAGTCAGCTTCATCGGATATCTGATGAAAAAAAACAGATGAACTGATCGTGTGTACAGGGCATAAGTTATATTTCTAACTATTCCAGATGGCCCTTGTAAGAAAATAAAGTAAAACTAAAACTAGTTTTAGGTAAGGGTATGATAAAGTGCAGAATGAGGAATATTTCCAGAAAGGATATTTATAGGATGAACTTCCTCATGGAGACAACAATGTTTTATCAAAACCCGGAGGTAGGAAATGCTCAAACCACGGTTTCCATATGTCTTCATATTTGGATTTCAGGGACCAGGTACCACCTAGTGAGCACTTTGTAGTTTGTTTCAAGAGACACTATATTTGGTGAGGCAGATTTGATGTCTTGCCAAATTTGGGTCAAATTTATGTTTGGTTGTAACTGAAGGTCTCTTTCCCATTTGTTGGTATAGGTTAGGGGAGAGGAAGCTATGTGTGAAAGTAGTTGGTTAAATAACTCAGAAATGAGTCCACGCTTATGGGGATCAGATACCTAAATGTGATAGGAATATCATATGTTTCTTGTAAGGTTGGAAATGAAATAATGGATGCAGATATATAAAAATTATGTGCACAAGTCAATCCTCTCTTTGACCAGGCTGAAAGGAGGCTGGGGAGCACCAGGCTGGACAGAATGATGGGTTATGAAGAAAGGAAAGTAGAGGGTTATGGCAAGATTGTAGGCCTAATCTTGTTTGCAATCTGTCCCAAATAGACAGGCTATGTTTGGTTATGGAGTTTTCATCTCAAATGTTTTAGTATCTTTGTATAGTTCAGAAAGTTTTCATATAGAAAGTGTTTTTCCAGCTGATTCCGAATATGTCAAGTTCCAATCAAGTTTTGTCATAAATAAGTTTATTCGATGGTGAAGGTATAGTCTGATTTTTTTCAGAAGCTTTATAAATTGCTTCCCCCAAACCTTTGTGTATGTGTTGTCTTTTCTTGTGATGATGAGATGCTTGACTAATACAAACCCCTCTAATATAGGGTTTGAGAGCTTCTCACCGAGTTATGGGGTCTGTATCAGTAGCATTGTTGTGTATAATCCTTTATGGCTTTCTCTAACTCCAATTGATATGAAGAATTTGCCAGCAAGCTATCATTGATTTACCAAGTTCAGTTATTTGGCTTTGGGACCAAGGAAGAAAGGGTTTTTACTACTGCATTTTGATCTGACCAAGTGCATGGAATAATTTGTGAGTCTAGAATGAGAGCTGAGGTACTAAAAGGAACAAAAAGATGATCTATACAGGAAAATTGTTTATGAGGATAAGAATAATGAGTGTATTGTCGTTTTGCAGGGTTATGTTCGCGCCAAGTATCAAGAAGAACATATTGGTTTATAAACTTCTGGTAAGAATGCATTAAGTGGGGTTAAGATTTGTCAAGAAATGGGTATAATACTTGGTTTGAGTCACCACCAATCACGAGAGTATCTTTTTAATGTGTTTCGATAACTGAAAAAAGATGGAAAAGAAATGATACAGGATTTTTGTTAGGGGCATAATAAGAGACGATCAAATTCTCACTATACATTAGTAATCCAGGTAGGATCAGGTATCAACTTTCAGGGTATTTGAGTTCTGTTTTTGGGATAAACAATGTTGAGTGGTAGAATGCAATTAGTACTCCCCTCTTATTAGTATTAGCTGAGTCTGTGTAAACTTTATATTTGCGGCTAAAATATTTTGGTGCAGATTGTGGGGTAAAGTGTGTCTTTTCCAGGCAAACTACATCTGCTGATAATTTGGAAAATAATTTAAACGCTTTAGTGCATTTCTGGGGAGGATTGAGACCTTGTATGCTAAGAGTCAATATATTCAGGGAAGACATTATTATTATGACGTGAAACCTAGTAGCAGGACATTTTTTCCTCACTGAAGGTGAGGAGTTGAAAGATAGTTCAATTATTCTGTAATAATAAAATATGCTAGAGAGTACAATTAGGATCGAACAACACTATGATAACAATATTATTATTATTATAGGTGTTTGAGAGAAGTTACCTATAAAAGGTAGATACAAAATATAAAAGAAAAAAGCACTCCTATTTGGAGTAGGTATCCAATGAATGGTGTTAGAACACCAATCAGTGGATAAAAAATGTTCCAAAGAGTGAACAAATCTATGTTGGTCACTCAAGGAAAAGATGGAGAAGCAGTGGCTTGTCCTCGGGACTACATCAGCCATCTAAACATTCAGTAAGAAAAAAATATTCGACTAACGAGTCATAATTATAAAATAAGTCTAATAAAACCTTTGAATATTATGAAGTAAAAGGAGGATATATCCAACTAGTAGCTACAATATATAATTAAAAAGTATAAAATTAAACCTTTAAGTAGATTTGATTTTTTAACAATGTATAGATAAAGCCATATATCAAATCAACTCATCAATGGTAATCAACTTTGGTCCTGAGAAAAAAATTGAATAACTTTTCTAGACCTTAAAGCTATTCTTATATGGTATATCTAGTAAGAGTCCAAGTATCAATAATAGGCAGTATTAATGAAAGTGCTTGAAGGAGCCCTTATAATGTAAGAAACTTTGAATTGAATATATAAAGTAAAACAAATCTAATTTCAAAAAAGAAAAAAAAATATATATAAAATACAAAAAAAAAATGTCATATAAATGATTTAAGTGCATAAACTACACTAAATATTATCTCCAGGAGATCAGATATGTTACCATATGCAATGCAAGAATTATAGCAAACATCTTAAGGAGACTGAAACATAAGAATCACACCTGTTAGAAAGCATCAGTCGGGGCGTGGCCGACGACTTGGATGTGAGGTGTCTGAGCTTCGTCCATCCAGCTAAAATCCTGCAGTAATCCTTCTAGCCCGACCACCATTCAAAGCCATCCTCGGCCTCAGCAGACCCCGAGACCCCCGTGTACACCATGGGATGGTCAAGTACGGCCCGGTCATGGAGGAGGCCCCGGATTCGTGCCGCCATGCCAGCCGCAGAAAAATGGCGCAGACCGGCTTAATACACAGAAGCACAGCCATCCATCCACCTCCCTGCAAGCTCAGAAGCATTGTGGGAAGGGTGAGTCACAATATGCCCTGACTAACAGCCCTGAAGTCCCCCTCCTGAGGACACTGACCTAGCCTCTCCTCCTGCTAGTGCAACCACAGGCCCTGCAGAGCCCTCTCTCTCACAAATCATGGAGGCTATACAGCACAGCCACACATCCCTTACCACTCAGATGGAGTCTATCAAAACTGACTTATCCTTTCTTAAACATAATGTACAGAATCTGAGGCATAGGGTGCAGATTGCTGAGCAGCGTATTGTGGATTTGAAGGATGAAACACCTCCATTGCAGGGCTCTGTTAGGGAGCTGTGCCAGGCCCAGGACTACACTTCTGACAAGCTCACAGAAATGGAGGATCGCCTGAGACGCAATAACCTCCGCTTCATAGGCTTCCCAGAAAGCTCAGAGGCAAAATCCCAGAACTGTTCATGGAACAATGGCTGACATCCACTTTTGGCGCCAATACATTCTACAATCTGTTTGCCATTGAGAGAGCGCATAGAGTCCCACTACGCCCCCTACCTCCTGGGGCACCACCACGTGCCATGATTATTAAACTGTTACACTTCAGAGACAGGGAGGCAGTTATTAGGGTGGCCAGGGGAAAGGGATGCCTGCTCTTTAATGGAAATGGCATCACCATCTTTGCTGACTTTTCCTTAGCCACTCAAAAACAATGTGCCACTTTCGTGAGGGTTAGGGTTGCTTGGGAGGGTTGGGGAACTCTTTTTGTTTGGTTATTGTTGGAGTTACATGACTGTTATTCTGTACCAATTGTTTACAGGTTCTCAGGCCAGATAGGCCAGCAGGGTATTGTATTATTTTATAGAAGCACAGTGTTCTCTTGTATGTATCAAGTTTCGCCCCCACCTCTCGTGCTGCACAGGGTCCCAAAGTGTGATTGACTCTGGAGCATCATGGGAGCTGGATGCGCATATTCCTGACCAGGACCCGTACATTTCCGCTTAATTTCATGGAATGTCAGGGGGCCCAATTCCAAAGTGAAAGGTTCTGTAATGTTTGATTATTTGGCACGGCACAAACCGCACGTAATCCTCCTCCAGGAAACCCATGTCCAGGGCTGCAGGGTTATGGCCCTTAAAGGGGTTGTAAAGGAAAACATTTTTTTTTCATAATAAGCATCCTTTACCTGCAGACATTCCTCTTTTCACTTTCTCATTAATCGTTTTTGCTCAGAAGTTGCTCTATTTCTTCTCTGTTCTGTTCACTTCCTGCTTGTCTGATTTTACTCACCACCGTGAAGGGCTTTACTGCGGTGGTCAGTCATGTGCTCGCCCCCTCCTTGAAACTACATCTGTGCGGCAGGACGCTCTCTGCGTGTTAGAGACTTTAAGGAGGTGTGAATTACTGGGCGTGCCGCAATGCATACTGGGAAATGTATTTCTTACATGAACGAGTGCCACAAACCAGGAATTGAATGAGCGAACAGAAACTAGAACGCCAGAGGTGATAAAGATGAAGGAATTTAATAGGTATTTACTCTACACCAGGGGTGGCAAACTCAAATTCATCGGGGGCCACATCAGCAGTTTGGTTGCCCTCAAAGGGCCGGTTGTATGTGTACTCCAGTTTTCTTGCACTGCATAGGGAGTGCAGGGTTCAGGAGTGCGCTGCTTGCTCCTCTCTGGTGTCACTGGTGTCCCCTCTCCTCTCTGGTGTCACTGGGGTCCCCCTCCTCTCCTCTCTGGTGTCACTGGGGTCCCCCTTCGCTCCTCTTTGGTTTCACCCTCCTCTCCTCTCTGGTGTCACTGGGGTCCCCTTCCTCTCCGGTGTCACCCTCCTCTCCTCTCTGGTGTCACTGGGTCCCCCTCCTCTCCTCCGTGACACCAGAGAGGAGAGGAGGGGGATCCCAGTGACACCAGAGAGGAGAGGAGGGGGATCCCAGTGACACCAGAGAGGAGAGGAGGGGGACCCCAGTGAGGAGAGGAGGGGGACCCCAGTGACACCAGAGAGGGGAGAAGGGGGACCCCAGTGACACCAGAGAGGAGAGAAGGGGGACCCCAGTAACACCAGAGACGAGAAGGGGGACCCCAGTGACACTGGTCCCCTTCCTCTCCTCTCTGGTGTCCCCCTCCTCCGCTCAGTACAGACAGCCATGCTCCCCGGGTGATGGTGTCTCTCCTACCCGCAGGTGCAGATCTCAGATACTTTCTCCTCTTGTCCCTCATTCCCAAAACACCATGCGACCCCCACCAGGTAACAGCCCCTCTCATTCCCAAAACCCCATGTGACCCCCACCAGGTAACAGCCCCTCTCATTGCCAAAACACCATGCGACCCCCACCAGGTAACAGCCCCCCTCATTCCCAAAACACCATGTGACCCCCCAGGTAACAGCCCCCCCCTCATTCCCAAAACACCATGTGACCCCCCCAGGTAACAACCCCCCTCATTCCCAAAACACCATGTGATCCCCACAGGTAACAGCCCCCCTGTCATCTCCGTCCTCTGGCTCACCTGGTGCCCGACTGGTTGCAGGGGAAGCCGAGGACCTGGATCCGGTCCCGGAAGTCGCTCTGCAGCTGGTTGAGTTGCCGGTAATCCCTCTCGGTTGTCCCCCAGAGTGACGCCACATTCTCAATGAGAAGGATCTTCCCCCGGTACCGATCCAACCCCACAGACTCCCCGGACAGGAGCCGCCCCGTGAACTCGTACACCGTCCGCATCGCCATCGCCGTCCCCTGCCCTCTGGATATATCAACCAAGTTGTGTGATGTGATTCTGCCCACTACGGGACACGCCTACGTAGGGACAGGCTTACTGACACAAGCGGCTCAGGAAACCTCCTAGATTGGATGGAAGTTTGTGACTCGCGCCCACACCTGGCAACGGACCCGCCTCTATCGAGCTAATTGACCAATAGTAAGGTACGGGAGGGCGGAGATGGCGGCGGCGAAACGTCACTTCCAGCCGCCGCCGGGTGTACCAAGATGGCCGCCGCTCCGGAGCTAGGCCGAAGCCGGGGACTTTCCTATGGCAGAAGCTTCGGAGCGCTCTGCTGATCGTGTGGTGTGACGGCCCGCGCAGCGGATGACAATACTTGGCACCTGCTGCGCGGGCCACATGGCAAGGCCTGGCGGGCTGGATTCGGCCCGCGGGCCTTGTGTTTGCCACCCCTGCTCTACACTATTCTGTCTACCTTGCAGACATCACTTTTAGGCAAAAAAAATCTTTTCCTTTACAACTCCTTTAAAAGAGCTAAAATAGTGTACGCTCTGCACTCCATTTATTCCACATATGCTCGAGGGACATCCATCCTTATTGCCAAGTCGGCACCAATATCAAACATGTTAAACTTGATCCCAACGGTTGTTTTGTGATCCTGGTGCTGAAACTTCTGGGTAAACCATATACAGTGACAAATTTATATGTCCCGCCACCTTTTACCAGGAGGTTCTTTGAGAAGGTGATGAGCATGATACTGGAAGTTGCAGAGGGCCCCTTGATAATAGCTGGGGATGACAATATGGTCCTAGATAATTCTTTGGATAAATTTAACTGTTCTACGCTACCCCCACGCCCCTGGGGTCCTTCCTAATCCAATTTGACCTAGTGGAGGCCTGAAGATGGAAATATGCAACTGTGAGAGAATACTCATGCCAATCTGATTCTCGCAGTACATTATCCCGTATTGATCTCTGCCTTGTTACATCCGATATGCTCCCATTTTTGGATGGAGTTAAGTATCTCCCCAGAGCGGTGTCCGACCACTCGCCTTTGATGGTGGACCTTGCTCATACCCGATGTGGAGATTGAGCCCACTATGGTTAGCAGACCAGGCTGTAATAGACCAGAGTTCGGCAGACATGAACTCGTATTGGGTAATTAATAGGCAAAGTGCGTCCGTTCCTGTGGTCTGGGATGCCTTTAAGGCCACTGTCCGCGGCTTATTTGCTTCTGAAATCGGGGAAGCCTGCAAGGCGTTGCTGTCCAGATTGATGGATGCTGAAGGAGGACTTCGGGAGGCGGAGACTGCTTACTCAGCGGACCCTACCCCTGAGACAAATACTACATACTACTAGCGACATAGGGCTAAAGAGTTAGTTCTGGTACTTCTGCAACGCACACAAAAGAAACTGCTCTACCAGAATCAACGTAAATTCGAATTTGGGGATAAAAACAGCCATTTATTGGCTTATTTGGCCAGGCCTGACTATCAGCCATGTACTATCCCTAGAATAAAAAAAACTCAGCAAGCTTACTAGTAGAGCAAAACAATGACATTATGGAAGTGTTTGTTGCTTTCTCTTCACGCTCTATACTACTAGACCTCACTACACCATAGTGGAGCTAGATGATTATCTTTCAGATATTTCACTCCCGAAACAGGCCATCAGATCCCTGCACTTGATGCTCCGTTGACGACATAAGAAATAGGGGAGGCTATTCAGTCGTTTGCTAGACAAAACTCCAGGCTTAGATGGATTCCCCATTGAGTGGTACATGCAATTCCGGGAACTGTTAATGCCACATTTGCTGCAAATGTACAATTATGCCCTTGAGACGGGACAGTTACCACCCTCCATGTCAGAAGCACTGATAGTACTGATTCCCAAATCTCATAAAGATCACCTCCTCTGCGAGTCATATAGACCAATTTCACTCATCAACACTGACGTTAAAATTCTGGCCAAGGTGCTTGCACAACGTTTAAATACAGTAATTTCAACCATTATAGGAGCTGACCAAACTGGTTTTGTGTCCGGACGATCGACACCTAATAATTTACACAGACTCATTACCAATATGCAAGCGGTTCATGACACGACTGGCTCTCAAGCTGTATTGGCCTTAGACGCTCACAAGACATTCGACTCAGTCGAATGGCCTTATCTTTTTGAAGTCCTGGCTAAATTCGGATTTGGCCCTACCTTTATAAAGTGGGTACAACTCCTGTACTCCAAACCCATTGCCAGATTATGGGTTAATGTGTCCACATCGGATGCCTTTCCCATAAAGAGAGGCACTAGACAGTGGTGTCCGCTGTCGCCGCTCCTGTTTGCGCTAGCAATAGAGCCCCTGGTGTCAATAGTAAAGGTCCAGTGGGGAAGTTAAGTGACTGACGATTGGGGGTCTAGAGGAAAAAGTGTCCTTATATGCGGATGATATGCTGATATATCTGGAGGACCCCCAGTCGTCACTCCCAGCCCTGCTGGAGATTATACGGTTTGGACACTTTTCGGGGTTCCGGGTCAACTGGGACAAGTCCCTTTTGTTTCAGATTGACCAGGAGGCACCAATTACACTACCCCCTACATGCCCACTACAAATAGTTCAAACTTTTAGATATCTCAAAGTCTTGATAAAACACCCAATTTCCTCATCATATAAAACACCCAATCTTTTGCCAAAACTAACTTAGAACCCTTATCAGTTAATTAAGAAATACTTTGAAAACATGGAACAACCTCCCTCTTATACTATTAGGAAGAATAAATATTTTCTAAATGATCTATCCCATACAATTTCTAAATATTCTGAGCAATTCACCAATATATTATATATATATATATATATATATATATATATATATATATATATATATATATATATATATATATATATATATAACCAAAGACAAACTTAAAAAGATAGACTCCACAATCACCACTTTCATATGGGGGGCGGTGTGGTGAGCAAACTCTACAGCTACAGCCGTCCTCACCTCATATGAATCTCTCCAGAACCTAATACACCGTATGTCACTTAGGAGGAGGGAAGGGGTAAAGGTTTTGGCCATAACCTTAGGATCTTTAAAATCTCTAAACTATTACCACCCAACAACCCAGCTAGCTATTCCCCCAACGCCCCACTATGGGGAAACCCATGCCTGCCAGAATTTAATCAAAGAACCGACGGGGGATACTGGTTTAAGAAAAGGGTTAAAAACAATATCGCACCTATTTACAGACACTACGTTCAACTCTTTTGAGGAATTCCAGAGAGATTTCGGACTCCCACGCACAGCCTACTTCCAATATCTACAGATACGACATACCACTGCCGCACAATGCGGGCTGCAAAATATAGAAATGCACACTTCACCACTTGAAAACTTACTAACTGATCCCTCCCACACCAAACTAGTTTCATCTTACTACAAGACTCTACTACACTCCACGACTACTAGGCTTACCAACACTGAACGAAGGTGGCGCACGGACATACCTGAGTTGACAGAGGAGATCTGGGGTGAAATTCTTTCGCTCCAGATGCCCTCCGTCATCTCCTCAAGTGACAAGGTGATCCAGACCAAACTGCTGTATAGATCATATTTTACACCACATTTGATATATAGACTAAAGAGATTATCCACTCTTGTGTGCACTAGATGTGGGATGGCCGATGGCACGTTCTTCCATCTGATGTGGGAATGTGCTCCGATCAGGAGGTTTTGGTCGGATGTTACAGCCTTCATTAGCTCTGTAGCGGAGATACCACACATTTGTAATCTGCTGAGATATGTTGATGATAAAGCATTGTCCAAGAATATGCAATCCTTTATACACATAGTGCTGTTTTACGCAAAAAAAAAAAAAACGATAACCATGCACTGGAAATCCCAATCCGCACCGACTATAAAGTTCTGGCTTACCATTATCAACCAAGTGATACCACGATACAAGTTAACATACGAAGCTAGAGGAGGTCCAAAAAAGTTCTCCAAAATATGGAACTCCCGGGTTACCTCAGATAGTACTATATCTGAGGTAGGGTACGACTCATAAGAGGGATATTATGGTCCATTTACCACCAGGGCCTATGACCTGGCTAGCGTGAGTTGTGCTGTGTGCTGATGTTTTCTATGTACCGTTTCACACTATTCACCTGTATACCTGATTACTGTATTGCAATATGTTTGCAGAGATATTCGTTATGATTATACGACTAACTACTGTGTGTTATGTTTATAAAAAATAAGAAAAAAAGTTAACCTTTAGAAAGCATCAGTCTGTAATATCTTCTTCTTCAGGTAAAGGAGAATTAAAACAACCTCTTTTGTGCGGGCTAAGCGGGGCCTGACCCATCCGAGTATTTGATGATTTTTGAGGTTGTTGAGCAGATGAAGAATTCTTTCCATGTTTAAGGGCCATCTACTGTAGTTGTGGTTGCTGACAGGCGGAGTTCTCTAATGATGACAATAAAAATTAATTTGTTGATTTGTAGGTATAGTGATTTCCCTTATAAGAGAAGTGCAGAGAGAAGGGGAACCCCCCCATCGATATGATTGATATACAATGGTATTTGAGAACTTGCAAGTGCGGTTTCATCTCTTTGCGTTTAATTAGTGTGAATTGAGATAAATCTTGAAAAATTTGATATTTGTGTCCTTGAAAAATCAGGGATTCTTTATTTCTTTTGTGTGTGTGTGGTTGGCGCATGTGAATATCCTATGATTAGTGGGTGTGCTGCAATTTAGAAAAAGCTGGGTCTGTTTACCAGATATTAAATCAACCAGAGCCTGTGGTTCATTCGCCAGGATTTTTTATTTATTTTTCCACATCAGGCTTAACCCAGGGTTATGAGGTGTTGGAGGGGTTCATCATTGTTCCACCCTTCATCTTTCCACCTCGGAATTGCATCATTTGTGGATACTTCAATATATTTAAATTATATATTTTTTTTTATTATTAAAATTGTTATTTTTTATTTTTATTTTTAACATCATCATCTTTTTTTTTTTTTGGTAATTTTATGAAGACAAAGATATAGTTACAGATGTCTATACAATCTCTTGTTGCTTGGGTCTAGTAGGGTTATAGGAACTCATTTCTCCCCTCTACACCTTCCCCCCTGGTTCTCTTAATGTGTAGTATTTATTGCACCCCCCTCCCTACATTATATCCCCCCCCCCAATTCGTAGTTCATTTCCCTATTGGATCGGGTCCAAGCCATTTACTGATTTATTTCTAGTAGTGTTAGTGTGAATTTTTCAGATGTTTTATAGGTTCTCCACTGGTCCCATATCCTTCCACCTCTTCCGCTATCATCCTCTGCCAAATCTACCCTTCTTAAATACTCCATTTCTGCAATATGATCCACCCTATGTATAAATTCTTTTAGGGGTGGTTTATGTGGGTGGAGCCAGAATTTCGGGATCAGTCCCTTTGCTGCGTTTAGCAACACTGGGACCAATGTTGAGGCGTATTTTTTTCCCCCTTTTACTACGCATTGTCTGTGAAAAAGGCAGGTCAAGGGATCTAATGGGAACTTTTCCCCGGAAATTTCCTCAATTAATTTGAGGATCTCAGTCCAGAATTCCTGGATTGTCGGACAGTCCCACCATATATGTAGAGCAGTCCCTACTTGATTACACTTTCTCCAGCAGAGGGGGGAGTTAGCTAAAGATATTTTATTTAGTCTAACAGGTGTCAAGTGCCATCTCATCATGCATTTGTAATTAGCTTCTACTGTTGTTATATCTTTTGCGTAAGAGAATGTCGCTCTAGTCAATTGCCCTTCCTCTATTCTTTCTCCAATTTCTTTCTCCCAGGCCTCTATACTTTGTAGTGTATCTTTTGTCCCTATATCTGTAAGGATCTTGTAGATCTTCGCGATTCCATGTGTTAGTGGTTCTGCCCTTGTGCAAAGTTTTTCTATTGGGTTTTGCGCTATATTCATTCGCCAGGATAACCAATCCTATACGGACTTTCCTTTTTACTGTTGGGTACTTCAAATGTGGAATGCCATCACCTCCTGTGGAAGCTCACATAAAAAAGAATGGTGCTCCACATGGTGTAGTATGTTAAAATAATATTTATTATAAAATCAAAAAGATATTGCACTCACATTTGGTTGTGCCTATGTGTGCCTATGAAGCACTAAGCTTCTCCAGCAGTGTATGCATCAAAATGTGGGTAGGTAAACTAAGCCGTGTTCCTTATGGTCTCCCAACCGTCTTACAGCCTGTGTGGTTCAGCAGCCTTAGAGAAGCTTAACTCGAATATCGCGGTGAATATTCGCTATTTCTTTCAAATTTCGCAATCAATTTCGCAATCAATTTCGCATTCGCACTAGTGAAATTTTGCATTTTTTTTTTTATAAAATATAGCGAATATTCGTAAATATCAAATATTCGTGATATTTTATCCAAAAAAAAATAGTGAAATTTCGCAATCATTTTCGCTTTCGCATATGCGAAATTTCGCAATTTTTTTTTTTTTATAAAATATAGCGAATATTCGTAAATATCGAATATTCGTGATATTTTATCCCAAAAAAAAAATTGCGAAATTTCGCATTTTTTTTAAAAATAAAATATTCGCGAAATCAAATATGGCGTATTCCGCTCATCACTAACCGGCACCCAAGTTCCGGCCACCTGCAATGCATGAATGGATGTTATCAGTGGCGGTCCGAGAGCCAGTGGAGGCTTTTTACCCGGTATGGCGCGTTACATCAGGCTGTCATGTTCTGGTCGGTGCGGCGCGCTAGGTAAACATGTCTTTCCTAGACGGCTTTGAGCATGTGCCCCTCAAGGTAGGCTTTTAAGCGAGTCTGTCACATTGTCCATTCTATTTAATGCCATTTTATATTTTGGTTATACTGTAGGAAGCCTGAACTGAACAGTTACTGATTGGCAGACGCACATTTCTAAGGCATGCCACTAAAAATGCTAAGCAGCTCCAAGCCCTAAAGCATCCTTGGGGCTCCTTTCTTCATAAACAGAGAGCAGCCGTACTACAGGGTCACTTATTATTGCTCAAATCTCTGTCAGATTGACTGGAAGGTCTGTCTATGGATAATTTTCATGCTGGTGTCTGCAGTTTGAAAACAGATGGGATGCCACAGATTGTCCAAAACTGGCCTCTAAGGATGTGTCACATATCACCATGACTTCCCTATAAGAAGTATTCATCAATGAAGAGAAAAGCTGCATTTTCTCACACGACCTTGCTTCAAAGTGGCCACATCTTTAGCCCTCTGTGATGTGATGTGACACTAATTTCTCTGCTCCAACAAACTTGTGGTATTTGTTCTATAAGCAGATGGAACTCTCGGACATGCTCAGGACCTTTCACTGTTCCCGATTATGGGGGTGAGCGGACCTTAAACCTTAAGGTCCCGTCTGTGCTGAGAGGGATCAGGTCAGGGAAGGCCACTAAGGCCAGTTAACGGCTGATCTTTTTCTAACCCGGAGGTCACCTCAGCAGAAGTTGTCGTCTTTATCAAGGGACTGCTAACATTTTGTCTCTTTTTTTTTTTTTTTTCTTTCTTTTCTTTTTTTTCTCAGGCCTTGTTGCCAGGTGACCAGGGAAAGCAGGCCAGATATTCCAGCTTTTAGGGTAGAGAAAGGAGAGAGAGAAAGGAGCTGAAACAAACACAATTTATGAAAGCATATAACTTCATTATGGATGTGGAGGAAGGAAGGGGGGAGCTCGGCAGACTACCTGCAACATAAAGTAATCTGAGATCAGTTACTAAGCACAGTTCTTAAAGGAAAACTTCCCGTCTATCCCTATTTACATAGTCTGTCTACAGTTTTCACAAACAGTTGTACTATGAGATTCTGGTCACTTCTTCATATCTCATGGACAACACCAATTTTTTTCTGTCAGAATGCTTAGAAATATTCAAATCAACTATGTTGCATGAGAAGCTTACCTCCATTGTGAAAACACGCTCTCAATACCTGAAAGTGTGGGAGCCAAGAATTGCATATAATGACAGTTTCAACCTGGACCGCTCTTTGCTTTGGACTTGATGACTCTGATGCAGTTTTCAGCTGTGGACATGTGGTTGTATCCTTTGGGATGCCCTTCCCCCATCCTTTCCCCCCTTTTCCTCTACCCCTCTTTTTTTTCTCTCCCTAATTGATGTATCTTTATTTTTCGGCCATTAAGGGCTTTTCACTTGCTGGCTTGCATGTGGTGCTTGAGCCATCTCCTCTCTTGGGTTGTGGGTGGTACTAAACACACATGAGGTACAGACCCCGCAAGCTTGGGCAGTTTTCTGCACAACTGCGCTCTCACATTTTGGTTGTATTTGCTTCATAAGTTGCTGCTGCGATACTGAGCAATTTTTTTAAATTGCCTTTTATATCTTAGGTCTGGTTCACACCTATGCGCTTTTATAGTGCATTTTACAGAAAAGCACTACAGTCCATTTAACATGGTTTCCTTTGGGACACATTCACGTTTGTCATTCGTTTTTCAGCTGCTGCATTTTTTGGAAAGGGTCAGGGACGTTTTTAAATGCAACGTGTGCATTTTTGGTTCAATGAACACACTGGGGAAACGCATGTAGTACATTTGTGATGCATTTTTAAATCCGCCTAACAAAAAGCATTAAAAAACACAAAACACGTGAAAAATGCATGTTCAAAAAAGCAAAACGCACCACAAAAAGTGCTGCATAGGTGTGAACCAGGCCTTACACCTATTGGCCCTTGATCCTTTTCCCTTATTTACTCACTTGCACTTGCAGTTTTTATGCCATTGTCTTGCACTGTATGAAACTTACTGAAAATTTCAATAAACACTTTTGTAAAATAAATATATAAATTGGAAAGGTTTTTTTACGGTAAGAGCTGTGAAAATGTGGAATCAACTTCCTCAAGAGCTGGTTCTGGCCAGGTCCGTAAATTGTTTTAAGAAAATCCTGGATTCTTTCCTAAATGCACATAGTATAACTGGCTATGAATATGTATAGTATAATATAGATTTATAGTTGATCCAGCGAACATTGATTGCCTGTTGGGGGATCAGGAAGGATTTTTTTCCCTGCTAAAGCAAATTGGATCAAGCTTTATTGTTTTTTTTGCCTTCCTTTGGATCAACTGTGGGTATTGGATTGTGTATTTCTATTTGAGTGTCTTAGTTTTTAATTTTTTTCCCCCTCTATTGGTTGAGCTAGATGGACTTGTGTCTGTTTCAACCAGACTAACTATGGATGTACTATGGATGTAAATCAGCAGACCTGTCATTAAAAAACCTGGACAGACCCTGGTGTGACAGATCCTAATGGTGGAATTAAGAGGCGAGGCCAGGTCGATTGTGAGGTGCCAGCCTCACTTTTAGAGAATCCGAGATAGAGTAATCAATCCAGATGAGCCAAAGGACCTTAAATTTGTCGAAGGTGTCATTGCCCAGAGCTATCCTGTGCCTCATTTTAAAAAGTCGATATTTGCATAGGAAGATGAGGAATGTTCAAGCAACCTGGTGAGAAGAACTTCAGCTGCAAGATCCCACCATGCCAGACCTTAAACCGCTGAAGAATATAAAAAAAAAAAAAAAACCTTTAAGTCAATGGCATCACATACTAACACATTATAAATAACTTACCTTAGAACGAAGCCCTTCCAGCGGTGCCCGCTCACCGCTGAGAGGGCTGACATCTTCCCCTGATGTTTCTTCCGGTATGAGCGAGGGAGCCATCATTTCTGGCATGGGCTCTGAAGGTCATGCAGACTGGCACTGTAATGCCACGTACACACGATCTGAATTTCCGACAAGAAAAGCGTGGATTTTTTTTCCGACAGAATGTTGGCTCAAACTTGTGTTGCATACACACAGTCACACAAATTCCGTAGGTCAAGAACGCGGTGACATACAACACTACGACGAGCTGAGAAAAATTAAGTTCAATGATTCCGAGCATGGGTAGGATTTCTTGCGTGACGGAATGGCATACAGACGATCTGAATTTCCGACAAGAACTTTTCACGTCGGAAATTTGAGAACCAGCTCTCAAATTTTTGTTGTCAGAAATTCCGACAGAAAATGTCCGATGGGGAATTTCCGACCAAAAGCTCACATCAAACTTTTCTTGTCGGAAATTCAGATTGTGTGTATGCGGCATTAGACAGACCTTCAGAGCACATTGGCCGATGAGGTCATTGACTGCATGCACTTATTACACACTTACCTGTAGGTACAAGTTGTGTAACAGAGTTACTTGGAGAACCAGCCCTTTAACAATTTTGCTGCCAGAGTTGATTTTACCTTTTTTTCTGCACGCATGTTTAAAAAAAAATTTTTAGGCATGAGGATTAATGAAACCCCCCAAAATATTATACATTGTCTGAAATCAGATTCCCTGGACAATAAAATGGTGGTAGTTTATTTTTTGCCACGTGATATTAGGGCAACTGTTTATCAAGTTCAATATTTCAGTAAAAAAGACAAAGGCAATATATTATCCTATTTTTGGTAATATATTAAAGATGAGATTGTTCCGAGTAAACGGAAACCCAACATGTCAAGCCTTAACCACTTCAGCCCCGAGAGATTTTACCCCCTTCATGACCAGAGCACTTTTTACAATTTGGCACTGCTTTGCTTTAAGAGCCAGTTCACACCAGATGCAGTTCCGTGCTTTTCGGTTTGTTCTGCACAAATACTGTCAGTTCCGGTCAGTTTCTGTACTGACCAGAAACTTACTGCATGGTGTGAACTAGAGCCATAGGAATACATGGCACGGAACTGAACTGCATCCGGTGTGAACTGCCCTTGATAATTGTGCAGTCATGCAATGCTATACCCAAACAAAATTTGCCTCCTTTTTTTTCCACAATCAGAGCTTTCTTTTAGTGGTATTTGATCACCTCTGCAGTTTTTATTTTCCATAAACCAAAAAAAAAAAAGTGTGACAATTTTGAAAAAAAAAATATTTTTTACTATAATAAGCAATAAAAAAAATCTTCATTAGTTTAGATTAATATGTATATAATCTTCTACATATTTTTAGTAAACAAAAAACGCAATAAGCGTATATTGATTCTTTTCAGCATTCAGCATTCTTTAAAGCATCTACAAACTATGGAAAAGATTTATGACATTTTTATGGCATTATTATTATTTTAATTTTTTTTACTAGTAATGGCGGTGACAGATCAGACACTTTCTTTTTTTTCTTTTACCACTTCAGCAAACTCTAGCGAGGGACTTATTCAGATTTTCATTAATTTATTGTGTCCATCTCAGTTTTACATCATCGTGGTATTTTTCCAAAACTTTATTCATTATTCAGTTTCTTTTATTCAGATTTTTTTTTTAAAATATTAAAATCTAATTATAAATATTACCCTCTACTTCTTAACTTTTAGAGATACAGGCCCAGATTCAGGTACATCTGCGCATTATTGGACCGGCGTAGCGCACCGCCTTTACGTTAGACTTGCGCAATTTTGCCGCGTAATCACCCTATTCTCGTAGCTTTTGCGCAGGAAATTGCGCATGCGTAGCGTTTTTTCAGAGGCGTAAGGAGGAGTAATACAAATTGGGAAGGACGTGGGCGTGTTACATTGAAATGAGCCGTGACCCCATGCAAATGAAGGGCTGGCCGGCTCGCGCATGCGCGCTTGAAGCATACCATGTCAGCTCCGCTGTGCGCATGCTCACAACTCGGGAGCGGCGCAATCAGTGAAATTGGAAATGGACTAGGGCAACGTTGTGAACTACGCAAACAGCATAAATAGACACACACAAACGCACTTGCATTGCAAAAGTACATCCCTTTGTCCCTTCCCATTTAACCAAGTGCTTTTGTCCTGTTGTTCGTTGCGGTGTGTTTTGTAGTTGTCAGATTAGTGTTCTGTGTGATCAAGTGTTTGTTAGTAGATTTTTGAAAGTGGTTTTTGATAAGTGTTTGAGAGACTGTTTGTTTGATTGATATATTTGTGTTTGTTTCTTTTCCTGCTGTATTTTTGTTTTGTTTTTTTGTGACTGTTTATTGCTGAGTAGTTTTCTCTCTGTGTGTGTTTTTGCTTGATTGTGTGCGTGAATTTTGTTGACTGGGACTGAGTTTTTTTGGAAGGATGACTGAGAGAAAACGAAAGCTGAATTTTACAGTTGTGGAAAAACAAATTCTTGCCCGGCCATTAGCGAGTATGGGCGTTTCCTCCACGGCCCAGAGAGTGCAAACACCACCCCGGCCAGGAGGAGGGAGATTTTGGATAGGATCACTGAGCAGGTCAATTCAGCGGGGCAGGGGGAGACACGAACCCGGTCTGGGATTGACAAAAAAATCAATGACCTCCGGCGTCTGGTCAAACAGAAGATGGCCAGAATGCATGCCCATGCCAGGGGCACAGGAGGGGGCCCACCATGCCGTATTAGGCTGACAGCGGAGGAGCGTGCGGTGGCCCTGACCTTTCATCGGCATGAAGTTGAGGGCCTGCCCGGCTTTGACTCAAGTCCGGAGCCCGTGGTGCCAGGTAAATTTTTTTTTTAATATCAGGTGTGTAGCATGTGTGGGGGAGGGGGTGAAAGGGAATATGTGGCAAGTGTGTGGATCCTCCAACCTGTGAATGTTTTGTGTCATCCACAGATGTGCAGGAGGGTGCAGGGCCATCTGGCCTGACCGCACCAACCCCAGGACAGCAGCCTAATGAGGCCCCCCCAACAAGGCCGGAGTCCGCGGAGGAGGTTCAAGAGGAGCAGGAGAATCATGAGGAGGAGGAGAATCATGAGGAGGAGGAGTCCATGTCAGGCACTGGACGTTTGGTTTTTGAGGACTCTTCCCCTCTGGCTGGCAGCAGGCAGGCCTCCCTAAGGGGGAGCCCCCCCCCTCCTCCCCCAACATGGCTCCCCTCACAAGGGCCTCCCCTTCTCCCCGGCCACAAGCATCAGCTGGAGGCAGGATGTCATCCCAGACCACCAGGGGGTGGCCGATCTCCTGCCCGCCACTCTGAGAAGGGACCAGTTCCTCCAGACCCGCCATCTGGGACAGGTCAGCCAGACATTGGTGCGGATGGAGGAGAGCCTGTCCTCCATCAAGGTTACGCTGGGGAACCTGGACTCCCACTCCCGGGCTTTCACAACCTGCCTAAACGAACTGCAGACGACATCAGCAGGCGTTGGGCAGGATGTGAGGGCCCTCACCCAGGCTATCCAGGCCAACACGGCAACACTTGGTGCTTCCCTGGACAGAATAGCTGTGGCCTTGGAGGGCAGGCCGCCAGGTGGGCAGAGATCAGGGGCTGCTCCTTCTTCCCCGGTTTTACCCCTTCCCCATGAGTCTCCCCTGAGAAGCTGGGGCCGTGGCCGGGGGCGCCCCAGGAGTGGCTCATGCAAAGGGCAATAATTTGTTTTTCCCCTTTTTTTTTTATTTATTTTTTTGCTGGACATTTTTTGCTTTTGCAGGTAATTTTTTTGTTGTTTTTTTTTATGTTGTGAATGCTGTGTGAATGTGGGGGTGACATTCCTGCCGGAAAAGGGGTGTCACCCTCAATTTTGGTGGAGAAGGGTTCCCCAGGACCAGGGAGAAGTGATCCCCAGGTCCGTGTGAATGGTGTATGAATGTACAGTGACATAATTGGAGCCTTGGCGTGGCGTTGCTGCTCACAAGTCCTGCATGGTGGACTGGTGCCAATCCAATTTGATGTGGATGTGGGGTGTGTGTGCTAGGGACCACAGTGTTGTGCATGCATGCATTCTCATTGTGCCATGATTAATGTGTGTGTTTAATATGCAAAGATGCCCAATGTGAGCTGTCTCCTGGCTGCTCTTCCCTCAGAAGACGGGGTGGCCTCGGTTAGGGGGGGGGGATTGTCTGGTTCAGGGGTCAGGTCATCACGTAGGTCAATCTGCAGGCCCTTTCTTTCTGCAAAGTTGTGCAGCATGCAACATGCACCGATGATCTGGCACACGAAGTTTGTGGAATACAAGAGGGTACCCCCAGACTTATCCAGGCATCGGAAACGTGACTTTAGGTGGCCAAAGGTGCGCTCCACCACTGCTCGTGTTTGGGCATGTGCTTGATTGTATCTTTCCTCTCCTGGGGTTTGGGGGTTCCGGATAGGAGTCATGAGATGGGGTCCCAGTGGATATGCAGAGTCACCTGTAAGGGAAAAGACAGAAAGATGTTAGTCATGCATGTGCCCCTTGTGATGTGCATCATGGGAGGGGATAGTCATGCCTGCCACCCATGTCACTCACCAACCAGGTGTCCCCATACACGTTCTGATCGAATTCCATTCGGATGTGGCATCGATTGTATATGTAGCTGTCATGGCTGGACCCTGGGTGTTTGGCACGGACGTGCCATATGAGGCCTTGGGCATCGACTATCACCTGTACATTGATGGAATGCCAATGCTTCCGATTGCGGTACATGTGCTCTGTCTCATTGGGGGGCTGGAGTGCCACATGTGTGCAATCAATGGCCCCCACAGTGCGTGGGAATCTGGCAATTCTGTAGAAATCTGTCATTGCCTTCAGCCGCAGGTCCTCCGTGGTGGGTTGATTGATTTGGTTGGCCATGCGTCTGAGAATTGCAGGGACAACCTGGTGCACACATCTGCTCATGGAGGATTGTGACATCCCAGCCACCACTCCACTTGTACGCTGAAAAGAGCCACTGGCAAGGAAATGGAGTGTTGCCAGTACCTTGACCAGTGGCTGCACTGCATGTGAGCGGTGTGTTGGGCTGGTGATGTCCTCCTGCAGGGTTGTGGTTAATTCCAGAATGGCATGAGGGGTGAATCTGAAGATGCGAAACACCTCAGAATCACTCATGCCAAACAGGTCTATGCTCTCCCGTGCCATCCTCCGTGCCATCCTCCGTGCCCTCATCCTTCTTTGTTCATCTAAAGTTAGTAGTATAGCTATGTGACTGCTGAGCTCCTCACTAACAGTGTAGCTTTATCTAACAAGTAGACTTTTTTTCTCTTTTTAGACCAGCTTTTATATGCTCTAATTTTAGACAGGACATTTTGCTGTTGCGCACACTGCGTCGCCTGCGCTGCCCCAACGTTGTTTTGTAGATCCCCGTAAGTCCCTCATTAGCATATTTGACTAGCAAATCAATGGTGTGTCTAGCGCACTTTTGCGCGGACGGATGCGCCAGTCTAACAAAATTACGCGGGACAAAAAAAAGTAGATTTTTGGTGTATCTCGTTCTGGGGATGCACATTTCGACTTACGCACGCGCATCTCCTGTTGCGCAGGCGTAATCGCTCTGTGAATCTGGGCCACAGTTCTTTACCCTGCCCTTTTCATCCTTTTCCCCACCCGATTCTCGCCCTCCCTCCCCACCTCCCCTATCCCAAATGTTTTTTTCTCGTTTCTCTTTCTCATTTCAGGTTCTGTCCAGGCTCACTACTGTCCATAATTTTTTCCAAATTTTTCCCAGATGTTTTACATTTTTTCCCATCTTCCCCAGATACTATTATATTTTCCAGATTGACCTTTGTCTCTGCTGCATAGGTAATTCCATTCTACTATAATGTTTTATTCGCTCAAACTATTCCTTTCTATCTGGTCTCATTGAGATCGGACACTTTTGACACAATTTTGGGACCATAGATATTTATACAGCGATCAGTGCTATAAATATGCACTGATTACTGTTAACGTCACTGGTAGGGAAGGTGTTAACACTAGGAGGTGATCAAGTGGTTAAATGTGTGTTCCTTCAGTGTGTTCTAACTGTATGGGGATAGGACTGACTGGGGGAGGAGACATATTGTTGTTCCTACATAGTAGGAACAAACTATGGCCCAGATTCACAAAACACTTACGCCGACATAAAGCAAGTTACGCCAACGTAAGTGCAAATGTGCACCGGTGTATGTGTGCGTCAGAGTCACCAACCAATTTACGCCTAAAAACTGGCCACCCTACGCTGACGTAGCTTACTTACCCCGGCGTAGCGTGGGCGTACTTATCGTCTCGACGCATGTTGCTGCTCCAATTGATTAGGCATTCAAACATGCAAATGAGGGAAATATAGCGATTCACGAACGTACGTGCGCCCGACGCATACCGCGCAAGGTGCGCGTAAATTGTATGTCCGGCCTAAAGTTATTCCCCATAGATGAGTCGCAACCCGGCAACACACATGCAAAGGTCTGTCCCAGAGAATACAGGCCAGCGTATTGGGCGTACGTTACGTTCACGGCGTACCTGGTGATCCGGCATAGCTTAGGCAGTTGTGCCAGCGTAGTTGTGAGCATGCACATAAGTGTGCAGTTTCATGCGTCCACATCACGACAATGTCACGGCGCATGCGCAGTTCGTAATAAGCCGGGCGTAAAACACTGCACTATGCTCGGACAATCATTTGCATGGGGTCACGCCTACTACCACTCACGCTGGCCTGCGAAAAAAGGGATTTTTAAATACAGCTTACCTGTAAAATCCTTTTCTTGGAGTACATCACGGGACACAGAGCGGCATATTCATTACTATGTGGGTTATATGGAGTACCTTCAGGTGTGGACACTGGCAATCTCAAACAGGAAGTCCCCTCCCTATATAACCCCCTCCCCTAGAGGGAGTCCCTCAGTTTTGTAGCAAGCAGTATGCCTCCCAAAATGGTCACCCAAAAGAGGGGTGGGAGCTCTGTGTCCCGTGATGTACTCCAAGAAAAGGATTTTACAGGTAAGCTGTATTTAAAAATCCCTTTTTCTTTCTCGTACATCACGGGACACAGAGCGGCATATTCATTACTATGTGGGATGTCCGAAAGCAATGCTTTAATGAGGGGAGGGAGACATCTTCCAAAGAAGGATTCAATTTAGAGATAAACTCAAATCATAATAATAATTCCAACTTAGTCAAGAAAAAACTTCTTTTTTTTTTTTTTTTTTATAACCAAGGGTGCTTCTGATCCCGAGGATTTCAAACTGCAGCCTGTAGTACTGCCTGTCCAAAGGCAGAATCCGCATTTCTTCTCACGTCTAGTTGATAAAACCTTGTAAACGTGTGGACTGATGACCACGTTGCTGCCTTGCATATCTGAGCCATAGAGATCTGATGGTGTGCTGCCCAAGAGGCGCCCATGGCCCTGGTAGAATGGGCCTTTACCGACAACGGAGGAGGCAACCTCTTCAATCCGTAGGCTTGAATGATTAATTGTCTAATCCATCTCGAGATGGTGGATTTTGCAGCTGCCTGCCCCTTCTTGGGGCCATCTGGTAGAACGAATAACACATCTGTTTTCCGGATCTTTTCTGTAGCTTTAAGATAGGCCTTCATGGCCCGGACAATATCCAAGGTATGCAGCAACCCCTCCTTTCTAGGATGTAGGTTTTGGAAAGAAGGATGGAAGTACCAAATCCTGGTTTAAGTGAAATTTGGATATAACCTTTGGTAGAAAGGAAGGATGGGGCCGGAGAACTGCCCTGTCCTTATGCAGAACGAGATATGGTTCCTTACACGATAAGGCTGCTAATTCTGACACTCTCCTGGCCGAAACTATGGCGACCAAGAAAACCAACTTTCTTGTCAGTAAGAGTAAAGGAATCTCAGCCAACGGCTCAAAAGGCTGTTTCTGTAGAGTGGACAGGACAAGATTTAAGTCCCAAGGACAAATTGGTGACTTGACAGGAGGATTAATACGCAAGACCCCCTGTAAGAAGGTCTTTACCAGCGAGTGGGTGGCCAGCGGCCTCTGAAACCACACTGACAGAGCTGAGATCTGTCCCTTGATTGTGCTTAGTGCCAGGCCTTTATCCACTCCTAGCTGGAGAAAACTTAACACCCTATCAATAGTATATTTGCGGGAATTCCATCTTTTGGATTCACACCAGCCTACGTAGTTCCTCCACACCCTGTAATAAATCACCCTGGAGACCGGCTTTCTAGCCCTAATCAGGGTAGGGATTACCTGCCTAGACAGACCCCTACCCCTGAGAATCAGGGATTCAGCCTCCAGGCCGTCAAATTTAGACGCTGTAATGTAGGGTGGAGGATCGGGCCTTGTGAGAGTAGGTCTGGTTGTAGAGGAAGAGTCCAAGGGTCTCCCACTGCCATCTTCAGGACTAGTGAGTACCAAGTCCTCCGGGGCCAAGCCGGAGCTACTAGAATGACTGGCTTGTTCTCCACTCTGATCTTGCGCAACAGGCGCGGGAGTAACTGTAGTGGAGGGAATGCATATAGAAGTTTGAATTGATGCCAAGGGCAAACCAACGCATCGGTTCCGCAGGCCATAGGATCCCTCGCTCGAGACACGAACCTGTCTAGTTTCTTGTTGAACCTGGATGCCATTATATCTACGTCCGGCATTCCCCACCTCTGGCAGATTGTCTGAAAGACCTGGGGATGCAGAGACCATTCCCCTGGCAACAGACTCTGGCGACTTAAGAAGTCTGCCTGCAGGTTGTCCACTCCGGGAATGAATATCGCTGAAATGCAGGGTACATGAACCTCTGCCCATTGAAAAATCAAGTTCACCTCCCTCTGAGCGGCCTGGCTTCTGGTTCCCCCTTGGTGGTTTATGTATGCCACCGCCGTGGCATTGTCTGACTGGATTCTCACCGGGAACCCCTTTAATCTGGAGGTCCATGCCAGAAGGGCTAGGCGAGCAGCTCTGATTTCCAAGATATTGATGGAGAGCTGCCTCTCTACTTTCACCCAAGTTCCCTGGCGGGAGAACCCCTCGAAGACCGCCCCCCAGCCTGCCAGGCTGGCGTCTGTGGTAACTACCTTCCAGACAACAGGGCTGAAGGATTTTCCCTTTAGAAGGTTCTGAGGGTTCAACCACCAGGCCAGGCTTTGTCGGACCCTTGATGATAGCGTCAAAGGGGACTCTAAGGCATGTGCCCTCTTGCCCCAGGCTGCTAGAATGGCTGCCTGTAAGGACGCGAGTGTGGATCTGAGCGTACGGTACTGCCTCGAACGTGGCCACTAGCTTGCCTAGTAATCGCATATACAGGCGAATAGTTGTTTTTTTCTTGTTTAGAACCAACTGAACCAACCCCTTGATAGCCTCGATCTTTACAAGGGGCAGGAACACCTTTTGATGTTCTGTGTCTAACCTCATGCCGAGGTATTCCAACTGCTTTGTAGGCTGGAACGCTGACTTTCCCCGGTTTAGGACCCAGCCGAATTCTTCGAGGTACCGAACCGTGAGGTTTACTGCCTTTTGCAGACCCGGCCGTGAGGGATCTATGATTAAAAGGTCGTCCAAGTATGCTAGGACTGTGACCCCCTGGATCCTTAAGTTGGCCAGAACTGGGGCTAGGATCTTCGTGAATACCCGGGGGGCCGTGGCCAGCCCGAAGGGGAGCGCCCTGAATTGGAAGTGTCGCTGCCCCACCGCGAAGCGTAAAAATCTTTGATGCGACTGAAAGATTGGTACATGAAGGTAAGCATCCTTTATGTCTATGGAGGCCAGAAAATCGTCCTTCTGAAGCGCGGCGGCTGCTGACCGGATGGATTCCATCCGGAAGGAACGAACCCTTAGGAAACCGTTTAACCTCTTTAGGTCCAAAATTGGCCTGACATCGCCGTTGGGTTTTGGTATAACAAAGAGATTGGAATAGAAACCTAGGCCTTGCTCTTGGGCTGGCACCTCTATAATTACGTTCTGGCAAAGCAGGTGATCCAAAGCTGCCAGCATTGAGGCCTTCCTTGCTGGATCCCTTGGTAGCCTTGATTCTTGAAAATAAGGCGGAGGATACCTTAGAAACTCCAGTCTGTAACCTGTGGTTACAGATGCCCGGACCCATTTGTCGGGGATCTTGGCTTCCCAAACTTCTGAGAAGAAACGAAGCCTTCCCCCCACCCGTGAGAGTGGGGGCGCCCCTTCATAAGGCAGACTTAGGGGCTGTCTTTGACGGCTTGCGATACCACGGCCTCTTACCCCCAGGGGTCTGTCCCTGCGATCTACTGTTAACGTTGGATCGTGCAGGCGGCCGTCGATACTGCCTGGAATTTGAGGGCCCTGAGACAGGAAAGAGCTGCCTTTTAAATGTAGGAGCCCGGAATGTCTTTTTTACCGGTAAAAGGGTACTCTTGCCATTTGAAATAGTCTGAATATATTTATCCAGATCCTCTCCGAAGAGTCGTCCTCCATGGAAGGGAAACCTGCCAGAAGCTTTTTGCATGGGGGCTCCGCCGCCCAGTTCTTCAACCATAAGAGCCTTCTCATGTGCACCAAAAATAGTGATAAACGAGAGGCCTGCTGGATGGAATCTTTTATAGCATCTACCGCAAAACACAGAGCTCTGGGAATGTCAGAAAACTCTTCTGCTTGTTGGGTAGGCATGTCCTTTAACATTTCCTTTGTCTGGTCTTTTAATGCCTGACAAACTCCAATTGCAGCCACTGCTGGCTGCACCACTGCTCCTGCCGTAGCAAAGGATGCTTTTAAAAGTGTCTCTAATCTTTTATCGACCGGATCTTTAAACATATGTATGTTTTCCACCGGGCAAGTTAGTGATTTATTCACACATGAGATGGCTGCATCCACTACTGGGAGCCTCCACCTCTTGGAGAATTTTTCCTCCATGGGGTAAATGACCGCAAATCTTTTCGGTGGCAGAAAAATCCTGTCCGGCCGTACCCAATCCCGAAAGATCAATTCCTCCAAGAGAGGATGGACCGGAAAAACTGCGTTGCTTAACGGAGCTTTCAAAGAGCCCAGAGAGGATACCGGAGGAACCTGAGGTTCTGGTAATGGCAAACTAAATGCCGAGCGGACCATGTCCGTCAAAGACTGTACCCACAACCTTTCTGTCTGGGAGTCTGAAAATGGTTCCTCAGAGGCAGACCCCTCCATCCCTGAACCCTCTTGGTTCAGGTCTAGTTGATCCTCCTGTGATTCCAATTCCTCCAGAGAGAGAATCTCAGCATCTGAGGATACACCTCTTGGTGATGGGGATCTAACCCGTTTTTTACCAGGAATAGCTCTAGCGATCAATGCTGCTATTCTCTCTTCTAGCCCCCCTAGGGATACGGCTAGCATCTCCTCTGTGATAAACACAGGGCTGGGCTGATCTGGGCCAGCCTCCGCACCAGATCCCCCTAATGGCTCATCCAAGGCGCCTTTTATGTTAATAAGTTGCGGGGAAAGTATCGGCATATCATCAGAATCAGAAAGGGAACCCTTTTGTTTTTTGGTCTTTTTTGTACCCTTTGACCCCGAACCCTTGGAAGCCATAATACAAAATCGAGGGACTCCGCCCACACAACAGACTGTAGTGGCCAGGAGTACAAAACCAGTTTAGGGGACAATAGATCACTAATGCCCAAAACTGATGGGATCCCGTATGTATATATATTTTTTTTTTTTTTTTTAATATATATTATATATATTTTTAGACATACAGTGACCCCAAACTTAGTTGCCAGCCTCCAACCTGCTGCAAATAAGGGAATTTCTTGGCTTAACAAAAAGAGTCATTTGGAACAAAGTCCCGCATGTACTACCCCTCTTCCGCCACCGGGAGTCACTGTTCTGCCGCTCTGCGTCCTCTCCTTCTGAAAACCAGTCTCAGAATGAGCACTGATCATGCCTGCTGTCTATAACAGCAAAAAGGCGCGCCCCTGTATGACGCCGCAGGCACGCCCCCCCCCCCCCCTCCTGTCTGAACGGCGCGAAAAACGTCTATAAGACGTGCGCGCGCACGCGCGCGCGCGTATGCCGGAAACAGGAAGAACATGGAGGAGCCGCGCTGCTGGAGATCCAGGAACACAGAACAGGCGGCAGATTCAAAACCCCCGGCCAGGTAAGACTCTCCAAAGGCCCCTAGGGATCCTTACTAGTCCTAGGAAGAAAGCAGCAGGTTTAGCTAGCAACACATCTTTAGACAGGGGAACCTATTGATGGGGGAAAAAGGGGTGTCATCCTGTCTCCCTTAGACATAGTGAGCACGGTTGCCCATGCAGAGCATACTTAGGCTATCCCCCCTTTAGGTTACCCCGGAGAGCCTGCTGTCGAACCAAGTCCCGCAGGCTCCCCCTTACCTGCTCCATGCTGCAGGATGTTTGCCCAGCAAACTGATCCAATCTTCTCCCATCTCCGTGGGTAACGTAGTAGACCTTCAGGCCCTGGGGTCCTATGAAGGTACCCACTGTCCTGGACCTATATAGCACCCTGGCAAACAGGAACTTATGGTTTTTACAAACTCCAAGTCCTGGGCCCAGGGTCCAGCCCTCCAAAGAGGAGCATTATAGGCAAAACCCCACGGCTTGGGGCCCGGGTACTGTCCACTTTGGCACTGAGGCTCCTTGGACAGATCCGGTTAGCCCGCCCTTAATCCCAAGGATGTGGAGCAAAGCTATTCCGTGACCAACACCTAAGACACTGGCGAAAAAACTGAGGGACTCCCTCTAGGGGAGGGGGTTATATAGGGAGGGGACTTCCTGTTTGAGATTGCCAGTGTCCACACCTGAAGGTACTCCATATAACCCACATAGTAATGAATATGCCGCTCTGTGTCCCGTGATGTACGAGAAAGAAATACGCTACGCTGGCACATCTTGGTGAGCAATGGCTTGCTGAATGCAGTGCTTGCCGCTCCACGCTGTGCCAGTGTAGCATACTGTGTGTGCGCTACGCCGGCGTAAATGTGCACCCACTCTCTGTGAATCTGGGCCTATATGTCTCCTCTCCCCTAACAGAACAGGGATTTCTCTGTTCACGCCAGCCATGCTCATCGGGTCCCCCCGCCGTGCAATGGACATGCACGTGCAACTCCAGCAGTAGCAATAAATATATACATAGCAAGTGTTAAAAAAGCTATGACTTAAAGCAGGGATCCTCAAACTGTGGCCCTCCAGCTGTTGCAGAACTACACATCCCATGAGTGATGTGATGCCTCCTCACATCCACCAGTTTTAACCAATTTTTGCCTACAAACATGCCACACCCACATGCATTGCACATGAATGCGGGGCAATTGCAGGACTTCCTTATTCGCCCGAAGGTGCTGTGTTCGCTACATGTTGGGTAGTTTTTGCCCGCAGACACAAAGTGAAGCATTGCAAAAGCAGCATGTAAACACCCCCGTCTAGCTTGGGCATACCTCCCAACTTTCTGAGATGGGAATGAGGGACACCCATAAGCAAAAGTATGAATTAATAGGACGCGCCCCCTGCCACCCTGTTATACGAGGAGAATTAATATGCAAGAAATTATTGGTTAAACCCACAAGTGCTTTTTTTACCAATACTATTTCTTTATACTGGCTTTTGTGTACTGTACAAATGCAGCAATTTAGAAATGAGATGAAAAGTTTAACACTGTAAAACACTTTTTGATAGACAAATAGTGCATTTTTAATACAGGAAAATACAGTCCATCAGACAAAAATGAGGGACAAATGAGGAGGAAAGAGGGACAGTGTGACATTGTTCCAAATCAGGGACAGTCCCTTGAAATCAGGGATGGTTGGGAGGTATGCTTGGGGGTTGGTAAAAACACAGGTCAACCGCCGTCTAAAAGAGTCCTTACAGAAGAATAGGCATTCATTTGTGCCCCTCCTTTAGATTCACTCTCAGTCTATGAAGAGGTCATGTCATGCAAGCAACTTTGTAGCAGGTTTAAATCTCTCCAATTACTATGCACAGAGATATTTAGCTGGTACATAGTCTATACAGCTTGATATCACCGGTGTGACAAAATCATCAGAAGCTACATGGGATAATGCAGTAAAGCCTAAAGTATGCAGATAATGCACTTAAAGCCTAATGCCGCGTACACACGATTGAAAATTCTGACAACAAAACTGTGGATTTTTGGCTCAAACTTGTGTTGCATACACACGGTCACACAAATATCTGAAATTTTGAACGTCAATAACGCGGTGATGTACAACACTACGACGAGCCGAGAACAGAGGCGTATCCAGTCAAAATGGCGCCTATGGCAAGCACTGAAACTGTCAAAACATTTGAAACCCATCTTTCTGATACCTTAACAAAAAAAAAAAAACAGCTAACAATGGCCTGCGGGCACAAACTGATACATAAATTACTGATGATGCCAACACACTGGCACACTCAAAATACATTGGTGCACACAGTAACTCATACAAAATCAATGACACACTAAGACACAATCAAGGGACAGGGAGGGACACTGGGCACAGAGAGCGATGCAGTGCGACAAGTACAGAGAGGGATGCCAGGGACAGAGAGGGACGCAGTGTAACAAGGACAGAGAGGGACACTGGGGACAGAGGGGGATGCAGTGTGACAAGGACAGAGAGGGATGCAGTGTGACAAGGACAGAGAGGGACACTGGGGACAGACGGAGAGACACAGTGTGATGAGGACAGAGAGGGACACCAGGGAGAGAGAGATGCAGGGTGACAAGGCCAAAGAGGGACGCTGTGGACAGAGGGACACAGTGCGAAGAGTACAGAGAGGGATGCCAGGGACAGGGAGGGACACTGGGGACAGACAGAAAGGAATGTAGTGTGATGAGGACAGAGAGGGATGTTGGGGACAGACAGAGAGACACAGTGTGATGAAGAGGACAGAGAGGGATGCAGTGCGGACAGGGAAAACGGGTATGCCAGTAGGGCACTGTGTGGGTGTGGGGACACAGGGACACTGTGGGGGGACCAGGAGAGTATCATGGGGCTTTTTTGTTGCCCCCTCCCCCATGGCGCCCATGGCAATTGCCATGGCTGCCATACCCTAGATACGCCACTTGCCAAGAAAAATTAAGTTCAATGATTCCGAGCATGCGTAGGATTTTTGTGAGTCAGAAATGCATACAGACGATCGGAATTTCCGACAAGAACTTTTCACGGCGGAAAAATTGAGAACCAGCTCTCCAATTTGTGTTGTCGGAAATTCCGACAGAAAATGTCCAACAGGGCCTACACACGACCAATTTCCGACCAAAAGCTCACATCGAACATTTGACGGAAGTTTTGATTGTGCGTACGTGGCATAAGGCTAACCATAGACAGAGAAATTCTTTTTTCAGGGGAAGCCGCTCCACAAGGAGAACACAGTAATATTTGCTAGTGGCTATAATAGCTGCTATCAATACATTTCAGTACATTTAGCCTGCCCGTACATGGTTCAAATCAACAATGGTTCAGCAGGAATCTGAAGAAATTCAAACCATCTATGCCCAGCTTAAGACTTGGTGTGGGTCCCACTTGTGTGGTTCCTGCGTGCCACGTTTGCATAGGCACAGCAAGCAGCTTATTAATTTGCAACACAGAGAAAACATTTCCCCAAACCCTTTTCTTAAAACACAAGCCAGTATATTATTTCTGAGGGACCATGGGGTTTTCCTGCACCCCAAAATGAGCTGTGTGTTCCAAATGTATAGGGGTGCCATTAAGAATTAGCATGTCTGCTATAGAGCATGTTTTGCCTGTGGGTCAAGGAACGCATTCAATTAGCAAGTGTTCCCCAACAAGTTTAAAGAGGAGCTGCAGTCTGGTCCCATAATTTGTAATAAAAACATCTTTGCCATTCTGAAGCTTCCCTCCCACCCCTTTGCATATTATTTTATATATAATGTGATTCTGTATTTGCCAAATATGTTGCAAAAATGGGCACAGCAGGTGTACAGACTCGGGAACTGAGCACAGGGATGTTGGGAACCCCTCATAATGGGCACAGCAGCTAGCAGGTGTACAGGTTCGGGAACACAGCACAGAAATGGCAGTAACCCCTCAAAATGCAGACAGTAGCCAGCAGGTGTACAGACCCGGAAACTCAGCACAGGCATGGTAGGAACCCCTCATAATGGGCACAGCAGGTGTACAGACCCTGGGAACTCAGCACATGAATAGTGGGAACCCCTCATAATGCGCACAGCACACAAGACCAGGTGCTCCCTGCAGTTTTTTAGGGGTACCTCTCTCACTAAGACTGTTAACTGGATAAATTAACACTTGAACTAATATAGTGCACATCAGCATTACCAAACGACATTCTACTTCTTAGTAACAGTCATTGTCTCTGCCTAGCTTACCTGGCAGGGGAGACACCATGATCATGAAGGTGGTTCTCCCAGGGCGAGGCTCAGCCATTGCACTCTGGCTGGGCTGATCGAGGTGTCTTCCCTGCAACTGCTCGGCCTTTTGGCTAAGATCAGGTGTGGTATCCGTTCTCGTCAGTTGCTAGAGGAGCGCTGAAGCACCTCCTATTTGTGGAGGGTGGATGCAATCCAATAGCGTCATTGCACCTGGAAGGGTGGTTTCAGCAGGGACTACGCCGTGCTGCCCGACAGATACTGGGGGCCGGCCAATGGTTGCGTCTGAGCCACCTGGAAGGGTGCTTCTGGTGAGGATGGGTGGCTGCGCTTGGTCTGGTCTTTTTGCCGGGTTCTAGTCTGGCCTTCTGGCTGGCTGGTGTAAGTGCTGTCCCTGTCAGAGATCTGGTAGGAGGAGCTGGAACTGCCCTGATGGAAAGACGGGGTAGGGCCATGCAAATCCTGCTGGGTTGACAGGGAGTCTGGAAGGGTTAGTATTGGTGGAGGCTGCTAGATGAGGGCAGCTTCTTCCCACGAAAACCTGGAAGGGCTCTCTTTCTGGCAGGGGTGGAGGGCTGCACTGGCCGGTCGGGGGGTTAGATTTGGAACAGAAAAGCCTATGGTGCATGTGCCCCTGGAGTGGCAGTCCAGGGGTGTCTGAGAATCACTGTGAGTGAGGGTCACTTTGATTTAACGACACCACGGCCACTGCACCAGCTACACGCTTTTTTAGCACCTGCCTCCTGGGCCGGGCCTTTTGGCCAGGACCGGAGGAATTTTTTATTCCTGGCCGGAGGGCCTGGTCATTGTTGATCACAATGACCACTTCTTCACTCTCCTCTTCACTATCCCTTTCCCCCACTTTATTTAATTTATTAGCCTATGTTTGTCACCTTTTTGTCTTTTTTTGTTGTGCACGTTTTGTACACAGTGTGATTAGTAGGGTGCCGGTCCTCGGGCCAGCCCTGAACGTCTTGGGAGTGGGTGGACATGGCCTTTTGGCTTAGTTCACCTGCTCTTATGGGGTCTCCCTTCGGGGGAGTCCCACCTAGTACTTGGAGGGTTCTGTTTCGGCAGTCTCTCCAGGGAAGTTGGGTCCGAGTCGGCTTCGGTTGCTCGGACCACAGTAACTCAGTCCCCGTCTGGAGCCTAACGCCCCGGGGGATCAGGGTTTGGGTCCCTTCTGCACGGAAGGACCACTTGACGTTGCACCTGTCTGCACGTTTTTGTGAACACTCTTTATGTGTGTGCACATTTTTTCTGCACCGGGTGGAGTTTTTGAGTGTGTTTCACACGCCATAGGCTTTTCAAAAAAAAATAAAAAATTGTCTCTGCCTAGCATGTGAATTGTGGATGTTTGACATCATTAGCAACTGTAGAGATCATTGGCGGTGTGTCCATGGAGGGAGCAAGAGCGCCACCCCCTCTCTCCCGCACCCATCAATCAACAATACATAGATTCATGCATTGTATGAATCTATGTATTGTCACCGCTGCTGCCTACTATTGCCTGTTGAGCGGCGGCCATCTGAATAACATTAGTGGGTGTGTTTTGGAAGTGCCTGATTAGAGCGAGAGGCTCTAATAGGCTTCCCGATTAGAGCCTGTGAGCTCTAATTGGCTTCCAAATGGTTAACCACAGGCTGTGCATTCCCTGGTTAAACAGTGCTGTGTTAAGGAAGCCTATCAGGTTCACCGGGTCTGGTTACCAGTCCCCTGATTGGCTAAAGCAGCAGGCTTGGAAGGATGAGAGGAGGAGCGGACAGGAGAAGAGTCTTTCTCATCGAGCACCTGCCGCCGTCACCCGCTGCCGACCCACCAAATATGACTGACTCCATGTATGAACAAATTTTTATTTATTTGATCAATTTTTATTTATTTGATCAAAAACATTTTAAAAACCTCTTTAAAAAAACACTATATAAAATGGAATTTTCTACAATGGAAAATGCCTGGAAACTAGTTTATTCATGAGGGAATTTTTATTGAGAATAATCTAGCTTAAAATAAATGAGAACCGTATGGTCATATACTTTAACATTTTACAGTAGGACAAAAATAGTTCTGTTATTGTTGGGCGTTAGTCGTTGGTAACTACCACGTTATACTCTGCGTGTCATAGCTGAGCAGGTCTGTGTTGAACTAATACAGCCGTGGCAAAATGTTTTGAGAATGACATAAATATTAATTATCACAAAGATCAGTGTTTTTAGATCTTTTTTTCAGATGTTACTTTGGTATACTGAAGTATAATTGCAAGCATAAATGGCAAAGGCTTTTATTAACAATTACATTAAGTTTATGTAAAGAGTCAATATTTGCAGTGTTGACCCTTCTTTTTCAAGCCCTCTGCACTTTGCCCTGGCACACTGTCAATCAACTTCTGGGCCACATCCTGACAGATGGCAGCCCATTTTTGCATAACCTTGGAATTTGTCAGAATTTGTGTGTTTTTTTTGTTCACCCGCCTCTTGAGGATTGACCAGAAGTTCTCAATGGGATTAAGGTCTGGGGAGTTTCCGGTCATGGACCAAAAATGTTGATGTTTTGTTCCCCAAGCCACTTAGTTATCATTTTTGCCTTATGGCAAGGTGCTCCATCATGCTGGAAAATACATTGTTCATGACCCTGAAGCCTTCTTCACAATATTTGAACCTCTCTCCTTAAAGTTCTTGATGATCCGATAAATGGTGCAATCTTAGCAGCATCAATATCCTTGCCTGCGATTCCCTTTTTGTGCAAATCAATGATGGCTGCATGAGTTTTCTTGCAGATAACCATGGAAAGAACAGGGATTTCAAGCACCACTCTCATTTTAAAGCTTCCAGTCTGTTATTCTATCTAGGGTTGTCCAGATACCGATACTAGTATCGGTACCGATACCAAGTATTTGCGGGAGTACTTGTACTCGCGCAAATGCTCCCGATACCTAAATAGAATACTTTTTTTGTATTTATCAACATGTTCTGTGAAAATTCTTTGAGTTTTTTACTACTGCGTGACAAGAAAATACATTTTTTTTATTCATTTTTACTCATTTTTATTCTTTTATAATGTCTTGAGTTAGAGTTCTTTATAATTCTGAAGAAAATATCCTTAGTCTGTATTGTGGTCACATGACATTTAAAAAAAGTATCGGTATTCGGTATCGGCAAGTACATGAAAAAAAGTATCGGTACTTGTACTCGGTCCTAAAAAAGTGGTATCGGGACAACCCTAATTCTATCTCATAAAAAAATTACAGAGTGATTTCCAGTCTTGTCCTCGTCAACACTGACACCTGTGTTAGCGAGAGAATCACTGACATGATGTCAGCTGGTCCTTTTGTGGCAGGGCTGAAATCAGGGCCATCTTTAATACTGATTGGACTATGGGCAAACATTTTTCTTGGGCCCCCCTTCTATAGCAGTTCGTTCTCCACCTGCTCTGAGGCCCTGTACACACGATCAGACATGTCCGAGGAAACATGTCCGACGGACTGTTTTCAACGGACAAGGCTAAAGTGGTTGGTCTGATGGTCTAAAATTGGTCTGATGTGCGTACACACTATCGGACCAAAATCCCCTCGGACCAGAACGCGGTTGGGTAGAATACAACAACGTGATGAAAATACAAAGTTCAATGCTTCCAAGCATGCGTCGACTTGATTCTGCGCATGCGCGGGATTTTGGTCCGATGGTTTGTGTACTAACCATCGAACATGTCCGACGGACAGGTTTCCAAGCATGTTTGGAAATTTTTGTCCGCTGGAAAACGGTCCGATAGGCCGTACACACGATGGAACATGTCCGCTGAAACTGGTCTGCGGACCAGTTTCAGCGGACATGTTCCATCGTGTGTACGCGGCCTGAGACATACAAAAAAATAGCAGTTTCCCGAATCAGTAAAAATCAGTACAGCCTCAAGTCAACATACCATTGGAACAGCTGACTTCATCTCGTCTAAATGCTTCTGCTGCAGCATATTTCCCTGTGCCCTTTAAACAATAATGTCAAAGATAGCACAATCAGCACTATTCAGCCAACAATGTCTTGCATAAAGGCAGAAACAACTGGGACAGCAGAGTTTGTGAGGTACATACTTTGCAGAGAGCTAACAAAGACCGGTCTCACAAATTCTGATGACCAACCTGAGAACTACAGAAGTTGTAAATGTGCCTTCAGAACGGCAATCAGTGATCTTGGCATTACAGCTGCTGACCAATTGGATCTGCTGATCAGATGGCTTGGTCCTCTATCTGCTGCACATGTTTACCACTTAAGCCCCGGACCATTTTGCAGCTAAAAGACCAGGCCCCTTTTTGCGATTCAGCACTGCGTCACTTTAACTGACAGTTGCGCGATCATGCGATGTGGCTCCCAAACAAATTGATGTCCTTTTTTCCCCACAAATGGAGCTTTCTTTTGGTGGTATTTGATCTCCTCGGTGGTTTTTATTTTTTGCGCTCTAAACAAAAATAGAGCGACAATATTTTTTTCTTTTTGCTGTAATAAATATCCCCAAAAAAATGAAAAAAAATGTTTCCTCAGTTTAGGCCGATACGTATTCTTCTATATATTTTTGGTAAAATAAATCGCAATAAGCTTTTATTGATTGGTTTGCGCAAAAGTTATAGCATCTACAAGATAGGGGATAGTTTTATGGCATTTTTATTAATATTTTATTTTTTACTACCAATGGTAGCCAACAGCGATTTTTATTATGACTGCGACATTATGGCGGACACATCGGACACTTTTGACACATTTTTGAGACCATTATCATTTTTACAGCGACCAGTGCTATAAAAATGCACTGATTACTGTGTAAATGACAATGGCAGGGAAGGGGTTAACCTCTAGGGGGCGCTGTAAGTGTGCCCTAGTGTGTGATTCTAACTGTAGGGGGCTTGGCTGGGAGTGTGACGTCACTGATCTTCGTTCCCTATGACAGGGAACAGACGATCACTGCCAATGCCACTAGCAAGAATGGGGAAAGGTTTGTTAACACTTACCTCTCTCCGTTCTTCAGCTCTGTGACCCGATTGCAGGACACCGGCAGCGATCGGGTCCACGGTTCCCACAGGCACGGTCATGGAGCTTCGGACCCACTGCTGGGTTCTTAAAGGGGATGTACCTGTACGCCCTTGTGACCAGACGTGCTATTCTGTCAACGTATATCATCGTGCGGCGGTCCTTATGTGGTTAAGATATTAAGATCAGTTTTCATGGATAATCCTACAGCAGGCTTTACAGCTGCATTGGATCGACTAGAGCAAAGTTATGGCAGTCCAGAAGCTATAGAAAATGATTTATTCATGCGTCTGGAAACTTTCCTAAAGATATCTGGTAAGGACAACAAGGAGTTCCAGAGACTGAGTGACCTTCTCCTTGAGCTTCAGCTAGCCAAGCTAGATCCAAAATTACCTGGACTCAGTTACCTGGACACTGACAGGGGGGTAAACCCAGGGCTTTTTTTCAGGGGGAACTTGGTGGAGCTCAGTTCCACCACCTCTGGCTCAGGCCCTTTGGTGCCTTCTCACTATAATCACTTGTAAACACAGAAGTCCGGTTTCTATGTTTACAAGTAACAGCCCTGCACTCTGTATGTAATGCAATCCTGGTATTTAATGCCCTTTTGGACCCTCCTTTTTGGAGGGTGTGTGTAGGGGCAGGGGTTTGTGGGGTGGTTAAGTTCCAGCACCTATTGTTTGAGAAAAAAAAGCCTCCAATCTCCCATATGGATTGCAAGTAAAATTGTCTGCACTAGGCTCATCATACAAAAAAAAAAAAAGAGAATAAGGTTTCCTTCCCTCTATTCTTTTTCTTCTGCAAATTCATCAGGAACATTGCAGAGACCAAGAACAATCCAAGTTTCTCCTATGGTGAGTACAGTCTCTTCTGAAGCCCTGTACACACGGCCGAGGTTCTCGGCAGAAACCAACGAGAACCTCGCTGGGAGCCGCATTCTGCCGAGAACCTCGGCCGTGTGTACGCTCTCGGTGAGCCCCGCCCGTCGGGAAAGCCGTCGAGCAAATAGAGAACAGGTTCTCTATTTGCTCGACAGCCCGTCGGGATGAATTGCTGGTTGCCTTTCCCGACGGGCGGGTCGCCGATTCTGACGGCTGGCAGAGAACCTCGACGGGCGGAACGATGTGTTCCGCCCGTCGAGGTTCTCTGCCGTGTGTACAGGGCCTCACTCTTTCCTAAGAGTACCAGTCTTCAGGGCAACTAAAGGAACCATAGAAGCCCAGTATCCATGAAAAAAAGATTGACATACTTCCCACTCCTACCACAGTTGTGGCCGCAAAACAGAGTAGGAAGATTTAAAACCCTAACTAAGAGTGTCCCATTCACAAGAAGTCAAACCCCTCAAAAAAATGTATCGGCCTATTGAAGGAGCGTAAGGAGCTTTTAAAGACATTTGGGGCATATTTCAGGTTTTGTGCTTCTTCTGAACATTTTACTAAGGATTGTAATGTGCCCATCAAGTGCATAGAGTGTGGCTCTGAAGAAGATGTACAAGCCCTCCATCCACTTGAGCCCAGCTCTGCACAACCTGCTAACTCTCCTCCCAGGTCAACGCATAGTGGGGAGAATACAGACCAAACCCATAATTCTACCATAATTTCTTCATCCTGCACTGTTTGTGGGGAGGGCCGCAGTAATAAGTCCTGTGCTAAAATATGCTTGGTGAACATATACCACAAAGATCAACCTGAAAAGACTCTAAAGGCATATGCCAAGGCTGGACTGGGACAGAAATTTGGCCCTGGACTTCATCCAGACCAGCCCACTTTATTTTTGCAAACACACACAAAAACAGTATATAAACTGTACGCAATTGCGCAAAAAAAAAAAAACCCTGCCCCAACCTCTCACAAATAAAGAAATTAAATTGGCACTGTGTAGCGCTCCTCTTACCTTGACTGGGTACTGTAGCTGTGGCTGGCTTCTGAGTCCTCTGTGGGTGGCTGTCTGGCTCCTGTTGGTGGCTGGCAGGCACCCTGCTGTGGCTAGCTGGCTCCCTGGTGTGGGTGAATTACCATGGGTGGCTGGCTGATATCCTGCTGTGGATGGTCACCATGGCCGGTTGGCTCCTGTGGGTGGCTGGCTGACACCCTGTTGTGACTGTCTGGTTTCCTGGTGTGGGTGGGTCACTGTGGGTGGCTGGCTGGCACCCTGACCCTGCTGTGGGTGGGTCATCATGGGTGACTGGCACCCTGGCCCTGCTCTGGATTGGTCACCATGGGTGGCTGGCACCATGGCCCCTAATGGCGACAGAGAGGGGCACTGACAGGGGGTGGGCTGACAGAGGGAGAGGGGGGCTGATAGAGAGGGGTGGGCTAACAGAGGGGGTGGGCTAACAGAGAGCGGGGCTAACAGAGGGGCAGCTGACAGGGGGGCTGACAGAGGGAGTGTCACGGTCTGGGGTCAGGCTCAGAGGCCAGTAGCTATAGCAGCAGAGCAGGTCATCCTGGCTGATGACACAGGGTCACCTGAGGTGCGGAATCTAAGCGCTAACCAGTGTTCATCAGAGCTCCTGAAGGTGGAGATGGATTTTGCTGCGTGTTAGCACCAGGTCACAGTCCTCAGGATTGCCCCACCAGGAGGTGAGAAAGCCAGGGTACAATAGCAGATAAGCAGGTAAGGATCAAACAGAAGAGTGGTCGGTAAACAAGCCAAAAGGTCGGCAATGAGTATCTGTAGGTTGGGATCAGGCAGAAATGTAGTCGATAACAAGTAGTAGCAAATATGGATGGCAGCAGGGAAGCCAGGAGCGAGATACAGGCTGGAGATAGCACAATATTCTGGCAAGGAGGAAGTGCAGAGACAGGAAGTTTGTGGGAGGAGCAAGGGGTTCAAGGTTCAAGACAATCAAGACACAAGGCAGGAATGTCCAATGGATCAGATGGGTTTGTCCAGCAGGTCAAACAGGGAGCTGTCCAGCATCCCAGATAGCTCAGTGAGAAGGTTCACTGCCAGCCACAGCTGAGGTCCCAGGTTCAAATCCCAGTCCTGACAGTACTCCCCTTCTCCCAGGACGTCCACTGGACATATTAGGGCCAGGTTTCTGAGGAAACCTCTGGTGAAATTCCCTTGGACATTGGACATTATTTGCAGGCTACCAAGACTATTCTTCTGGTCCATATCCTTCCCATTGAACCAAATATTGCAGTTTGTTCCTAGAGATCCTGGAGTCAAGAATTTTTCCCACCACAAATTCTTCTTCACCCTGTACCTCAACAGGTGGAGGAGGAGGATGAATTCTTCCAGAAAAGGTATTTTCATAAAAATGTTTGAGTAGTGATATATGAAAAACAGGATGAATCTTCGTATTGTCAGGAAGTTTTAGGCGAAAAGTGACAGGGTTGATTTGAGCAGAAATCTCAAAAGGTCCAATAAACTTTTGACCCAACTTAGCACATGGAACCTGAACCTTTACATTTTTGGTAGATAACCAAACTTTGTCACCTACCTGAAAGGTGGGAATAGACCTACGGGGCCAGATCCACAGAGCACTTACGCCGGCGTATCTGGAGTTGCGCGGCGTAAGTGTAAATTGCAACTATGCTCCGCATCCCCAGAAATAGATACACGTGAAAATAAAAAAATTGCGCCAGACGTAACTGTCCTGCGCCGGCTGGATGCATCTGGTGCTCCCATTGATTTCCTATTCAAATATGCAAATGAGGGAGAAACGCTGATCCACAAAATGCGTGCGCCCGACACTGGCTAAGTGCGCCGCCCGTAAGTTTTATGTCCGGGCTAAATTTACCCCTCATAAAAGCAGGTGTAAGTGATCAGCAGACGTGCACAGGTCAGCTGAACAGCAGCTGCAGCAGCACCGTTACGGACGAGCTGAGCATCCATCCTTGCAGGACAACAACACGTAAGAGGGCACATGAGAGGATATACCGAACGCGCATGAGCCTCTTTGGCATGGGTGATTCGGAGGTGTATCGCATTTTCAGATTCAGCCCTGCTGCCATCCTGCAAATAGCCACAGCCCTGCAGGATGACATCACCAGCCAGACACACCGCTCACATGCACTGCAGCCATTGGTCAAGGTACTGGCAACACTGCTCCATGAGTAGATGTGTGCACCAGGTTGTCCCCGCAATCCTCAGACGCATGTCCCACCACATCATCAGGCCCACCACTGAGGACCTGCGGCAGAAGACAATGCTGGATTTCTACAGGATTGCAGGATTCCCACGCACCATCGGGGCCATTGATTGCGCACATGTGGTACTCCAGCCCCCCCGTGCCACAGAGCACCTGTACCGCAATCGTAAGCACTGGCATTCCATCAACGTACAGGTGATAGCCGATGCCAATTACCTCATATGGCACGTCCGTGCCAAACACCCAGGGGCCAGCCACGACATATACCGTCAAAGCCACATCCCCACGGATTTCGAACAGAACGTGTACAAGGACAGCTGGCTGGTTGGTGAGTGACCTAGGAGTCAGGCATGACTGTCCGACCCCATGATGCAGACATCACGAGGGGCACATGCACGGCTAACTGTCATGAATCAGACGTACACAAACGGATGAATGAAAGAAAAGGTTCTTTATTAAAAAACCAAACAACAAGGTTAAAGTCCAGACAGATGTAAACAGGCAGGAAAGTCTTCCACCGGAGCCAGGAACGATAGCCAGAGATGGGAGTCAGTCCAGCCGGAGTCTGTAACCAGGAAGGTGGTGAAACGAAGCCAGGGATCAGGAGCCAGAAGGAACGTCCATAGAAGCCGGGTCGGTAACCAGAACAGCAGCACGATGAAGGTAGGATGAGAGGCAGGTCTTAACACAGAAGGCCCAAGCAAGGGAGTGCTGCAGCAAGCGTGGTATATATATGCTGAACATCCAGCTCCTCCCAGTGGGAAGGAGGAGCCGCAGGGAATGGGAAGTTACAAGAACCTCAGAAGCAAGATGGCTGCCAGCACATGTCAGTGATGAGAAGCTAGGAAGGAGGTAAGTCCATGACACAAACATCCTCCTGTCTTTTCCCTTCCAGGTGACTCGGCATATGCACTTGGGCCCCATCTCCTAACTCCATTCCGGAATCCCCAAACCAGAGGAGAGAGAAGATACAATGCTGCCCACATACCTACCCGTGCAGTGGTGGAACAAACATTTGGCCTCCTGAAGTCCCGTTTCCGATGCCTGAAGTCTGGGGGTACCCTGTCGTATTCCCCAAACTTTGTGTGTCAGATCATCGGCGCATGTTGCATTCTGCACAACTTTGCCATGAGAAAGGGCCTGTAGATTGACATACGTGATGACCTGACCCCCGAACCACACAGTCCCCCCCTGCCTGAGGCTACCCCTGTCTGCTGATGGAACAGCAGTCAGGAGGGTCCTCGCGGTAGGCTTCTTTTCACATTAAACACCCACATTCATCACGGCACACGGACAATGCACGCATGCACACCACTGTGGTCCCTAGATCACACACACCACATCCACTTCAAATTGGTTTAGCACAAGTCCAACCTGCAGGACTTGGTAGCAGCAACGCCGCGTCAAGGCACCAATCATGTCGCTGTCCATTCACACAGCCATGGGGATAACTTCTCCCCAACGGCCGAGGGTGACACCCCTTACTGGCAGGAGTGTCACCCCCTCATTCACACACCAGTCACACACCATTCACACTGTAGCCAGCACTCCTCACCGTGTGCTGGGTCTACAAAGAAAAAACAACTCATCACCAGAGTATATATATAAAAAAAAAAACACCAAAAAATTACTCAGCGGCCCTTCTTGGGCCCCGTCTGGAGCCACGGCTCCTTAGCTGCATGGGGGCAGCCTCAGGTGGGGGGGGGGGCATCCCCTGGTCCCTCCCTGCCTGGCCTCCAATGCCACTGCTATGCGGGTGAGGACCGCATTGGTTTCGGCCTGCAGCAGCCTTGACTGCCTCCCCTCATCCTGGATGGCAGCTGTATTGTCCCAGACAGCCTCTGCCAGGGACTGGACCTCAGCCACGAGGCCTGCTGTGGTGGCCTGCAGATCCCCCAGGCAGTTAACCACAGCTGACGAGTTGACACTGACATCCTGGAGACTGTCACTCATAGTAGCAGAGGAGTCCAGCCTGTCTACAACCCGCTGCATGTGGGCAGCAAGCTCACCCATATGCTGGGTCTGCAAAGCCTGTTGCCTTGATAGACAGTCCGGGACGGAATCAGGCACTCCCCTAGTCTTCCGGGTGGCCTTCCGGAGGACAGGAGTGGCTTGGGGCCCTTGAGGGGGAAGACACATGGGGGGGAGGACCCTGATGGGGGTGAAGGACACAGAGGGCCCGGCAGAATGGGACGACTCCTCATGCACCAACCTGACCTCCTGGTCGGACAGAATAGGCTCCTCCTCCACATCCTCAAGAGGTGAGGTGTGGGCACTCCCCTCCACCGATGACTCATGGCTTCCCAGGGGGTCTGTCTCAGGATGCTGTGGGGGGGATGTTGTGGGATGGCCACCAGAGGATGATGGCCCAGCTCCCTCCTGGGCATCTGTGGATGACACAAAGCATTCACATGTTGGTGGACCCACACACTTGTCATGTGTCCCCCCCCCCCCCCACATAATCAACACCAGATATAGAAAAACAAAACTTACCAGTCCTCAGGGCCTGATCCCTGGAGTCATATCCCCCAACTCCCTCCACTTGCTCCCTATGGAGACACCGGGCAATCACCTCCTCATCCGGTGTGAGCCTGAGAGCACTGGCTGGTCCCCCTCCAGTGGCAGTAGCATGCCTCCTGATCTCTCCCAGCTTGGCCCGGACACCACGACGCAGGTCATTAATCTTCTTTGCAATCTCCTTGGAGGTCCTGGCCTCATGAGCAAGCAGATTGACCTGTGCGGTGATCTCCTCAAGGATCTCATCCTTCCGGGCCTTGCTGGTGGACCCACTCTCTGCCCCATGCAGGTACATATCATACCTGCCCATGGCTGATATTATCACAGCCCTCTCCTGGGGAGAAAAGTTTTGCTTCCTCCTCTCCCTGCCTGACGCACTAGCAGACCCAGACATGTTTACCACTTAAACGAACAAAAGTCACTTGCTTCAGGGGGGAAACAAACTTTTGCACTCGACTGGCGCATATCTGGGCGTATTTCTAGACTGGACGTAAGTAGTGGGACGGCGCATCTTAGGGTGTCATGCTGGGTGAAGGGGCGCGCATGCACAGTGGGGCGCGGGATGTACGTGCACGTCACGGCGCATGCTCCGTCCATTCTGCTAGTCATTTGCATGGGGTCACGCTTGATTTAAATTGACCACGCCCACTTCCCTCCTACTTGCAATTGCGCCGGCTTACGCCGACTATTTTACATTACGCCGGCGCATCTATAGGAGCATTTGCGCTGTGGATACGGTGTTTAACGTTTTGGCGTACATCGGCATAGCGCATCTGAGATGCGATAAGCCTGCATATATATGCTGAGTGTAAATAGCAGGTGATGGCGCCTACTTAAAGTGTTTGAATGATGTGCCAAGTGTGTTGTCAAAATTAAAGTGCAAATAATATAGTGCTAATCCTTAAAATGTAATACTGGTAAATACAATATTAGTATTTATAATAATCAAAAAATATTCAAAAAATAATCAGAAAAAGTCCAATTTCCAATCTTGTTTCATGCAGAAATAAATTACGTTTAAAACTATTTTCAATCTTGCTTCATGCAAAGTAAAGTGCTAGGTGCTTCATGCAGGTACAGCCGTCAGTGGATCACTCAGTGCTCTCCCCCTATGGTCCCGCACTCACCGGATCCAATCACACCTACAGGGGTAACAGGCTCTCACAAAAAGTATCCACACTGCTGTGTCTGTCAGGTTTTCTCCTATGGAATCTTTCCAACCGCTCAGCCGCTCATAGAGGAAACAAATGAAAGCGCCCAATAGCGTGATACCGTTTCACAAAAGATAAACTTTATTTCTCAAAGAAAATGGGTACTCACATTTAGTCTATAGTACAAAAGCCTTAAAACGAGTGCTGTAGCTCAGAGGAACGATCGCTCTACCGGTTTTGTCGTGCTGATGTCATCTGGAGCGCGCCTCTGAGCCTCCAGCACTTCCTTATTTATATTAAAATGGACGTTGTGTCAGAAAAACCGGACGTTGTGTCTGAAAAAAACGGACGTTGAGTCTGACAGAAAAGCAGACGTTCCGTCGGAAAAACCCGTCGTTCATGCGTCCTCCATGTTGGAGATTATTGCAGACCGGAGTTTTTATGCTAGGGACTCCATATTATAGAGTCTCTGTTAGAGGATAGCAAAAATACGGAAATTTTGAGTTTGATGGTAATTGCATCTGTCTTATATATATCTCATTTGGTCGGATTTCAAAAATTAAATTGTTTCAGACACCGAATTCCATACAGCACATTACATTAGTAATATCGAATTTGACACAGATTATTATGCAATATAAAAAGTAATATAAAATTTAAAATAAAAAAATGAATAAAAATAGAAATAAAAAATAAAAATTTAAAAATATGTATATGAAGTGAGAGATTAAATGACTGTTTTGGGAGGTCAATTACATATGAGGAAATCTAGATAAAATTTCCAAGATATCAAAGTGATAATAATGACAATAAAATATTAAAAAATATATAAAAAAAAATATATATATACATATATATATATATATATATATATATATATATATATATTTATTGCCTTTACCCCATATATATATATATATATATATATATATATATATATATATATATATATATACATACATATATTTTTTATATATTTTTTATATTTTAATGTCATTATTATCACTTTGATATCTTGGAAATTTAATCTAATTCTCCTCATATGTAATTGACCTCCCAAAACAGTCATTTAATCTCTCACTTCATATACATATTTTTACATTTTTATTTTTATTTCTATTTTTATTCATTTTTTTATTTTAAATTTTATATTGCTTTTTATATTGCATAATAATCTGTGTCAAATTCGATATTACTAATGTAATGTGTTGTATGGAATTCTGTGCCTGAAACAATTTAATTTTTGAAATCCGACCAAATGAGATATATATAAGACAGATGTAATCACCATCAAACTCAAAATTTCCGGATTTTTGCTATCCTCCAACAGAGACTCTATCATATGGAGTCTCTAGCATAAAAACTCCGGTCTGCAATAATCTCCAACATGGAGGACGCATGAACGACGGGTTTTTCCGACGCAACGTCTGCTTTTGTACTATAGACTAAATGTGAGTACCCATTTTCTTTGAGAAATAAAGTTTATCTTTTGTGAAACGGTATCACGCTATTGGGCGCTTTCATTTGTCTCCTCTATGAGCGGCTGAGCGGTTGGAAAGATTCCATAGTGTGGCTACTTATTGTGAGAGCCTGTTACCCCTGTAGGGGTGATTGGATTCGGTGAGTGCGGGACCATAGGGGGAGAGCACTGAGTGATCCACTGACGGCTGTACCTGCATGAAGCACCTAGCACTTTACTTTGCATGAAGCAAGATTGAAAATAGTTTTAAACTTAATTTATTTCTGCATGAAACAAGATTGGAAATTGGACTTTTTCTGATTATTTTTTGAATATTTTTTGATTATTTTTTGATAATTTTTGTACTGAACACACATTGGGCCAGATTCAGATAGAGTTGCGCTGGAGTATTTCGATATGCGCCGCGTAACTGTCAAGATGCGCCGTTGTATCTCCGCGGCCGTACCCACCAACCTAGATGCACCAGAAAACGGGCCATTTCCGACCGGCTTAACTTTCCGACGCCAGAGTATCGTCAGCGCATAGTTTCGCTTGGCGCATCAGTCACGCCAATTGATTTCCCCTGCAAATATGCAAATGAGGGATTTTTCCCAATTCACGAACGGATTAGCACCATACGCTGGCTACATGCGCCGCGCATATGTCGTCCGTCAGTCGCAAAGTTATTTCTACAAATAGCTGCTTTATCTTTACTCCAGACGGCCACAGGTCAGCAGGAGAGCCGCTACAGCAGCGTTACCGACTATAAGAGCTAGCTGAGCACCCCCACTTGCAGGACAACACCTCTGTCCCTGCTTGTCTGTCAACTTTTACAGCCATGGAGGAAGACATCATAGGTCTCCATAGCCGAGATGATGGCTGACAGCTCTTGGCCTTTAAAGTTCAGCTTTCTCCTGTGTGTTTGCGGGGAACGGGAGCAGCCATCTCAGAACAAAAGTAACTTCACTGAGGGGAGGGGGAACAGGATATACTTTAGTGCCGGAATGGCGCATCTACGGGTGCATTTAAACGCCCAACGGAACGCATTGCGCTGTCGTTTCCAAGGAAGTGGTGCCGACGGAAGTTGTGAGCATGCGCACTGGGATGCATTGACAGTCGACGCATGCGCAGTACGTTCGCCGCGGGATCGCGCCTAGTTTAAATAATACACGCCCCGTACCCGCCCAATTTGAATTCTGCCGGCTCATTTTCGATACGCTGCCACAACTTTAGGAGCAAGTGCTTCATGAATAACAGCACTTGCTCCTAAAATTTCGGCAGAGTAACGTAAATGAGAAACGTTACTCCAGATTAACCTCCCTGGCGTTATGATTCTGTCTGGAATTTTGTACCAAAAGCGTTGCAATTGTTTTGCAAGGAAATGTGGTGTTATGTATTATAGGCCTGCAATTCTTAGTAAGTACTTACTTAAATCTATCTAAACAAGAGTCTAATAGGCATCCCGGGTATGATTTTTTTTTTTATTAAAAATTATAATATTATAAATAATTATAAAAAATTATAACAAATAATAATATAATTATAGTAAAAATTATTCAATAATGTAATCAAATCAAAATCACTGAAATTTGCTCAGTTGCAGAATTTTTGCTGTCATTATTTTTTTTTTTATGACGAATTTCCCCACAAATCGCTATCGCTAAATTCTGCAAGTGATTATAATTTATTATCGCTGTTTTTTAGCTGCTCTAAAACAATTTTTGCCATAAAGGGACACTTTTGGTTGCTATGGGCAATCTACAGTTTGCAGGGAGAAAGAAAAGTTTTTATTATATAAAAGGACATGTAGTGTACAGGGCAGACCACTAGGGACATGGGGGGTGTGTATTTTTTACATACAGTACTGTAATCTATAAGATTACAGTGTACTGTATGTAATGTGTTTGTTTACATTTTTGAATTTGGCGCCGTTCTCCGTCCCCGTGCGTCGTAACGTCGCAGGGAACGGAGCTCGGCGGCACACGGGGACACTGTGTGAATCGAGCGAGCACCCGCTCGCTCACAGCGGGGATGCATCGCTGGATCCACGGAGAAGGTAAGTAAACTGTCTCTGTAGATGCTGCGAGGCGAGCCCGTGTCTGACACGGGATCAACGATAGTAGCAGGAAATTTTTACCCCGTGTCAGACACGGGAAAAACGCCAGGGAGGTTAAAGATGCTCCCATCTACCTGAATCTGGCCCATTGTCTTTTACTACTTTTATATATCACTAATATTGTATTTACCAGTATTTAATTTTAAGGATTAGCACTATATTATTTGCACTTTAATTTTGACAACACACTTGGCACATCATTTAAACACTTTAAGTAGGCGCCATCACCTGCTATTTACACTCAACACTTTTCCCTCCACTCAGGTGGAGATTTTTATGTAGGGGCTGCCACGAATATCTTTATATTTTAATTTTTGCTACTATACCTCAATTTTAATTTGTTCACTTAAAACCTATTTAAATTGTTTGTAGCGCAGATTCATTCCCCTCTTTTTACTGCATATATATGCGCCGATGTACGTGGATCTGGCCCACGGTGTCTGTCAGCAGTCTTCTTGTAATATTCCTGCGCCTCCTTCAATGTATCGGTCAATTTTTCCTGGATCTCATGTAATGAAGTTAGTCTGTTGGTAACAGCAAGAATTTAAGTTGAGATAGGGAGATCTGGAATAAAAACTGGATAATACCCGGTGTTTAGGAAAAAAGGGCTTTGGGAAGTGGAGCTACGTTTAGAGTTATTATAAGCAAACTCAGCCGTAGGAAGGTAGTCCACCCAGTCATCCTGGAGATAACTCACGAAACATCGAAGGTATTGCTCCAGAGTTTGATTGGTCCTCTCGGTTTGACCATTAGACTGTGGATGAAAAGCTGAGGACAGATTAATTGTTACACCCAAAGCTGAGCAAAAACTTTTCCAAAATTTTGAGGTAAACTGTACCCCTCTGTCAGACACCACATCATCAGTAATTCCATGAAGTTTAAAAACTTCTCTAACCATTACCTCAGCAGTATGTTCGGCAGAGGGTACCCCCTTAACTGGAATAAAATGAGCCATCTTAGTGAGACGGTCAACGACTACTAGAATGGTGGTCATTCCTTTTGAAAAAGGAAGGTCGACCACAAAGTCCATAGAAATTGACCCCCATGGTCTTGATGGAACAGGCAGTGGTAGAAGTAACCCCAGAGGAGAAGATCGGGGTGTCTTATTGCGAGCACAGGTTAGACATGAAGCCACATATTTCTTTGAATGAATGAATGAATGAAAACTTATATAGCGCGACAAATGCAAACTGAATCGCCTCTGGGCGCTTGTTGTTCCTATCAAAAGAGATGAGTCTTGATCTTTCTCCTGAATGCTAGGTGGTTCTCCTCCAAGCGAATGCTGGTCGGTAAAGCATTCCATAGTCTGGGACCTTGGACCGCGAATCTTCTTGGACTTGTATCTGGCTTTCGGTATCTGTAGTAGATTTTGATTGGTGGATCGCAGAACGCGATTGGGATTATGAGCTTTTATTTTTTCGCATAGATAATGGGGAGCATTCCCATGGATACATCTATGCGTTAGACAGAGTGCTTTAAAAGTGATTCTGTCTTTTACTGGCAACCAGTGAAGGGATCTCAGTGAAGGTGAGATTGATTCCCAAGGTTTTTTCCCAGTCACAAATCTGGCGGCCGTGTTTTAAACGACTTGAAGACGAGCGATTTGGTACTTGGGGAGTCTGAGGTAAAGGGCATTTGCATAGTCCAATCTGGAGTTAACAATTGCTCCCACCACGACTGCTACGTCTTCCTTGGGAATAAAAGGAATAGGTGTGCGTAGTAGGCGCAGCAGATGGTGAGATCTGCTGACTACTGACCCTATTTGTGCGTCCATTGTCATGTAGAAGTCGAAGATGACCCGAGACTTTTGACTTTGGCGCTAGGGGTGATGAGTTTGCCCAGAATGGGCGGGGGGGTCCAAGTTGTTGCAGGTTGATTCCTACGCTTGGCGTGAAACAGGAGAAGTTCTGTTTTCGCTCCGTTGAGTTTAAGATAACTGTTTGTCATCCAGTCCTCTATCAAATAGAGGCATGTCTCTAGATTGAGGTGGTGATCCTTCTTATTGCAAATGCGGAAATACAGTTGCGTATCATCAGCATATGAATGATAGAGCAGTTTCTGACTGCTAATGATTTCAAAAAGAAGACGAAGATAGATGTTGAAAAACACAGGTGACAGCGGGGACCCTTGAGGGACTCCGCATGACACCGTGCGTCTTTCAGAAGTGAAGGGTCCTAACTTCACTATTTGCAATCGGTTTTCCAAAAAAGAGGAGAACCAAGATTGATCGCCTTCTGCGACTTTGGCTACTTCGGCTTGCCGAGTCAATAGAAGCTTGTGGTCTACTGTGTCGAAGGCGGCGCTTAGGTCCAACAGAACCAGAAGACAAGATTCTCCCTCGTCTGCGGCCTCGAGAGCGTCATCCCATATCTTGAGCAATGCTGTTTCCGTCCCGTGTCCGGGCCGGAAACCGGATTGAAATGGATTAAGTAGATTGTGGGTATCTAGATGCTGTTGCAACTGTTGTACCACTACTTTTTCCATTACCTTGGAGAGCACATTTAGGCCTGTTATGGGACGGCGGTGGAGTGGATCCTTGGGATCCAGGGAGGGTTTCTTCAGGATGGGTCGGATTATGCCCTCCTTTAGCTGGGAGGGCACTATGCCTTCCCTGAAGGATTGGTTAATCAGCTGCGTGATAGGAGGTGCCAGGATGTCGGCGCATTCCTTCATCAGTTTAGTAGGAATAATATAATTTGGCGCAGTGCTGTTACGCAGAGCGCCGATGATATTTTTAGTGGCTTGGATAGAGATGGGTTCCAGTGTGAACTCACCTGGTTGTGGTAAATTGCTGCGAGTGTGGTGTAAATCATTGCTGGGAGGGGTAGGTGGGGAATTGTTTTGCGGAATGCTTTGCCGGATGCCCTCAATTTTATTAATGAAGTAATCCGATAATTCATTGCAAAATTCTTGTGAATCTGAATTGGGGGCTTCAAGACATCCTGGATTCATGGTCTGAGTGACCTACTTGAAGAGTTCGCTGGGGCAATTTAGGGCACTGTTGATAGCCTCAGAAAAATAGTTTTTCTTGGCCTTAAAAATTTCTTTGTGGTATTTTCTAGTTGTTGCCTTGTAGATGGTGAGGTTCTCATCTGAAGAGCTTTTTTTCCAGGCGGATTCTGCCCTTCTACGCTCTTGCTTCAGTGACGACAGTTGGTTGTGAAACCAGCCTGCGTTGTTTTTCCGGATGCGGGTTTTACGTTTCAGCGCTATTAAGTCAGCTGACTGTAATAGGCAGGGTTGGACTGGCCATTGGGACTACAGGGAGTTTCCCGGTGGGCCGATGGCTCAGTGGGCCGGCTTCAGTGACACTGGACCGCGGCCCCCTCCGCTTCTCTGTCTCTAAAGGCTAGTGAAGGGGGAGGAGGGGCTTGGGTGGACATCGAGGTTGGCCGGCCGGGGGGGTTTGTCCGGCCGCTATGGGAGAGACCTGTCAAAGTGGGCCGGTCTGGATGAAGTCCAGGGCCAAATTTTTGTCCCAGTCCAGCCCTGGTAATAGGGCTGTGTTTATGGCAACCAGTATTTCTTCAGCCGTTTGATGCGGCTGAATTGTTTTTATTTTTTTCCTTAATGTGGCTTTGAAGTGTTACCAGTGGAGCTTCTTCTGACATCTGGTCCAGTGTGTTGTCACTGGATTAGATGTTTTTGTTAAGGGAGGGAAGTTGGAAATAATGCATTTAATTGCATGGTGATCTGTCCATGGCAATGGTTCATTTTCCAGGATTTTTATTTCCAGCGCTTGTCTAAAAATAAGATCGAGCGTGTGACCTGAAGCATGTGTGGGCCCACATACTAGTTGTTGTAGCCCTAATCTTTCCAGGTGGTCAATGCAGGCATCGGCAACTGGGTCTTGTGGGGAATTGGCCCAGAGGTTGAAATCCCCGAGCAGCAAAAGGTGTTTGCTGTTAAGGGTATACGTGGAGATAAAGTCCATCAATGATAGTAACAGCTGCCATTTTGGGCCTGGTGGTCTATAGCAGAGTAAAATCCGGACGATCTCCTGGGAGTTTGTTTGCAGTTGCAGAGTAAGGGTTTCCATGAATGGAAGAGGGTTTTGAAGGACTGGTTTAGTGATTGCAAGATGGGTCTTGTGGATCACTGCCAGGCCTCCTCCTCTTTGTCCTATTCTGTTTTCCGTTATGATACGGTAATTTTCTGTCACCAGTTCTCCTAGAATGGCCAGCCAGCCAGCTCTCTGTAATAAAGAGGCAATCTAAATCCTATTGCAATATGAAATCATGGATTTCCAATCGGTGTTTTACTGCCGATCTTGTGTTGATCAAAGCACATGATATGTGCTTAGGCTGGGATAAATGGCTGCGATTTTTGATAGTCGATCTTCGATCGTTTCTCAAAAGTCGCAGACTTTTTAGGGCTTTTTTGGTGACGGCAGGTAACGTTGCGACAAATCGCCTCAGATCCCAAATGGTTTCCGCAGAATATTGCCGATTAACCATGGTCGCCAAACCCCAGGGAGGTGGGGGGGTGGTGATTCAAGGATTCTGTGAATCGTCTCTCTTGGCTTGGTCCAGAGGAAGACAAAAAAAAAACCTGGTAGTGCTACGCCAAAATACTACAGTAGGGCCAAAAAATTCCTTCCTGACCCCTTGAGAGGCGATCTGACGAACCCTGGATCAAGTACTAATGGTATTAGGATGGGGGAGAATGGGGCTGGGTGTAGCAAGATGGCTGCCTATCCTGCCTATCCTGCAGCAAGGTCCAGGAAGGGGGCTGTGATCCTAAATGGATCATTGCTGCTGGGGAAAGACTGGGACGATAATCGGGGAGAGCAGGTACTCTTATGGGGTAGGGGGGGGTTTGCTGGGCAACTTAGGGTGATTAATAGTGATTGCAGAGGGTGTGGAGGGGTGCGCCGGTAGGCTGCCGCGATTTTGACCAGGCTGGCGCGGTTGAGAAAAAATATCGCTCAGAGGCGACGGAAATTGAGAGGAGAGGTGGTGAAAGGATGCCTTATGTGGGGATGATGGTATGGAATAGGGGGTACGGAGCATGGGGGCCGCTGCTGCGTCTTGTCCTGAAAAGGACAAGGGGGGTGGAAGAAAATGCCCAGTGCCCTGTGTCAGGGGCTTACCTTGGGCTCCGGTGATTCCTGGATAGAGGGGAGAGCCAGGGGAGGAGGATCGTGAGCCAGAGCAGGGGTCTGACAGCAGGGGTAAGGGGAGGAAAACCCTGCCTGTCTGGCTCCAGGAGCCGTACGTCCTACTGCTAGGAGCGCACGCCGATTACACTGGAGCTCAGTTCTAGCCCTGGGGAGGAGTCACTCTTTCAGACTCAATCCTGGAGAGCAGGAGAACGTGATCAGTGCTGCGTTCAGTGAAGTGAAGCCGGAAACACAGGAAGTTTACATCTTTCTTGTACCCAGGCCACCAAAAGGAACGTGATAAGAGTTCTTCTGTCTTAGAAACCCCAAAATGACCAGAAAGTTTAGAGTCGTGTACCAACCTGAGGGCTTCTACCCGAACTGATTCAGGTACATAGAGGCAATGTCCTTCAGTCCAAAAACCAGTGTTGTACTTTAGGTTAATGTCTTTAGGAGGGCTATTAAGAAGTTGGTCATTCTCATACCCCTCCTTGAGGAAATTAAGAAATGTCTTTGAACTTGTGGCCCCTAGAAAGTTCTTTTGAGGCAGGATTGTACATTCAGAGTTTCTTTCCTGGAGGGGCCCAGGCAACATCCGTGATAGGGCATCAGCCTTACCATTCCTTGATCCAGGGCGGTACGAGATAACAAAATTGAACCTGGAGAAGAAAAGGGTCCAACGTGCTTGTCTAGATGACAACCTTTTGGCAGACCTAATAAATTCTAAATTTCTATGATCGATGAGAACGGTTACAGGATGCTTAGCCCCTTCCAGCAGATGGCTCCACTCAGAAAATGCTTCCTTAATTGCCAGCAGCTCCTTGTTTCCAATGTCACAATTCCTCTCGGCAGAAGACATCAGTCGAGAGAAATAAGCGCAAGGATGAAGCTGCATTTTTTCTCCAATTCGCTGAGAAAGGATAGCTTCCACAGCAGAATTAGAAGCATCAACTTCTACGATGAAAGGTAGTTCTGGATCTGGATGTACCAGTATTGGCACAGAAGTAAAGAGAGTTTTAAGTTTATTACAGGCAGCTTGTGCCTCAGCTGACCACAAAAAGGGCATCCCTTTCTTTGTCAGCTGTGTAATTGGAGCAATTACCTTGGAGAAATTCCTTATAAATCTTCTATAAAAGTTGGCAAATACAACAAATCGCTGTATCTCCTTAACATTTCTAGGGACAGACCAATCCACCACTGCTTTGATCTTATCAGGATCCATGCTTACCCCTTCAGAAGAGATTATGTATCCCAAGAACTGGATCTGAGTTTGTTCAAACTCGCATTTTTCTAGTTTGATGTAAAGTTTATTCCGCCTTAATCTCTCGAAAACAATACAGACATGCTTGCTGTGTTCTTCCAAAGTATCAGAGAAAATGAGAATGTCATCCAAGTATGCTATTACAAACTGATCAAGAAAATCTCGAAAAACATCATTAATAAAATGTTGAAAAGTTGCAGGAGCATTGCAAAGCCCAAAGGGCATGACCAAAGTCTCAAAATGTCCATATCTGGTTCTAAAAGCAGTTTTATATTCATCCCCGGGACGAATGCGGACAAGGTTGTATGCCCCCCGGAAATCTAATTTGGTAAAGAGTTTGGCGGAGCGGAGTCTCTCAAGCATTTCTGGAATGAGCGGGAGTGATTCTTAATTGTGATCCTATTTAAATTTCTGTAGTCAATACACGGACGCAGGGTTAAGTCCTTCTTTACCACAAAGAATAAGGCAGCCCCAGCAGGAGAGGTTGAGTGTCTGATAAAAACCCTTCTCTAGATTCTCATTAATCCACTCTTTAAGCACCTTCAGTTCAGGTTCTGATAAAGAATAAAGGCGCCCAAATGGTATTTCTGCCCCTGGAAGAAATTCAATGGGACAATCATAAGAGCGATGAGGAGGCAGCTGATCTGCGCCCTTTTTATCACAAATGTCCCAAAACTGAAGATATTGTGGAGGTAGCTTGTCGTATGACTAAATGGTTGCCAAAGCTTCTTGTAAATCTTGGGTTGATGGAGGGCTTATTTGATAAGATTCTTTGCAATGTCTTTTGCAATGGTCAGATGTAAAGGTTAAAGAACGTGTTTCCCAGTTGATGGAGGGATTATGGATAGAGAACCAAGGAATGCCTAGGATAATAGGGAATTTGGGTGATGTGATCAGCTCAAAGCTGATAGTCTCCTGATGGTCAGTCTCAATTAAGAGCTTCAGTGGGATGGTCTCGTGGGTAACTGGTCCTGAAGACAAAGGTGAGCCATCCAGTCTCCATATTAATAGGGGCGAGTTTATTTCTTATTAGAATGTTATTACTTTGGGCAAATTCTATGTCCATGAAGTTTCCCCCAGCCCCTGAGTCCAGCATAGCAGAGCAAGGTATTTCATTGCTTTCAACGATAAGCCTTATTGGGATGACAAAATGAGTTGATAAGGAATTCACTTTATTTGCTTCCTGAATCAAAGGCGAGACGGACTGAGAAATGTAGTTTATTTGTTTAGATACTGTAACATCCGTTGCTGCAATTGTTCTTTTAAATTTATTGGGACAATTAACTGCAAAATGTCCGGAGTCTCCACAATACAGACATAAGTTCTCTGAATGTCGTCTATCTTTCTCCTGAGTAGTAATAGATCTTTTAATAGCATCCACCTGCATAGGTTCAGGAGTGTCAGAATCAGGAAAAACTCTTGGACCCTTAGGCAAATACTGAGTAGTAGAAAAAGGCATGCCACCATTACTGCCTAAGATTCCCAGTCTCTCCTTTCTACTTTCAGTAAGTCTCTGATCAATTTGAATACATAAATTAATGAAAGCCTCGAGGTCGTCAGGACATTCTACTCTGGCAAGCTCATCTTTTACTTGTTCCGAGAGTCCTTGACGGAACTGACTCTTTTGTGCTGCTGGATTCCAATTGGTATCTGAGATCCAGCGTCGAAATTCAGTTGTGTACTCTGCAACAGAGCGTCTACCCTGCCGTAAATTGTGCAATTTTGCCTCAGCAGTAGCGCAGCGGTTAGCATCATCGAAAACTTGGTTCATCGCAGTCACAAAAGAATCTAAATCATCCAGGACGACATCATCTTTCTCCACATAAGGGGAGGCCCAGGCTAAAGCTTCCTCAGTCAGGAGGTTGATAATAAACAGCACCTTTTTCCTTTCAGAAGGAAATGCAGCAGGTTGCATCTGAAAGTATATACGACATTGATTAAGGAACCCTCTATAATTGCGGCGGTCTCCGTTAAACTTAAGTGGTAGGGGCATTCGGCATTAGAATCTACAGCAGCAGTATCTCGGGCACGAGAGTCATGCAATTGTTTATCCAGATCAAGGATTTCCTCCTGTAGCGCTTTCAGTTCAATTTGTAACTCAGAAATCTTTTCCTGGGAGTTAATAGCAAACGTCTGCAACTCACCGATTTGCACTCTGAGAGGGGCTACAGCAGCTGCTACAACGGCCTCCATGTTTTGGGCCAGAATATTCTGTCACGGTCTGGGGTCAGGCTCAGAGGCCAGTAGCTATAGCAGCAGAGCAGGTCACCCTGGCTGATGACATGGGGTCACCTGAGTTGCGGAATCTAAGCGCTAACCGGTGTTCACCAGAGCTCCTAAAGGTGAAGATGGATTTTGCTGCGTGTTAGCACCAGGTCGCGGTCCTCAGGATTGCCCCACCAGGAGGTGAGAACGCCGGGGTACAATAGCAGATAAGCAGGTAAGGATCAAACAGAAGAGTGGTCAGTAAACAAGCCAAAAGGTCGGTAATGGGAATCTGTAGGTTGGGATCAGGCAGAAGCGTAGTCGATAACAAGCCAAGGGTCGATAACGAGCAGTAGCAAATATGGATGGCAGCAGGGAAGACAGGAGCGAGATACAGGCTGGAGATAGCACAATATTTTGGCAAGGAGGAAGTGCAGAGACATGGCTTATATCAGGAAGTTTGTGGGTGGAGCAAGGGGTTCAAGGTTCAAGACAATTAAGACACAAGGCAGGAATGTCCAATGGATCAGATGGGTTTGTCCAGCAGATCAGACAGGGAGCTGTCCAGCATCCCAGATAGCTCAGTGAGAAGGTTCACTGCCAGACACAGCTGAGGTCCCAGGTTCAAATCCCGGTCCTGACAGGGAGACTATCAGAGGGGGTGGGCTGACCGAGGGGGGCTGACCGAGGGGGCGGGGCTGACTCTGGCAGCAAGTTGACACGATCACCACCACAGACCAGCCTTTCCTGGCGACATCCACACATGATCAGCTCAGAAGTGCCAATTGCAGGGCGCCCTGTGGACTACGATTCCCGCTTTCGGCCAATCACATGCTGTTTGTGTGGACTACGATTCCCAGAATGCCACTGCATGCTGTGCCCTGCCCGACTTCCTCAGAGAAAAATAAAAATCGGTAGTGGGCGGCCACCAGCTGGCTGTTCTGCATATAAATTGGGACAGCCTTGGGGGAAATTGCCAAAGTGACGTTACTCACGGTCGGAGGCGTGAGGGGATTATTATGGGAGGAGGCCGCCTCCTCCCATAATAATCCTGTCCCGCCCATGGCCCTGAGCGGTGTCACGCTTTTGGAACGGGGCGGGCTGTAAATTTAGGAGGAGGGAAGTGTCGAGTGATGATGGCTATTGGCTGGCGCTGCCACCGAGTGCAGGAGCATTAGTGTAAATGTGACAGAGATGAGAAAGAGACACTGACAGTAACAGCCGGCCCACTAAGCCATGGGCCCACAGGTAGTCCCGATGGTCAGTCCATCCCTGGCGTATGCTATCTTAGATGTTCAGAGCAATAGATCACTTGCAAAATCTGACCCATTTGATCTGTTTGAAATAAAAGGCGAAGCTAATCCTTACACCTTGGGTGCCTGTAGTGGAACTATAGAGGTTTCTGGAAGAAGGGTTCATGCCCCTACCTACACTTGTTGAGTGAAATCAGATACTTGCTAACAAGGAAGACATCCCTACTCCAGCTGCTGCCTTCCATCACCCTCACCTGAAGGTAATGGCAAATGAAATACTTGAAGATGCTCAGATCCTTTTCTGTTAGAAAGAGACGCTTTAAGCGTTCACAAGATACAGAGACAAGTCAGTGGACCCCCAAATGCCCCATTAACCCAGCACATAGATATAGGTTGTGTCATCATAGGCAATGTCTGTATAGACCTACCAGCATTTCATCATTCAAGACAAATGTTCTGCCAATTAGCCAAAACACTTACTTTAAGCCATGCCCACATCACTACTGGGTGAAAGAGAAGATAGCCAGCCAAGGGCAACATGGTTTCTCAGGTACCACGGGCTTCTCCCTCTACGATAATGTCCTTGGCTCTACAGTGTTAAATGCAACCAGTGAAGATGATATACTGGCTCCTTCAATGGAAGACAAAGAATTGATCAAATTAATGGACAATGAGTTCTTTCAAGATGACCCCAATAATTGGGTAGCACTCCTCCATTTTTGTCTCCCAACAGCCCAACAATTTGCAGCAGACCATCAGGAGATTCTCTTACTTAAAGTGCAGCTTAAGCAGGAGACCAGAGATGCAAAAGCACTTTGTAGACTTTATGCAAAATGTATTTGACAGAGACCATACAGAGCCTGCAACCCCACTAAAGCAGGGAGAAGAATGCTGGTAACCTTCATCCTTTAGCGTGTATCACTTATGCAAACCAGACCAAATCAGGGTTGAATTTGATTCCAGTGCTCCTTACGGGGCACAACTTGAATAACAGTCTAAGGCCTCATTCACACTTCAGTTTTGACGGCGGACCTGAACAGGCGCTCCATACATCTCTATGGAGCGTTGAATGTCAGCGGAGACATGTCCGCTGACATCCGACCTGATTCGATCCGCCAAAAACAAACATATGGGGGATACGTCCCCATCCGTCCATGCAGATTGGATCGGGTAAGATCTGATGAAAACAGACATGCTGTCCGTTTTCATCAGATCGCTTCATAGCAGACAGCGGTACCGACAAGCCCCTCCCTGCTCAGTGAGCAGAGAGGAGCTTGTCCTCCGTCGGCTCAGCGGAGATCTGCGGACAGATATCCCGCTGAGATGGCGGATGCAGGTTGACTAAGTCGGGACGGACTGCGGCGGAGTCCGTCATGTGTGAATGAGGCCTAATAGAAGTCTTGAATCTCTTCAGACAAGAGCCTGTAGCAGTAATGGTCAACATTCAACAAATGTTTCATTCATTGTCAGAGAAGACAACAGAAACTACCTCAGGTTTCCTGACATGACGTCAACAAGGAAGTGATAGATTATTGAATGAAGTGTAGCGCTACCACATTCAGGAGCCGCTGATTAGATTTGGGATTGGCGTATTTAAGTTACCTCTGTGTGGTGTCTAGGGGTGAAGATGGTGAGCAGAGCAGTGACTGAATGTCCACGCTGTTGGAAATGCAACAAACCTACAGCTTGGCCTATATCAGATGCAGTTTAGAATAAGGACACAAAATGTCGCTAATGCTTAATGATATGCTATCCTGTGTGTTCTTTATGATATGTTGTATTTTCTATCCCAGTGATGCACTTGTTGATTTCTTTTTCCTGCCTGGTTGTCTGTGTGTGTTCTACTTACCATGATGTGGAGACATCTTTGTCTGTGTTTGATGATGTTCCAATAAAGAATCCAGTTCCTGATTACTACACAATGTCTGTTCTCAACTAGACTCCGCTGCACCTATCAATCATACTTTGCAACAGGTTATGGGCCCAGATGTCCGGATAAAGTCTTATGACCAGGTGCGGCCTAAGCAGAACAAAAGCCTTGAACGGAAGACAGCATGGCTGATGCGGAGATCAACATAAGGAAGCTTTCCAGTGACATCTCCTATAGACAAGTAAGACTGATCATAAGATGGCTGGAAACTCAGAACTTAAACTCTCAGTGGTGTCGCGGTCACTACGGTGCCAAACGGACAGCGAGGTGTGGTCGCGCCCCAGGTGGCTCTGGGTGGAATTGAACCCAGGACCTCCCCGTTGCTGCTCTGGGTCTTTTCTTCTGAGCCACTTCTCAGTTACTATTCTGCTTGCTGTCCATCGAAGCCTGGTCCTGAAATATGTGCTGATTGCCTTCTCATTGCAATCTGCACCTGACTATCCTGGTCCAGCTGAGGCAGGTTACCCAATTAACCAGGGTATAAAGCCCTGCCTCACTCTGAGAGCCTTGTCAGTTCATTGTTATCTGATCGTCCTGTCTGTGCCAACGGTTCCTGTAGTGATCTTCAGCTGCAAGACTGACCCCGGCTTCTGACCTTTGGCTTATGTACCTTGGATTGCTGCTGTCTCCTGTCCTTTGACCCAGGCCTGTATCTTCGGACTTCCTCTGCCGTCTCCAGCCCTTGACCCACGGCTTGTGCCCCGGACTTGTCTTTGGTTCCTGTTTTACGAATCCTGAACTTTCTGTCGGTATTTACCTGACCCTCTGTTGTCATCAGTGTACCACGTCTGCTCAGCTACAAGACTGACCCGGCTTCTGACCTTACGCTGAATTCTGGAATCCTGGACCACGGCTATACTTTGACTATCCCTGGCAACTCCCTATCTAGCCCCTGTGCACGGACTCACAGCCCAGGTAGTGTCTTACCTTATTACCCTGGGCTGTGTGTACCTGTAAGGGTGAGCTTACTATCTGCAGAATGGACTCCACTCAAGGTAAGCCCTCACAGTGGCCAAGCTGAACAATGACAATTATCAGCTATGGAAGTTTAAAGTGGAAATGCTGTTATCCAGAGAGGACTTGTGGAAGGTTACCACTACAGAGAGGCCACAGGATAATAATCAGGACTGGGACAAGAAAAACAGCTCATTCAGATGATCAGCTCATTCATATACGCAATGAGGACACAGCGAAAGGCATGTGTGATGTACTGAAAAGACTGCATGAAAGATCCAGTTTAAACAACAAGCTGTTTATGCTGCGGAAACGTTACAAAATGAGACTTGGCAGAGGGCAGGACATGCAGGAGCATATAAACGCAATGCTGGAAGTGATTGTGCAACTCAGATCAAACGGGGAGAATATAACAGACAGTCACATTGCAGCCATGTTGTTATGCAGTTTGCCCGATACACGACCTGAGACAGATCTGACAGTAGCATTCGTAAAAACCAGGCTCATAGATGAGTATCAGAGAAGAAAGGAATTAGTGCATGACTCAACAGAAACCAGCACCGCTCTTAAAGCTACAGATGCAAGGTTACACAGGAAAGAAACAGGAGTGTGTTTCAGATGCCACAAACAGGGACACATAAAGAAAGACTGTACTATATGGAAGACAGAGCAAATGAGACAACGTCCCTCTTATGCTAAACAAAAGGTTAAAACCACAATCAATGACCCAAGGGAAGGCAACTGGAATGCCACATTTAAAGTGACAGGTAACAATAAATGCCAAGACTGGTGCATCAATTCAGGGGCAACCAGTCACATGACGAGTGAGAGAAGTTTCTTCACAGAACTTGATCCGAACAACAAAGAAACTATTTACCTTGCAGATGGAAGCAAAATACATGCAGAAGGATGTGGGCATGGAACCCTTGTATGCCCTGATGATGTGGGACACAATTTGACCATACCAGTGAAAGATGTGCTTTATGTTCCTAATCTAGAAGGAGGACTCTTATCTGTGAAGCATCTAACAGCCAGAGGACTCACTGTGAAATTCCAAGGTGACAAGCATTCCATTCTAAACGGCAAACAGACAATAGCAAGCGCCAAGCTGGATGATCATCTATATAACCTTAACACAGTGAAGGAAAAGGTGAGACTATGTACACACAAGCACAATGACTGCATACATATATGGCACAGACGTCTAGGTCACAGACACTCAGAATGCATACTGGAACTACAGAGGAAGAACCTGACAAGGGATCTAATAGTATCCCCTTGTCTAATCACTGCTAAATGTGAATGTTGCATTAAATCCAAAGCTACAAGAGCAACACTTCCCAAAAAGAGCCAAAAGAGAGCCACAAGACCACTTGAATTATTTCACAGTGACGTGGGTGGTCCACTAAACCCACCAACACCTGGAGGCAACAGGTACATAGTGACTTTTATAGACGACTACTCAAGATATACAGTCACCTACCTGATGCAACACAAGAGTGAAGTTTGACAAATTACAAGACTATATAACAAAGACAAGTAACAAGTTTCAGAGGAAGCCTCTCATACTTTGGAGCGATAATGGAGGTGAATTCACAGGAGGTAAGATACAAGAGTACTTAAAAAGGCATGGAATAGAACATCAAAAGACAGTTTCGTATACACCAGAACAAAATGGAGTAGCTGAAAGAAAGAATACAACTCTGACCGAAATGATCAGATGTATGCTGACAGACTCTGGACTACCACAAAAACACTGGGGTGAGGCAGCCATGACATCTACATATCTGCAGAACAGACTTATTTCCAGATCAGTGGAGAAAACCCATATGAACTATGGCACAATGAGAAACCAAGTGTAAAACACCTAAGAGTTTTTGGATGCAAAGCATATCTACATACCTGAAGAAAAAAACGCACCAAACTCCAAAACAGAGCGTTTGAAGGTATCTTTGTTGGATACAGTGAAAATGTCAAGGGTAACAGAATCCTAAATCCCAAAACAGCCAAGGTTACCATTAGGAACAGCGTAACTTTTGTTGAAAATTTAAGAGACAATGTAATGACAACAGTAGAAGCAAGAATAGAAGAGAAAACTGACATTGACCAGCCCATCTCTGTAACTTCCGAACAAACAGTTGAAGTGAGTATAGACTCAACCAGTACTGAAGATCAGATACAAGAAGGCTCAGACACAAAACCAAGACGGTCAACAAGAGAAAACAAAGGTAAACCACCTATACGTCTCTCATACAAAGCAAGTACTGCCAGTATTAACCTGTAAACTGGGAAGACATATCTCAACTTTCAGAACAAGAAGCAACTAAATGGATAAAGGCTGCTGAGGATGAGATAAAATCCATGCATGACACTAAAACATGGACACTTACAGAACTACCACCCGGAAGGAAAGCCATAGGCTGTAAATGGACTTTTAAAGTGAAATACAATGCAGATGGCACAATTGAACGATACAAAGCAAGACTAGTAGCCAAAGGCTATTCTCAAAAATACGGAGAGGACTATGATGAGACATTTGCACCAGTAGTCAAGCACACTACAATACGGACTTTACAGTAGCCGTCGCAAGGAAAATGCAAGTGAAACATTTTGATGTGAAAACCGCATTTCTACATGGCGACTTAACAGAAAAAATCTACATAAAACAACCGCCAGGATTCAAAGATGAAAAAAGGTCAGACCTAGTATGCAAACTTTGCAGAAGTATATATGGCCTAAAGCAAGCAGCTAGAGTGTGGAATATACAAATAAATAAAGTGTTTACACATCTAAACTTTCAAAGGAGCAAAGCAAACCCCTGCTTATACACAAAGAGATTGGCAAACATATGGGTCTATATGCTTATTTATGTGGAGGATATCCTGATTTTTTTTGAGCAAGAAGGGGATAAAGCAGAAATACTTGAAAAACTAAATCCGCACTTTGACACCAAAGACCTCGGCAACATAAAGAATTACCTTGGCATCCAGATCGAGAGAGAGGAAGATGGCAGCTTTCTTCTGAACCAAAGACACAAAATACAAGAAATAATTGAAACTTGTGGAATGGAAGACGCCAAACCAGTGAAATCTCCCATGGAAACCAACTACCTAAAGGAGATGATTTGTCAAGATAACCCATTACCTACTAATACTCAATACAGGAACGCAATAGGGAAATTGCTGTACCTTACCACTGCTACAAGACCAGACATTGCAGCAACAGTTGTAATCCTATGCAGAACGGTTTCAATGCCAAATCAAAAGGACTGGAATGCTGTAAAACGAATCATTCGCTATCTTAAAGGGACTTCGCACTACAAGCTCAAGTTACCAGCAAGCGATGAAAGCACCTTAACAGGATATGTGGATGCTGACTGGGCAGGAGACACCAATGACAGAAAATCTACCAGTGGCTACCTATTTTTCCTGTCAGGAGGCGCCATCAGTTGGACTAGTAAAAAGCAACTCTTTGTTTCATTGTCGTCTACTGAAGCATACATTGCTGCAGCGCAGGAAAGCAAAGTTATATGGCTGAGACAGCTATTAACAGATTTAGGTCAACCACAGTTGGGACCAACAGAAATCTATGACAATCAAGGATGCATCGTACTTGCACATACGGAAGGACTTAATTCAAGAACCAAGCACATTGATGTGAAGTTTCACTTTCTTAGGGATCTTCAAGAGCAAGGTCTTCTTGAGTTAATTTATTGCCCGACCGAGGATATGACAGCAGACATCCTCACAAAGCCTCTGACCGCCGAAAGACATTCAAGGCTCACAAAGAAGATAGGTTTAACAGACTAAGCCTTAGTTGTTGAGAATGGGTGTTGGAGATGCAACAAACTTACAGCTTAGCCTATATCAGATGCAGTTTAGAAGAAGGATACAAGATGTCGCTAATCCTTAATGATATGCTATCCTATGTGTTCTTTATGATATGTTGTATTTTCTATCCCAGTGATGCACTTGTTGATTTCTTTTTCCTGCCTGGTTGTCTGTGTGTGTTCTACTTACCATGATGTGGAGACATCTTTGTCTGTGTGTGATGATGTTCCAATAAAGAAGCCAGTTCCTGATTACTACACAACGTCTGATCTCAACTAGACTCCGTTGCACCTATTAATCGTACTTTGCAACACAAGCTGATGGTTGAAGTTTTCCAATGCTTTATTCCTGGTCAAACACCACCAACATCAATTTGAAGTAGACAGGATAGGTGGATTAAAGAAAGATGAACTTTGCAGCATCAGGCTTTGGATAAGGAAGCAGTCCTGCCTTCAACAATTGTATCTATCACGTCACCACTCTAGCCAAAGTGGGTGAAGTGCCCCTGGACAGACCCCTCTCACGAGCCTGGCAGCCAGAGCGTCACTTAGAGCTTTTGGGAAGGAACAAGTCTCTGCCACGGACTTGGCTCTAATTGGATTCGGTTTTAAGATGGAAACCTCTGCCACAGGCCCAATACTTGTAGAGTAGAACTGTAGAGCAAATCCTCCCAGTATGTCTTTTAGGAAAGGTCACCAGTCTGACAGTCTGAATATGATCTGTGAGTTTCTGGCAACCAGATCCCTGATGGTTCGTTCAAGCCCTGTTGGATCACCTGCCTCCGGGTTCTCCTCAGACCGATCCCCCACCTGAACAGTGCCTAGCTTGGGATCTTCTCAGTAGAAGTGGAAACCCATCATGCCAGGCTGAGGATTTTAAAAAGTTAAATTTAGACCCAGTGCTACTAGGAATATAAGAAAAAACTAAAGATATGGGAAACGCTTCCTTTGTCTCTTTTGGGACATATAAATCTAATAAAAATGAAGATTCTTCCCAGGTTGTTATATCTGTTTAGAAATTCACCACAGTGGTTACCAAAAAGCTTTTTTACACAGCTACATGTATCTTATCCTCATTCATATGCCAGAATAAAATTAAAGACACCTATGCGTCCAGTAGAACCAAGGGGGCTAGCATTCCCAGATTTACATAAATATTATCTTGCAACCCAGCTGGTGACAATAAGGAGATGGATGAATCGAGATAGATATGATCCCACTACAATGATGGAGACGGCAGTGGTCGAGTCCTTGGAGGCACTGCAGGCATTACCATTTCGGGGGATAAAATATAGGCGAGATTTAACTCCATCAATGATAACAACAATAAAGGTATGGTAAGTAGGTATAGCAAGAGAGAGTAATTTAAAAACAGATATATCCCCAAATACTCCACGTTTACTTTACTTCAGGAACCTAGAGCATGGACAAAATTTGAAGTAAAAAGAATATCACAAGTAATAAACGAGAGAAAAATATCCTCATTTGCAGATATGAGAGAAAAATGGAATCTGCCAGAGAATTATTTTTTTAGACATATGCAGTTGGTCCATGCCCTGTCAGCCCAATTTCCTGATGGAATCCCGCAGCTAATAGAAACAGGTCTAGAACAACTAGTGAGAAAGGGAAAGGAAAAAGGGTTGATCGCAACTTTTTATGCCAACTCAGTAAAAACAGAATCATCAGATATGAATAAATGTGAATGTTGGTTGAGAGATGTCCCAAAGTTGTCATCAGAAAATTGGGGAGAATATACGAATTCCCATTTCAGATTCTAGTCTCACTTCGAGACAAATTAATCCAATTAAAAATAACACATAGGAGCTACTATACACCATATAAACTGTTTAAAATATTTGCAGCAAACCCTAAAAACTGTTGGAGATGCGCAGGCACTCCAGGGAATTGTATACATATATTTTGGACCTGTCCGAAGATAAGGTGGTTTTGGAGAGAGGTCCTGAAAGTAATTGAGGAAGTGACGCTAGTTCAACTCGACCTGGAGGCAGGAATCTGCCTGTTAGGACTTGTAAAGGAAATTATGATCCCTATAAAAAGAAGAATACAGGTGGGTTTGCTGCTTTTCTATGCAAAAATGGCTATAGTGTTAAATTAGAAAAAAGTAGAAGCCCCTTCAGTGGCGCAATAGAAAAATCTGATAAACAATAATTTGTCATTATATAAAAATAAATACTATAATAGAGGAAATGGCGAAAAGTATAAAAAAAATGGGCAAATTGGACAGAGAATGTGACAACGGCTTCAGGGTAGGGGGCAGGGAAGTGGGATGGAACTACAGTAATGGAAGGAAGGGATAAGAAAGAGCTTAAATGGGAATAAGATGGAATGTTGTATTAATGTGATTTTCGAATGAAATGTGAAATTAATATTTGTACATGAGAAAGAAAAAATCAATAAAGAGATTTAAAAAAAAAGAAGTGGGAACCCAGCAAGTCACTGGGGTCCCCGACAGCATCAGTGGCTCCGAGCCATGTGGCCCAGAGTTCGTAGCTCTGCATAGTGTAGGCCCTGGCCAGGTAGGCCATAGTGGCGGCCTCCGCTGAAGGTGTGTCGAGAAAAACCGGGACAGCCGCACTCCAAAAAAATGGTTCCTTTTAATAAAACTGGTCACAACATGAACATATCACAGCAAAAAATCAGAAGAAAAGCTGATGCATTTCACACTATCATACAGTGCTTATCCACAGCTATTCATAGGATGGTAACATATCCTCAGAACAGAAAATGGAACCACAGGCAGCCCAGCCCAAAACACAAATTTAAACAATTAACATGGATGAGAGCAGGATAACTCTCTCTTCCCCCACTAAATTTACAATAGCGTCCATTACTGACAGTAAGGGGGTGCTACAGCAGGCACATATCTTCGGTAAAAGTCCTCCCCCTGCAGTAACAACTTATTGGCTAATGAGAACGGCTCAAGCTGGAGAAGACGAATATGGATCTAACACTTGTCAATTTGTTCATAGAAACTTCTACGTTGACAACGCACTCAAGTCTTTTCCAACTGCTAAAGAAGCAATGGAACTTCTCATCAGAACCAAAGAGATGCTGTCTGTAGCAAGCCTTCGCCATCACAAGATTATATTTAACAGCCAGGAACTTATGAATGCCTTTCACTCTGAGGACTATGCCACGAGTCTAAGAAAACTTGAGTTAGGTACAGATATACCTCCAGTACAGTGAAGTCTGGGTTTGTTGTGGAACATCAAACAAGATGCATTCACCTTCCAAGTGTCAACTTGTGACAAACCCTTCACTAAGAGAGGAGTCCTGTTGGTTGTGAACAGCATCTATGATCCACTGAGTTTCATTGCTCCAGTTACCATTCAAGTTAACATTCTGCTAAGACAGTTATCTACTGAGAATATAGATTGGGATACTCTTTTGCCTAGTGAGAAACAACACAAGTGGGAAAGGTGGACATATTCTTTAAGTTCACTAGAAAAACTAATAATTTCCCTTTGCTATGTTCCAGCTTCCATTTCAACTGTTGGGTGGAAAGAGATTTATATTTTCTGCGATGAATCAGTTGAAGCTATTGCTGCAGTAGCCTATTTGAATATAATTTATCAAGAATCACACTGTAGTTTTGTTCCAGGCAAAGCAAAACTCACTCCCAAACCTACACATACCATACCAAGACTTGAACTCTGTGCAGCTGTGCTAGCAGCAGATATTGGACATACAGAAGATGTAGTTATTCATTGTGTATAAGATTAGTTGTAGTCAGCGACTTCGAGTAAGAACTGCGATGACCCTAACAACCAAGGCCTGAGGTGTGCCTTGGCCTAGCTGGTCAGTATGCCTGAGAAGAGGGCATACCCTAAATGTAAGAATAAGAAAAATGTACAAAGAGAAATAGTACCAGAGCGCTGACCGCTAGAGGCAGTGTTCTGCACCACGGAGTACAAGTGTAGGAAACACTGTATATTGAATTCATTACGTTTTATATCATATGCTTTCTTTGTAGCACTTGTGATGTGGCCTCTTTTTTTTTTTTTGCAAATATTTTTATTTGGATTTTCAGTTTACAGATATAAAGGGGAAAAACAACCCCAGAACAGTAGAAAATATGCAGTGTACTAGAGCAGTATGACAGAATCAAACAAAAGTGATGACTTATACTGTATCAACAAAACAAAACAGAACAAAACAAAACAAAACAAAAAAAAAAGGGCATCATCAAAGGTAAAAGTAGAACCCTCAGGAGTAGAAGTATGAAGCAAATACCAAAAACTGAATGTCACACATTACGTATCGGTCTGATCATATCCATAGCTAGTGTAGCTACTGGACTTATTGGCTGTAGGAATAGGAAAGTCATGGAAGTAAAGGAGCTCCAACAGGCCATGGTCGCATTACGGTGGCCAAGAGGCAGAGGGGTCAGATAGATCAGAGACCTTGAGGTGGGTGATGTGGCCTCTTGAGAGAGGAGGGAGGTTTTGTGCTCAGGCTTGGGTCCACAGCCTCACTCCTGTCCGGGAGAGCAAATGTGATTATTGTGTGGTTTTACAATTTTCCCTTTTATGCAGGCTCTTGACCCACCTGTCACCGATGCTGCGGAGACTGGGTAGCTAGGTAGATAGGGATGTGTATGCTATGCATCATATGTAATAATGTAAACTGCTATGTGTGCTGTGTTTTGTTTTTTCTTTTTCCCTCTTTGTCTGTTTCACATTGATGTCAGGCAAGCATTCAGGATTGAATGCTTTGGACACTGGGGAGAGTGTCTATTTTGGGGGGGTGTATGTAGTGCCCCCTTGCTTTCAGCATGGGCACTACGCTAAAAACTAGTTGACTGGGAGAGTTACATTGCTCCCAGTCGTGATTTGTTTAGGTTAATGACCTGTGTCATTCTGGAAAGGTCCACTGTCTCGGGCTGCATTCTGGGGATGTGAGTATTATCTTTGGCTGGCAGTGGGAGCCAGAGCCAATTGGAGAGGGTTTTCCCCACTGGGCATGCTGGGGAGGGGTATATCTGTGATGGAGGTCATATGTTCAGGGTTCTCTTCCTTCTCCTGCATGGGGTCCTGGAGTCGGGGTGCGGCACCCACCTTCAGGGTGTGCGCACCCATGGAACCTGCCAGCGTGGCCCAACTAGCCAAGATTCCATGCCTTGCTGAGTCTCAATCGGAGACTAAACTAAAGGGACCCCAGTGACTTACTGGGTTTCCGATGCCGTAGAGAGGATCCGGTGCCCGGGTTATAGACAGGTACGCTTTGCTGTCACCTGGTGATCTGTGCTGAGATAACCGCTGTGAGGATTTGCTATATTCGGATATTTACAAACTATCTAAACTACCCTGGCCTGTGGCAGAGGCCTAGAGCCGGGTCAGTGAGAGAGACCTGTTCCTCCCAGCCAACATTTACAGTGGTGTCCTGGCTGCCAGGCCTGTTAGAGGCACCTGTCCGGGAGACATCCCACCCACTCAAGCATTGAGTGGCAACGCGTGCAAAATTGTATTTTTTAAGGGGCTGATTTTGCTGTACATATATCCAGGCCTGACATCAATAATCTCTTTTTCCTCATCAACCTATTCTTCTTTTCACTGAGTTGATGTTTGGCTATGTTGGCCTGGAATTAAAGCATTGAGAATATCTTTATTGACTGTGTGGACACTCAATTACTGCTTAATGACTTCTGGTGAACCCCTAGACTAAGCAAGGGTAACTTAATCTGCCGATCCCATTATTAATCCAGCGGCCCTTTCGGGGGTGACGCTACATATTTATGTTTGCTTGTTGCATGTTTTTCATTACAGGTTCCAGGAAATTTATCACTATTGGACTTTTTAAAAATATATATATATACATATATATTGTAAAGTTCCGGGAAACAGCTAGATCACAGGACACAGGCTTTGTAATCAAAACTGCTATTGCTGTTAAACAGTCCTCGATTTTTATTGCATGTATCCCTGCTAGCAAGTTTCCAGGCAGGACACTGCCGTGCACTTTCACAGCTGTACACCAATCCACTGTCCACCATCCACAGTCTCTTCTATACTGTCAGACTACACTGATGAGAAACTGCAGCCGTTGATGAATGGAAACATTTTCAACAAATCCCTTTATCAGAAGATGACCTCTGTTGAATATGGGAGCCCATACACTGATTGATAAACCCTGCCATAAAATTTGTTTAGTGTATAGCCAGCTTTAGACAGGTGTAACTGGAACAAATGTCCCCATTCAAAGTCCCCCTTCCTGTTCTGGATGTGTGCAGGTTGAAATAGTTAGATGATGTTCCCGCTGGGAGAGTAGGAGTTAATGCCATTCCTGGTTCTTTGATCTTTTTGGCGGTTCTTCTCTGGATCCAACCCACTAATCCTGTGATATATGTAGCGCTTACCCCCTCAGGAGCCGCTGGTTTGTTGTGGGATCGGCGTACTTAAGTTACCCTGTGAAGTGTCTAGGGGTGATGGCAGTGATGAGAGCAGTTACGGAATGTCCAGGCAATTAGTTGACGTTTTTAATGCTTTTATTTTTCCTGGTCCGACACGACCAACAGGCAACTTGAGGTAGACAGAATAGGTTGGTGAAAGAGAACTTTGCAGATTCAGGCTATGGATAAGAGAAAAAAAGCAGTCCTGCTTCTTAAGGTTAGTCTTACTTCGACGCCACTCCAGCCGGAGTGGGTGTAGTGCCCCGGACAGGTCCCTTTTACAGGCCTGGCAGTCAGAGCGTCACTAGGAATCACTGAGGTGGAACAAGTCTCTGCCACCGACTCGGCTCTATTAAGATTTAGATCAGTAGAAGGCCTCTGCCACCGGCCCATTACTCAGGTGCTCAAGATGTAGAGCGGATCCTCTCAGTCAATAATTTGGGGCCACCGACCAACAGTTTGCAGCATTCAACCTGTCAGTGTTCAGTCACCCAGATCCCCGATGGCTTGTCTGAGTCTTGTAGGATCACCTGCCTCCGGGCTCACCTTAGACCGACTTCCTACCGAACAGCACCTCCAGCTTGGGATCTCTCTCTCTCGGTGTGGGGACCCAGTAAGTCACTGGGGCCCCTCCGCAATTTCAGTTGCCATGAGGGCCCAGAGCTTGGAACTCTGTGTAGCACATTCGCCCCAGCCAGGTGGGTCATAGTAGCAGGGCCAATGGCGTGCGCACACCTTTAAGGTGGGTGCTGCATCTGCAACCCATTGTGGGTAGAATACCCAAGTAGAAGACCCGGAAACGATGGCGTAGACGCCAGAAATACCCTCCCGCAGCATGCCTCGCAAGGGAGAACTTCCCCTCATTGGCTGCTGGGGAAAGGCGGTTTCTGCCTGGGCCCTCTGGCACCACCTGACGACCAAAGAATGGATATACATCCCTGGAAGACAGAATGGGACCACAGGAAGCGCAGCCCGAACAATTTTGCACAATGAAATGGAGGTAACTCTCTCATCCCCCTGTAAATTTAAATAGCGTCCTAACTGAAAGTATAGGGGCACTACATATATAAAAAATATATGATAGTGGTCCGGTACGTGGAGGACCTAGTCCTCCAAAATGACAGAACACCCTGGAGAGGCAATTGAGGATGGTTTTTACCTGTGGCGAGCCCAAGAGAGAGAAATCTTAAATCTAAATCTAGTAGTCATAAGAGCGAGAGAGACAGAGAATGACACCTGCAAGGAACAGGAGGAGACCATCTAACATCATTGGGATGTAAAGTTATCTGAACCTGGGGTTCGCCCAGAAGACACCAGCACTGATTTATGCATCCAAAGGACTTGCATCTACATGAGTGCCTATGAAGGACTGTAATTGTTGAATTTCACCTTTACAGGTATGCATTTCTTGCATTTGTATGTTGAATTGTGGAATATTCATTTTTGCACCTTTTCTAAGTAAAGTTTTGAAACCTTGTATTGCAAGTAATGGCACACGCGTAGTTAACCGAGTGGGTCTTAACACATTACGGTAAAAAGATATTGGTGTTGTGTGGAGTAGCATAAAGACACCAGTGCTTACCAAAGGTAACAGAAGTGTAAGAAGCAGTCTGTCGGTAATGTGTACCTGATATAGGTGGAGCGGCCTTTAGCAGCTAGGAAGATGTTGTCGGCACTCCTTCCGCCAGCGGTCTGTCTTCCAGAGCAACGGGAGCACAGAGGTTCCCATCCTGTACAGAGGTAAGGAGATTGCAAGAGTTATTTTAAGTGCACATGTGCAAAGTGCACAGAGGGCAGCATTCCGCTACTGGGGAATAGTAGTGGAAAACGCTGAACAAGAGGATCTGGACATTGGCTCACCGTGTCCCTCCTAAATGGAGGTTACACTGAGAAAAAATAATGTTTTTTATATCTTTTTTGGGGATGTTTATTATAACAAAAAGTAAAAAATATTGCATTTGTTTTAAATTGTAGCTCTATTTTTGTTTATAGCGCAAAAAAATAAAAACCGCACATGTGATCAAATACCACCAAAAGAACGCTCTATTTGTGGGGAAAAAAGGACGCCAATTTTGTTTGGTAGCCACGTCGCACGATCGCGCAGTTGTCAGTTAAAGCGACCCAGTGCCGAATCACAAAAACTGACCAGGTCCTTTACCTGCATAATGGGACAGCGTCTTAAGTGATTAAAGTGGATGTAAACCCTCACATATACCAAGTGAGTTGAACAGCCTCAAATGATACACAGGGATGAAACAAATCACCCTACAGAAGGTTTACATGTATATCTTCTCTGTTCATCTTTATATACTGTTTAGAAAGTGCACATCATGTTAAGGAATGTTGTCTTACTGCAGTGAAGCCTGTGCATACAGCCAAGACAGCTGATTGGAGGAAAGGCACACACCCCCTCTCCTCATAGGTAGAGATTTTCAGCTTTGTCTCTTGAATCGTTTAGGGCTCTGCTAAACTATTTATAGCATCCTCCCCAACACAAAACTCAGGCTGCTTTTATCATATGTGGCGGAGAATTTGTCAGGTGTTATCAGGCTGATAACATAAGAACGGAGCAGGAGAAAGCTAATGGGCATAGTGCTTTGAAGAGAGAGGGGGGAAAAACATAGATATATGTGCCCATCTCAAATTTCATGAATCGGGTTTAAATTTTTTAAGATGAAAAACTTCTGCCTTTACAATCACTTTAAAGAGGGACTTCAGTCTCTTTTAACATGGCTTAACCTCCCACCCTCCACAGTCACTGCCACTTTCGATTGGCATGGGGATGGAGCAAGGTGCACGTACATATTCTTTTGGGGTGAAGGTCTGCTTTAATCTCTAATCTCTCTAATCAATTTTTTGCTTATAACTCTTCTTCAATAACATTGCATTACATAGCTGAGGTACAGTAGTTTAGTGTTTTTCTTCTAACTTCAGCAGCGCAAAATTACTTGCAATCCTTGGAATTAAAGCTTGGCTACATATGACAGCAGATCAAATATCTGCAGAGTTCAGCTAAGGATACTATAAATTCCACTCTGTGATGGGTCCTAAACCTGAACATATTAAGGGAAAAACAGGAAATTAAATACCGTATTTTTAGCCTTATAAGACGCACTTTTTCTTCCCCAAAACTGGGGGGGAAAGTTTCGCCTGACTGATCCGTGTTACGCGGAGCGCACCGCTGCCGCGGCCTTAGGAAAGACCGCGGCTTTGGCCTAGCTCTGGAGCGGTCGGCCATCTTAGTACACCTGGCGCGCTGACATCATCACTGCTCTGCTCGTGGATCTGTTTATCCCTAGCAAAGCGTGCGGCGTGATCTTGCAATGCATCTGCAACAACAGTGAGTTGTGGGGGCAATGTTACTGGCTATAATTACTATGTGGGGGCAATGTTACTGGCTATAATTACTATGTAGGGGCAATGTTACTGGCTGCTATTACTAATGTGGGGGCAATGTTACTGGCTGCTATTACTAATGTGGGGGCAATGTTACTGGCTGTTATTACTATGTGGGGGCAATGTTACTGGCTGCTATTACTAATGTGGGGGCAATGTTACTGGCTATTATTACTATGTGGGGGCAATGTTACTGGCTATTACTAATGTGGGGGCAATGTTACTGGCTATTACTAATGTGGGGGTGGTGTGATGGTGATGACGAGTGGGGGGCAAATATTTTACTACAGTATTTGGTTCAGAATCTTTTTTTTTCTATATTTTCCTCCTTTAAAATTGGGTGCGTCTTATATGCCGGAGCGTCTTATACGGCGAAAAATACGGTATGCACTTTCACAGACCTCTGCCAGGTCTGCCCCCCCATATAAAAAATGTTTACCCTTTTTATGCAGTTTGTTAGATCATTGTTAGATCAGGTTAGATCAATCATTATTTGCATTAGATCTCACACAGAAGAAGCAATATTAACAGTTATTTGCTGGGGGGGCTAACCCGTCATCAGCCCCCCCTTATCAAATTTCCTGGCCAAAAATCATTCAGGCTAATAGATATTAATATAGGGATCCGGTAAGATCAAGTGGTTTTAGCATTAGATCTCACATAATTTGAGATATTCCACATGCAAAATTAGATTTTAGGTGGTACATAAGGACGGGTTGGCCCCCCTTATCAAATTTCCTGGGCAAAAATCATTTAGGCTAATAGATATTCATTAGATCCGGTAAGATCAAGTGTTTTAATGTTAGATCTCACATAATTAGACACTCATTACGTGATTAATGAGGAGGGCTGGCCCCCCTTATCAATTTTTTTGGCCAAAAATCATTCAGGCTAATAGACAATGCTGTATCTTGGCCTAGGCCAACAAGGCCCAGGCCTAGGGCAGCACTTTGCAGGGGGCAGCATGAAAAGAGTCCCCGCCGGCTTGCGCTACACTTTTAGTGTAGTGCCAGTCTTATGAGGTGGACTGGGCCACAAGAAAAATCGGTCTGGCGCCCCCATAAAGCTGCCGCACTGCTGCCGGTATGATAGGGATGGTGCAGACAAAAGGGACACTGACGTGGTCACCTGTACCTGGCAGGTAGGTAGTAGGACTCAATCCTTTGCTTGTGTCGGTTGTACATATTAAGGAATCTTAATTTTATTTTTGTTGATTGCCGATGAGAAAAATAAACAGATAGATTTGTTTAATAAAAAAAATTGAAAAAATAAGTATAAAGGCACCCTTCCACCTTCTCACACCCCATTGCGCCAAAGAAAAAAAAAGAAAAAAAGAGACCCTAAGGCACGATTGGTTCAAACCGATGAGAATGGTCTGACGGACCGTTTTCATTGGTTCACCGCTGAAGTGGCCTGATGGTCTGATGTACGTACACACCATCAGTCCAAAATCCGATCGGGTCAGAACGCGGTGATGTAGAACACAATGACGTGCTGAAAAAATGAAGTTCAATGCTTCCAAGCATACGTCGACTTGATTCTGAGCATGCACGGGTTTTTGGACCAATGCTTTTGACCGATGGTCAGGCGTCCATCGGTCCAATTTTAAAGCAAGTTTTAAAACTTTGGTCCGATGGGCCGTACACACGATTGGTTTGGATAATAAATAATAATAAATAAATATACCCCTGTGAAAGAGTGTATCATACATATACTAAAAAAAATGTGCATATATATAAGGTGAACTGAGTAATTGTGATTAAATGTTCAAAACATTCCTCCAGTGGTCAAAAATAAATTGTAACAAGCCAAGTCTTTAAGTGATTACATTTTAAGTGATTAAACTTTCAGGTGTCCACTTAGTCCTCTTAAACAATCTTCTTTAGGCGCGCGTCGGGGATGGCGTGCACGTAAGGACGTGACGCTTCTGTAGGTGGGAGTTGCCGCGGGAACGCCGCGTCGAGGGAGGGCCGGGCGAAGAGGAGAGGGAAGCCGCGAGCAATGCCCTTAGAGCGCATCGGATGGAAACCTCCCCGCCTGGAGCCCCTCGAGTAGCCCAGCTGTGTGCCGTCATCGGCTAGCAGTCCGGTCCGCTGGACACTCGGCGTGCTGGGTTACATGCCGCGGTAACGGACGCTGGCGTCCCCCCCCCCCCTCCCACCCCCCTACCTCCGGAGAACGTGGATGTGGCCCAGGGAACAGTCAGAAAAGTATACACAGAAGATATTGGCTCCTCGCGGAGCAAATAAGTGAGAACCAATGTTGCCGGACACAGGGAGAATTGAATAGGATCACTCCTTAACCCCTTCCTCCTCCTCATCGTAAGTTCCTCAACAAGGAAGAAAGGCTGAAGACAACATAGATAAGGTGAAAAGGTAAGCGTCCCCGGGACCATCCCCAGAGAACAATCGACATGGACTGCTAAAAAAAAAAAAAAAAGCTGAAGAGACAGAAGGTACGTTTCCCTTTTCTGAGTTTTTGTTAATATGTCTTCACCATGTGTTCACAAAATGTGTCTTCAAAAGGTGTAAAAATAAAAAGTGGGGACTTTAGAAATGAAAAAACGCTGTCTCAGAAACATCTGCGATCACTGTTTTCCTGATACCATACTGATGAATAAATTATCTTCTGCAAGAATAGTGCGTGGGGTGGCCTTAAAGGGGCAGTAAAATTAGTCTGCACGGGCGGATTTATGCTTCCCCCTCTGTGGGCCCCTCTTCCTTTCTCATCTATATGCCGTCTACTTGTTCCTTGCTTCTCCTTCCTGTTATTAGTGCCTTTCTCAGTGCCTCTCTCAGCCTAGTCCTGATATAAAAGGTCAGAAAAGAGGGGATAGAGGAGAAAATCTGTAATGACCATCGCATGAACAACATCTACCTTGTCTATCGGCTGGGCAGGGAGAGCAACTGGACTGCGGAGAGGGGAGGGCAGGCGAGACGGGCTGTGGAACTGCCTGGAAAGGCATAGGGACTGCCGAAATAACAAACGAATTAGGGGGGGAGAGAGAGGGGTGAGGATCTAACACTACTAGGGGGTAACAAGAAGTGCGCCCCCTGACCCATCCCTACCCAGAATTTGCACTTGGGACGAGTAGAGGGATTCGCTACCTGAAGAACTATAGAGGACCCATAGTGAACAAAGCGCAAAAAAAAGAGCCAAAGACCACCTGAAGCGCCTTAGGATCGAGTTGTAGGACATAGGAAGGAAAAAACCAAGAGAGCAAACTGGGGAAGAGAATTCGAAGAAGTGCATTTACTATGCAAAGGATGACGAGTAGATCTACAAGGGGAGGCCCCCCAAAAACACCCCCAAGTGTGGCAAACAACTCATTGACAACAAGTTCTATCAGACAGTACATGACAAAAGAGGACAGTCCACGAACCCAAGAAACACAAAAACAACAACAACATCAAACAAATAAAGATAAAAAGACAGACAACAAGATACCCCAAAATAAGGTGCCGAAGGACAAACCTACTGACTCAAAAGGAGAAGGTCTATCAGGTAAAGAGGCAGAGCAAAGATGGACAGAGGAGCAGAGGCTGGAAGAACTAGGACCATCTAAGAGAGAAATGGCAGAAATGTTGCAGAACCTGGAAAACATCATTAAGGGAGAAATACAATCATTACGGGCCGATCTAGGGCATCTGCTGTCTAGAATAGAGGCCGTGGAAGAAAAAACGGAAAAACAAGAACAAGACTCAACACACTTATACGATCAAATAGAGCAGATAAAATTACAGCAGAGGCAGATTCTGTACAAATTGGAAGACCAGGAAAATAGGAATCGCAGGAAAAACTTAAGAATTAAACTTTTACCGGAGGAGCAAGGGGAGGAGTTAAGGAAGAAGATGCAGGATATATTCAATCCATTACTGGAAAAATCCCCAGAGGATCCAATTAGGATAGAAAGAATACATCGCATTGGAAATCCCAGAAGAATAGACACCGAGAGGCCAAGAGACATCATAGTCCGATTCAGGGGGTTTGAAGAAAAGGATAAGATCTGGAGAAATTTAAAAGGAAAACCACCACTGGTGTTCAAAGGAGCAGAATTACAGGTCTTCCCAGACCTGGCGCCAGAGACATTGGCAAGACGTAGACTTCTAAAACCCCTGCTGAACCAATTAACAACTCAGAAAATAAAATATAATTGGGGTTTCCCAGCCTGCCTAGTAGGAATCAAAGAAGGAAAATCCGCGATTCTGAGATTCCCGGAGGACCTTAAAATGTTCTGCACTAGATTGGACATCCAAATCCCAGACCTCCCGGGATGGGAGTAGGGAAGGGGAGGTTGAGAGGGGGAGGGGCAAGGGGAAGCACCAACTGGAGGCGACGATTGGCTTCCCCCCCCCCCGACCCTGAGAACACGGGGAGGGGGGAGACAAATCCCAAGGCACCACCTAGAGGAAACTGAGCCATACTCAAGTTAGAGTTGGCCCAGAGGCCGCTAGAAGGCCAAGGAGGGGAGGGGAGGGGGGGGAGGGAGGGAGGGAGGGAGGGAGGAGGGGAAGGGAGGGGATGGGGGAAGGTAGGGTGGAGGGAGGGAAGGGGAGGGGATATGAGGGAGAGAGGAGAGGGAGGGAGGGAGGGTAGAGGGAATATCTCGCCAAATATGCAAAGGTGTAAGAACATCCCAAGAAGGATAGAAGTGTCCCCTGAGAAAAGAGAAAGGGAAAGGGGTAACCGGGAGAGATGCCGATAACCAAATTTATATCATACAATGTGAAAGGCTTGAATAGTCCAACAAAAAGACACAAGGTTCTAAAGGAATTGAAAAGCCTTAGAGCAAATGTGGCCTTCCTGCAAGAAACACACCTCTCAATAGAATCCAATATTAAGTTATACTCAACAGAATTCCCTGTTTGGTTTTATGGAGACACCATATCCAAACGGGCAAGGGGGGGTGGCAATAGGCCTGGCTAAAGGAGTGCGGTTCACATTAGCAGATAGGCTGACAGACCCAGAGGGGAGATTTCTCTTTCTTAAAGGGGAACTAGAAGGGATTGACTGCACATTAGTGAATATCTATGCCCCTAACACGCAGCAGATAAACTACCTTGGGGACGTTCTAGTGAAATTGAACGACTTCAAACGAGGGAAGGTCATCATGGCAGGAGACATAAACTTCTGCCTTGACCCGAAGATAGATAAGACCACGCCACAAGGAGTTAATAAGACGCTTCTAAAAAAAATAAAAAATAGTCTGTTTAGAAGTCAACTGGTGGATGTCTGGAGAGTCCTAAACCCGGAACAGCGGGATTTTACGTTTTATTCCCCGGTGCATGGAAGCTATTCCCGGATCGACCACATTTTTGTGGACCATAGCTGCTTGGAAATGGTCGAGGGAGCAGAGATAGGGGCTATGACACTCTCAGACCACGCCCCAATTAGTGTATCCCTAAAAATACAAGGAAACCAGAAAACATTCCAAAGGTGGAGGCTCAACGAGGAATTAATGATGGACGAGAACAGCTTAGAGAGAATTAAATAAGAGCTAGAGGAATATTTTAAGATCAATGATACAAATGAAACTTCGGGAGCAATACTTTGGGACGCTCACAAAACGGTAATAAGAGGGATCCTGATATCAGAAGGGACAAGGAAAAAAAAAAGAAAAAAGCCGTAAAAGAGAAAAAATAATAGAAGAGATATTAAAGTTGGAGCAAAAACATAAAAAAGCGGTAAAACAACGAGAAGTATATCAGGCCCTTGTGAATAAAAGAAATGAACTAAAAGAGCTGATAGACCAAGAAACAAAAAGGGAATTTAATTTAATAGCAAAAGAAAGATATATGTGGGGGAATAAAACAAATAAACACTTGGCTAGGATGGTCCGGAAAAAAAAACCAAGAAATTTCATAGAAAAATTAAAAACGAGAAAGGGGAGATGGTACACACAACAACAGAAATAGCAGAAACATTTAGAGCGTTCTATGAGAAACTGTATGCAGTGGAACAGAGAAATTGGAAGCAGGGAGAGAAAGAGGAAAAAATAATAGATTTCTTAAAAGGAGCAGGGATCCCAAAATGTAGCCAAGAGGATAGATCAAAGATGGATAGGCCTATCACAGAAAATGAAATCAGGAAGGCCTAGCAGCCAGCAGACACAGCGCTAGGAAAGAGCCCAGGACCGGACGGTTTCACTGTTCTATATTACAAAAAATGCAAGGAGATACTTATCCCCAGACTATGCCAGTATTTCAACGGGTTAGGGAAAGACTTTCCGTTAAGTGGAGAAGCAGCAGAGGCGACTATAACACTCATTCCCAAGGAAGGGAATGACGGTAAAACCTGTGCAGGATACAGACCAATATCCTTGCTGAATATAGATACGAAACTCTTCGCAAAAGTGTTAGCTGGGAGAGTGAAACAGGAGATGACAAAACTGGTCCATCCTGACCAGACAGGTTTTGTCCAGGGGAGAGAGGGAAGAGACAATGGAGTAAGAGCGCTCCTTGTGCTTAAAAAAATGAAGGAAAGTGGCTGCCCCAGTCTACTCCTGTCGATAGATGCCGAAAAAGCATTCAACAGGGTAGACTGGGGACTCATGTTAAGTACACTAGAAGAAATGGGCTTCGGTCAGACAACAATGGGGAGGATTAGAACCCTATACCAAGCCCCAACAGCAAGGATTAAAATAAATGGAAGTCTCTCACAAAGGTTTGAAATGAAAAATGGAACAAGACAGGGATGTCCCCTGTCCCCCATGTTGTTCGTGCTATCAATTGAACCCCTGCTGGCCAGGATACGTAGGTGCACAGAAATTGAAGGAGTGAGAATAAAAGAGGAGGAACATAAACTTTCGGCCTTTGCGGACGATGTCCTCTTTTATGTAGTAAATCCAAAAAAATCAATCCCCAAATTACTGGAAATATGTAGCCAATATGGAGAAATATCAAATTTTAAATTAAATATGACAAAAACAGAAGCCCTGAATGTAAATACGCCTAGAGCCGAAGAACAAGAACTTAGAATTAAATATCAATTCCCATGGGTAGAAAAACTTAAGTACTTAGGGGTTAAGTTAACAAACTCAATTAAAAAAATGTATGAGAAAAATTATATCCCCCTCCTGGACGAAATAAAAGCAGAAATAACAAGGGTAAAAAACAGGCCATTATCATGGATCGGCAGAATTAATTTCTGTAAAATGGTCCTTATGCCAAAAGTCCTATATAAATTCCAGATGCTCCCTATCATACTACCAAGCGCATGGCTACAAACCATGAAAAATATGATCATGAAATACATCTGGAGGAACAAAAAGCACAGAATATCGCTCCAGGTCTTAAAACAACCAAAAGAGAAGGGGGGGCTGGCGGTCCCTGACATCAAAAAGTACTATGACGCGGTAGTATTATCAAGAGTGGTGGAATGGGCCAGAGGAAATAAAGAAAAACGATGGATCAGTATAGAAAATGCACTATCAGAGGTTGAATTAGGAAAAATAATATGGAACCCCTCGCAAACAAGGCGTTTGGGTGAAAGCACACACGAGATCACTAGGAATGCACTTAAGATTTGGGACACTGTTTATAAAAGAATTGATAAAGAATACAACTCACCTTTTATAGCCTTAAAAGATAACGATTATTTTGAACCAGGCAAAGTTTCAGTAGGAGGAAACTGGATTAAAAAGGACACAGCACAATTAAGAGAAGTTATAAAGGATGGGCACTTACTCTCACTGCACGAAATAGAAAAAAATATTTCTTTTTTGAAGATAAATGATTGGAGGTACCAACAGCTCAGACACTTTATAGTAAAACTGCCACAACCTTTAAGGACAGGAGATCAGCTAACAGATCTGGAAAAGTTATGCTCTCCAGAAAATACCAAAGGAACGATCTCAAAATTGTATAAAAAATTCTCCTAAAGGTGGAAGAGCTGGAGGTACCCCCTTATATAAAAAAATGGGAGAGGGAATTAGGGTCACATAGGGACATGGGCACAATAAAGAAAATATTGAAACTGACACATGTCTCGGCTACTGACATTAGGACGGCAGAAATGAATTTTAAGTGCCTCTCAGGGTGGTACATCACCCCGGACAAATTAAGCAAATACAAAGAAGGACAATCAGCAGAGTGCTGGAGGGGATGCGGGTCCATAGGATCAATGGCCCACTTATGGTGGGAATGCCCCAAAATAAGAAAATACTGGGAGACGATAATAGGCTTTATTGAGGAAATTACAGAGATAAAAATTAAGATGGACCCATGGACAGTCCTTTTCCATGGAGGGGAAGAAGGTATAAAAAGGTATAAAAACTCCTTAATTCCGCACCTACTAAATGCGGCTAAAAGGCTTATCCCCTGTAAATGGCAAGAGAATGAAGCTCCCCAGACATGGGAATGGATGGATATGGTGGAAGGGACGTACATTATGGAAGATGTTAAAAGTAGTATGGAGGATAGTGAAAGGAACCAAAACCAGAAATGGGACAAATGGAGGAGTTTTAAGAGATCCTGGAGCTATGCGGAGAATCTCAGGGTCGAAACATAAGGAAATGTGGGAATGATAGGAGAAAGAATACACGAGGGAGAAAATTTGGCGAGATCAAGGGGAGGGGGAGGGGGGGGAAGGAGGGGGGGAAAAAAGAGGGGAAAAAAAAAAAAAACAATCTTCTTTAAAACCTTCCACCACAACATAAGTGCTCAGTGACTCCACACCCTAATGCCGCGTACACACGGTCGTTTTTTGCGATGAAAAAAAACGACGTTTTTTAAAACGTCATTTAAATTGATCGTGTGTGGGCAAAACGTCGTTTTTTGTCTTAAAAAAAACGACCAAAAAAAATTCCAACATGCTTGAATTTTTTGTGTCGTTTTTCAAAACGTCGTTTTTTGTTTCACAAAAAGTCACCGTGTGTAGCAAAAACGTCTTTCAAAACGACGTTTTTCAACCCGCGCATGCCCAGAAGCTAGTTATGAAGCGAGCTTCAATGGAAAAGAGTGGTGAACGTAACCTCGCTTTTTGTGAAAAAACGATGGTGTGTATGCAAAATTGTCTTTGAAAAGTGACGTTTCAAAAACGTCGTTTTTTACTTCACAGAAAACGTCGTTTTTTTTTTCATCGCAAAAAACGACCGTGTGTACGCGGCATAAGGAATTGTGCTTGGCAATATCGCAGAATCTCCAAAAGCATCAAACGACTCCACCAGTGCTCCAGCACCTCAATGTTATTACACATGTAAAAATAAAAATGTCTCCAAAAGTATATCAAAACTATTTATTTAAAAACAGCACAAGAGGCCTTCACACATTGCACTCACATCCATAAAAACAAACGGAGGCACTTCAACAGTAAACTCAGCTGTGAACTCCAAAACCAGAGACAAATCTGCGGGAAAACCTTGATGTATTATGGTCTCGGCGGACACAATGTTTAACCATAGGTCTCAACCCCCGCTCCGATCGTTCTCCACTTCAGTTCAAAAACACTGCACACTTGATGGTCGGTAGTCCGAACGTAATGAAACGCTGAGTAACTGTTCCTAGATGGATTTATTTGTTCCTGCCCCCAATCCTTCCTTTGTTCACTGCTTGGACCTCATACCTTAATCACTGTGCTACATGTTTTCTGTTGCACCACTGGCATGGTTATTATTCCTATTTTGGATAGAGTAAGATATGGTTATAGCTCCTGTTAATTTTTTTTTGCCATCCGTTCATTTCCCTTCATTTCCTGCCCCATAGCCAAACAGGAAGTGAGAGGAAATCTCTGCAGGTTTAAGGGAATCCCTCCCCTCCCCAAGGCCCTTTAGAACTGGTGTCCCCACTGGAAAATTTCAGGGCAGGTCTTAAACAGGAAGGGGTGGATCGTATATTTAAATTAGGGGGTGCACTAGTTTAGTCAGGCCTAGGGCAGCACAAAACCTAAATACACCACTGCTAATAGATATTCGTTAGATCTGGTAAGATCAAGTGGTTTTAACGTTAGATCTCACATTTCTGAGATATTCCACATACAAATACAGATTTTGGGTGTACATATGGACAGGTCTGGCCCCCCTTATCAACATTTTGGTCCAAAAATCATTCAGGCTAATAGATATTCGTTAGATCCGGTAAGATCAAGTAGTTTTAACGATAGATCTCACCTCATTTTCAAGATATTACACATAAAAATAGTGGGCCAGATTCTCAAAGAACTTATGGCGGCGTATATGGAGATGAGCTGCGTAAGTGCAAATATGCGCTGTCGTAACTATGCGCCATAGCCACAAAACCAGATACGCCTGAAACTAGGCTTCTTCCGACCGCCGTAACTTTTCTAAGTCCGCGTAGTGTGGGCGCATATTTACACATGGCACATCTGGCGCTCTCATTGATATTGTATGCAAATATGCAAATGAGGGAAATACGGCGATTCCCGAATGTACGTGCGCCGGACGCCGAATATTTACCCCTCATAAAGCAGGGGTAACTTTGCACCAGACGTGTGGAAGTCAGCAGGAGAGCAAATACAGCAGCACCGTTACGGACGAGCTGAGCAAACACACTTGCAGGACAACACATCCGTATGCCAACATGCCAGGGGCAGGCATGGTCATAGCACTACTAGTGGCTTTAGAGGCGCGTAGAAGGAGGAGGGCACAGGAGAGGATCTACCTAACATGCATGAGCCTCTTTGGCATGGGTGATTCGGGGGTGTATCGCATCTTCAGATTCAGCCCTGCTGCCATCCTGGAAATAACCACAGCCCTAAAAGATGACATCACCAGCAAGACTCAACGCTCACATGCAGTGCAGCCACTGGTCAAGGTACTGGCAACACTCCATTTCCTTGCCAGTGGATCTTTTCAGCGTACAAGTGGAGTTTTGGCTGGGCTGTCACAAACCAGCCTGAGCAGATGTGTGCACCAGGTTGTCCCCGCAATCCTCAGACGCATGTCCCACCACATCATCAGACCCACCAATGAGCATCTGCGGCAGAAGGCAATGCTGGATTTCTACAGGATTGCAGGATTCCCACGCACCATCAGGGCTATTGATTGCACACATATAGCACTACAGCCCCCGTGCCACAGAGCACATGTACCGCAATCGGAAGCACTGGCAGTCCATCAACGTACAGGTGATAGTCGATGCCCAACGCCTCATATGGCAAGTCTGTGCCAAACACCCCGGGCCCACCACGACAGCTACATATACTGTCAAAGCCACATCCCAACAGAATTAGAAAATAACGTGTACAAGGATAGATGGCTAGTTGGTGAGTGACATGGGAGTCAGGCATGACTGTCCGACCCCATGATGCAGACATCACAAGGAGCACATGCATGGCTAACATCCTCCTGTCTTTTCCCTTCCAGGTGACACGGCAATGAAATACAATGAAGCACACATACATACCCGTGCAGTGGTGGAACAAACATTTGGCCTCCTGAAGTCCCATTTCCGATGCCTGGATAAGTCTAAGGGTACCCTGTTGTATTCCCCAAACTTTGTGTGTCAGATCATCAGTGCATGTTGCATTCTGCACAACTTTGCCGTGAGAAAGGGCCTGGAGATTGACATACGTGATGACTTGACCCCCGAACCACACTGCCCCCCGCTGCCAGAGGAGACCCGGTCTGCTGGAGAAACAGCAGTCAGGAGGTGCCTCGTGGAACGTATCTTTAAACGTTAAACACACACATTCATCATGGCACACAGACAATGCACCCTTGCACACCACTGTGGTCCCTAGATCACACCCACCACATCCACATCACATTGAATTAGCCCAAGTCCGGCATGCAGGACTTGGGAGCTGCAACGCCACGCCAAGGCTCCAATGTTGTTGCTGTCCATTCATACGACATTCACACAGCTGTGGGGATAAGTTCTCCCCAATGACCGAGGGTGACACCCCTTACTGGCAGGAGTGCCACCCCCCCCCCACATTCACACACCAGTCACACACCATTCACACTGTAGCCTGCACTCCTCCCCGTGTGCAGGCATAAAAAAATAAATCACTCTTCACCAGAGCATAAATATAAAAATAAATAAATCACTCTTCACCAGAGCATAAATATAAAAATAAATAAATCACTCTTCACCAGAGCATAAATATATAAAGAAATAAATCACTCTTCACCAGAGCATAAATATATAAAGAAATAAATCACTCTTCGCCAGAGCAGTAAAAAAAATGTAAAATAAAAAAATTAAAGAGCAGTAAAAAAAAGGCAATCACTTGCCCTGGTGTGGGCTCTGCCTGGTGCCCAGGCTCCTGGCCCTTAGTTGCCGGGGGGTGCCTCGGGTGGGGGGGTGGGGCATCAGGTGGAGGAGCATCCCCTGGTCCCTCCTTGGCTGCCTGCCCTCCAAAGCCACCGCTATGTGGGTGAGGACCGCCTCCATGGCAACTGTCTGGGCCTGTACGGCCACTCTCAGGGTCTTCACCTCGCCCACAAGTTCCGCCGTTGTGGACCGGAGCTCCCTCAGGCAGGTAACTGACGCATAAGTGTTGGCAGAAACATCCTAGAGAGTGTCTGTTAAAGGGCCCGAGGTGGGCCAGACGCCGCAGGTCATTCATCTTCTTTGCTATATCATGGGGTGTCCTGACCTCACGTGCCAGGGAATTGACCTGTGTGGTTATCCGCAGTAATATCTCCTCCTTTTTGGCCTTGCTGGTGATGCCACTCTGTGGCCCATGGAGGCGAGCATCATACTTCTCCATGGCAGAGATAATTATGGCCCTCTCCTCTGGGGAGAAGTTTTTCTTGCGTCTTTCTCTCCTGGGAGCAGACATGGCACAACGCAAGCCGCAAAAGTACCTACACCACAGAAGAAAAAAAAATGGTGTACTTTTGCGCTCGACAGGCGCATGTCCGGCCGCATTTATACACATTGCATAGGCAGAGTGGGCCGGCGTTGCTTAGGTGTTACACTGTGCGTAGTTGTGCACATGCGCAGAGGGGCGGGCCATACGTCCACATCACGGCGCATGCTCCGTCCCTCCGGGCGTTCATTTGCATGGGGTCACGGTTCATTTAAATGGATCACGCCCACCTCCTTCCTAGTTTGAATTACGCTGGCTTACGCCAAGGAATTTACGTTACGCCGGCACATCGTAGGGCGCAATTGCACTGAGAATATGCTGCTTGCCTCTCGAAGTTATGTCGGCGTAGCGCATCTGATATGCGCTACGCCTGCATAAATATGCGCCACTCTACGAGAATCTGGCCCGTAGTTTTTAAAGCACTAGTGACACTTTGTAGCAATATATGTTTTGAAGATTTTTTATTCATTCTTTTAATGGTCCTTCAATAAGTTTTTAATATAATAAGCAGTTTATCCACCCTAGTTTCTTCCTTCACACCTCCATATATGTGTACTGTTTGGGCTTAACATACCTATGGCCATTTTATTATTTGGAACAATATCGCAGTACACATTTAAATAGATCCCTTTTATCCTTCTCTTCAAATTATCCATGCCCGTTCTCTCCATATCCATTTCTCAACCATTTTCTCATTTCTCAACCATTTTCTCACTCTCCTGTGAAAATTGAAAAGCGGGACCAGTTCCTGCTTTTTAACACTAGGTGACACACCCCCCACTATCTATAAATAGGCACCTAGTCCCATCTAGTCTCCCATGCTTGAAAAAGGAGCGTGCTTTGTCACACGCAAGCGCCAGCTCCGAAACGCCGTTGCATTCCAGTGAGGTCACCACGACTCACGCTGCACTCCACGCCTCGCTTCTGACCAGTCTCAACGCACCAGCTGGATCTTCTTCAACATGGACGGTCCGACATAGAGGGGCACGGGAGCAACATCAGCTAAGATCTAGTGCGGAAGGACGCCATATCAGGGACTATCTAAAGGATCTATATGCCGGATCTCTATTTTTAACATGTAAGTGGATGCTGTAACCTATAACCGATTAAAGCTTTTAGTTCTTAACCTGGAGGCGCCTTCTTTTTTCTTTCTTTTTACATATGCTGGAGTTTTGGCTCTCATCTCCCCCGTTTTGGAAGGCTTGCCCTGGACTACATACTGGGATCATCAGCTTTATATAGGACAGTGTCCCTCTCCTGTCTCCTCATCGCTCCCTTCCCCTCCCAGGTTTTTATATATATTGTAAGGGGTTAGCTCGGTAGCGGGGGGGGGTGTGACCCCCTGGATGGGTTCACTACACACTGAACTATACAGAGAGGCAGCCGAAGACGGTCGAAAACAAAGGGCCAGATTCAGGTAGGAGAGCAGATCTTTATTTTGGAGTAACGTTTGTCATTTACGTTACTCCGCCGAAACATTAGGAGCAAGTACTGTTATTCACATAGCACTTGCTCCTAAAGTTGCGGCGGCGTAGCGAAAATGAGCCGGCGGAATTCAAATTGGGCAGGTAGGAGGCGTGTATTATTTAAACTAGGCACGATCCCGCGGCGAATGTACTGCGCATGCGTCTGTCAGTGCGCATGCTCCAAATTCTGTCAGTGAACGTCAATGACGTCAATCCCCATTCACGGACGTTTTATGCAAACGACAATAAACTTTTTAAATTCACGCGATGAAGACGGCCATACTTAACATAGGATACTCCAGAGGGCATGTTTTCCGTTACGCCGCGTATCGCTTACGGAAACGTCGGAAAGTCACTGCGTCGGGCCGGCGTACGATCGTGAATTTCCGTCTCTCGCTGATTTACATATTCTCGGCGTAAATCAGCGGGAATGCCCCGAGCGCCCATTTTAAAATTGCAGTTCCGATACAACGGAGAAATACAATTACGCCGCTCGTATCTGAACTCAATCCCGGCGTATCTTGTTTTCTGACTACAGAAAACAGATAAGCCGGCTCAAAGTGTAAGTTATGCTGGCGAATCACTGATACTCCAGCGTAACTCTACCTGAATCTGGCCCAAAGAGTTTGGTTTATTCTTCCATATTGCTGGAAACAAGTGCAAGCATCCAAACAGCATAAACAAAACAAAACATAAAATAAACCCTGGCCACTTGGGGCGTCTACCTTCACCACACAGGAATCTATGGAGTCTGGCACAGCCTACTGCTGGGCAGACACTGCTGGTCATATAGCAGAGAAACAATAGCCTTTTTGATGTTTATCACACAGAAAAATCAACAACCACCTCACCTCTTCAGAAGTCTTTCTGACTGCTCTCCTTAACTCAAAAAGCCTCAGGATGCAGCAATCAGTAGTCATCCTTTGGATGACTTATAGAGGCCTTAATTGCCTCATACTGAACAGCTGAAGTTTTCCAACGCCCTAAACCTTTCTGGCTACCTCTGTAGCCGACACCTGGTAGTAATTTGTGTATTGTCTAAACAAGGCACAAATGTATCTCCCGTCTGTGACAACACCCACAGATTTTCCTGACTTCCTGTCACAATATATATTTTAATCTTTTTAACCCCATTATGGACTTGTAACAAACGAACTTCTTAAAACTTCAATATATCACTGATCCTCAGCGCCACCACTCCAATCCCCTTACTTTCAATATCACCCCAATCGAGGCGTGATTTTTGCCACGATTGTCACCTGACATATCGCAGGACTGCTTTTGAGAAACAGGCGTCCCGTCATTTTGTTTGTGTGATTTGTCAGGTGACAATATTGTCCCATGATTGGGGTGCCATTGAAAGTAACGGGATCACAAGCGTGTCACACGTTTTGCGGCAATTTGGGAAATTCCGCCTGTGATCCGGAATGCCTAGGTGTGATCGCAGCCAAAGCTAAGCATCTTCTATCAGTTGATGGGCTCACCTTCTATAGATTCTGGGGGAACATTTTCTTCCTCAAACATTCCACATGTTCTCTTCATTCTTTATTCCACCGCTAATATATACTCTGCATTGACCTTGTATAGCGCTTTTCTCTCTGAGGACTCCAAGTATTGGAGATGGCGTTGGCTGGGAATCGAACCCGGGTCATCTGCTTAGAAAGCAGCTATGCTTACCACTGCACCACCAACACAAAGGTAGCATGTGGGAGGAAACCGGATTACCTAGAGGAAACCCACGCAAGCACAGGGAGAACATGCAAACTCCATGCAGATAGTGCCCTGGTCAGAATCTGAAATAAGGACCCCCAGTGCTGCAAGGCTCACCACTAAGCCTCTGTGCTGCCCATATGCGGCCTCTGTTCTCTAAGACCCGTCCCCCGCTGAGAGGGGTACATCACTTATGTTCTCTCACAGTGCCTTCAGAAGAAATCCAAACGTATCCTAATCTACAATATATAACATTCCTGTAATAAAACACACCCAAATTACAATAAAGAGGGGTACAGTGGTTCCCAAATTAACAAAAACAATGGAGCTAAATATTCCATTCACCCTTAGGCCGCGTACAAACGATCCACTGACGGTCTGATGTGCCTACACACCATCGGTTAAAAAAACGATCGTGTCAGAACGCGGTGACGTAAAACACACGACGTGCTAAAAAAAAAAAAAAACGAAGTTCAATGCTTCCAAGCATGCGTCGACTTGTTTCTGAGCATGCACTGCCTGTTGACCGATGCCTTTGCATACTAACTATCGGTTTTGACCCATCGGTCAGGCATCTATCGGATCAATTTTAAAGCCAGTTCTCTTTTTTTTGACCGAAGGATAACTAACCAATGGGGCCCACACATGATTGGCTTGAACGTAGATGAAAGATTGTTATTGATACGGAGTCTGGCTCTGGGTCCAGAGTACAGCACCTTCACCCATTCTATAAACCTATCTCCCATTCCGAATCTTGCCAGGGTCTCCAGGAGGTAGGGCCACTCCACACTGTCAAATGCTTTGGCAGCGTCCAGCGACAGGATGGCCCTACCTCCCGGATTGTCCACCGGCATCTGCAAATTCAAATAAAGTCGCCGAATATTATCTGCCGTGGAGGGAGATGGTATAAAGCCACATTGATCTCTATGTATCAGTTTTTCTATCACCCGTGACAGCCTTGAGGCCAATATTTTGGCCAATAGCTTGACATCTGCATTTAGCAAAGATATTGGGCGATAGGAATCCAGCAGCAGTTTATCCTTTCCTGGCTTTAATATAACAATAATTATGGCTTCCTGCATGCTCTCTGGTAATATACCTGTTTCAGTTACCTCCTGCAAAGTCTGTAGCAAGGGCGGCAGAAGCATCTCTTCATACTGAGAGTATACCTCTGCCGGTATGCCATCTGGTCCTGGTGACTTATGTAGCGAAGCCTCGTGCAGTGCGTTCTTCTGCTCTGGCATAGTGATTGGCGAGTTTAACATTTCCCTATCAGCTTCAGACAACTGTGGAAAGGTGCATGATTGCTCTTGGCAACCAGAAGTGAGTGTCTTAATCATGTATTGAACTGTCCAGAAAGAGGGGGGTGAATCCTGTCTCGCTGAGCTGGGGCGTACATGTGGCTTGGCACGCGCCTGCAACGTGTCCGGACAGGTTTTGTTGGTTGGGAGGAGTCACCCTCCCCTGCGTGAGATGTGCATTGGAGATTTTACGCCAAGCGAGCAAAGTCACACCCATTCTTGCGCCAGAAGGCAGAACCACCATTTCTTCGAGAAGGACGGATCGCTGTTGAGGATGTCCGAAATCTCGAAGGCCCAACCTGCCCTAAGGCGTCCCATGACTTCTGAGTCTTCTGAGCCTGCAGGGTTCGGGATGCCCGTGACGGACACAGGCATCCAGCTGTCCACAGCGGGACAGTTCGTTCTGCTGTCCTCGGAGGGAGTGGAGATGTTGGGCCTTACCTGCCTCAGATGTGAGGAGTTGGCCGTCCCCCTCCTGCCTTTATCCCGATGTCTTTGTGTCGGGCCCCTCTGTTCACTACAATGCCAGTGGCCAGGCTCCCGAGGGAGTACCATGTGGATTGGTCGTTATCACAGAGGCAGAAACCTCATGGCTGAAGATCCCTCTCCCTGGGGAGAATGCGGAGTCGGAGGCCCCGAGGGATGGAAGTGCCACTGTCTTGTCCTCCGGAGTTCCACCGGGGTTTGCCGTGTTTTCTCATCCACAGAAGACAAGCCCGTTGGACGAGATGGAGGATCTCAACAGCCATATGGCCCGTGCGGCCTGCATAGAGGCCAAAGTTGCCTGCGAGACTGTCTCCGTCGGGACGGTCTCCATCAGTTGTACCACAGCGAAGGGAAGACCTTCATCACCTATTGATTGGGAGACGATACGGAGGACCCTTTGGCCCGATCTAACCGCTGACCCATCCAGGGTGTTCTATTACCTCCCCGCTGGAGCGGAGGATTCGTCTGACCTAGAGTTCTGGTCGGGCGGGTCGCAGGTGGAGGGTGGGGATTTGCCTGATTGCCTTTTTGAGTCGGGTTTCCCTGAGCAGGGCTTTGGGGGATGTTGGGGCTCCAGCAAGAGAAGGAGGAAGAAGAAGTGTGTCGGGTGAGTGTTGCTATAAGTTCTTTTGACCCACCGCTCCTTTAACCAGGAACATGATGTCCCATGTGGAAGTACGCAGTCCATGTTTATGCCTCCTGTGTTTGTTTGTTGGCCAGACGAGCTGCGGGTGCTGCCGGTCACAAGTACTCGTTACCAGGGAAGTTACGGACAAGTATGCCCCATTCCATTTTTTTTTCTCTTTCCCAGTTTCCCTTTCCCCCTGCTTCTCCAGAACCACAAAGACTTTTGTGAAAAAAACTTTCGGGAGGTGTGGGGTCAGTCAGTTAGAATGGGGTGGTTCTACTAGGTCTTGGAATCACTGTGGATAAAAAAAAAAAAAGGGGGTGGCTCCCCTTCAGTCCACCTGCCCTCATCTATCCATTAAAATGCATGTGCCTCTACTATGAGGACACTCACTGTTTAGTGTTAGGACCACAGATTACAGGGTGCCTTGGTGCGGCTCTGTGGCTTACGCATGCGTTTGCAAATGCGTGCAGACAAAACCCCTGTTTTTAACACATACTGTTAGGCAGGTTAATTTGGTTGTTCTGCAGGCTGGTCGGTAAGGAGGCCTGTTTTTTTCCTGGGCATTCCCCAGGTTTTGTTTTTATCTTTAACCACTTGCCCACGGCGTCATGGTAAAAAGACGTCATGTTTTTAAAGATGGATATCTCGTTAACGGCAGCAGCTGCTGCCACAACCGAGATATCCATCTTTTCCGTGGGCAGTCCTGTACATGATAACGGCAGTCTCCGCGGCGGATTCGCCGCAAGATCGCTGTTATCGGTGCCGGGAGAGGGCCCCCCCCTCCCGCCGCTCTCCCGCGCCCTCCGCCGCTTACCGGAGCCATCGGTAGCGGCGGAGGCGATCGGGTCCTGTCGGCAGCTGTGTTGGGATACGAGTGAGGGAAAAAATCACCCCCACCCGTCCCCCATAGCTCTGCTGGGCGGAAGTGAGGTCAAAACGTCAGTCCCGCCCAGCGTTTTAACCACTTAAGGACCACCTACTGCACATTTACGTCGGTAGAATGGCACGGCTGGGCACATCAACGTGTATATATATACGTTGATTTTAGTACCCAGCCGTGGGTCGCGGGCACGCGCCCGTGACCCGGTCCGAAGCTCCAGGACCGGGACCGCGGGATTCGCGGACCCGATCGCCACTGCAGTGTGGCGATCCATCCCTGGAGCGGAAGAACGGGGAGAGCCGTGTGTAAACACGGCTTCCCCATCCTTCTCTGTGGCCGTAGCATCGATCGCGTCATCCCTGTAATAGAAGGACGCGATCGATGACGTCACACCTACAGCCACACCCCCCTACAGTTGTAAACACACACATAGGTCACACATCCCCTACAGCACCACCTGTGGTTAACTCCCAAACTGCAACTGTCATTTCCACAGTAAACAATGCAATTTAAATGCATTTTTTGCTGTGAAAATGACAATTGTCCCAAAAATGTGTCAAAATTGTCCGAAGTGTCCGCCATATTGTCGCAGTCACGAAAAAAAAATCGCTGATCGCCGCTATTAGTAGTAAAAAAAAAAAAATTAATAAAAATGTAATAAAACTATCCCTTATTTTGTAAACGCTATATATTTTGCGAAAACCAACCGATAAACGCTTATTGCGATTTTTTTTACCATCTTGTTTGTAGCGCAAAAAATAAAAAAACACAGAGGTGATCAAATACCACCAAAAGAAAGCTCTATTTGTGGGGAAAAAAGGACGCCAATTTTGTTTGGGAGCCACGTCGCACGACCGCGCAATTGTCAGTTAAAACGACGCAGTGCCGAATCGCAAAAAGGGGCAAGGTCCTTTACCTGCATTTTGGTCCGGGTCTTAAGTGGTTAAAGAAACATTTTTTTTCTGACATTTGAAACGACGACATTTTTTTTTTTTTTTGCATTTAAGCCTAAATATGAGATCTGAGGTCTTTTTGACCCCAGATCTCATATTTAAGAGGACCTGTCATGCTTTTTTCTATTACAAGGGATGTTTACATTCCTTGTAATAAGAATAAAAGTGATAATTTTTTTATTTTTATTTATTTCGGTGTATAAAATTATAAACTAATTTAAAATAAATAAGAAAACAAAACAAAAAAAATATTTAAAACGCCCCATCCCGACGAGCTTGCGCACAGAAGCGAACGCATACGTGAGTAGCGCCCGCATATGAAAACGGTGTTCAAACCACACAAGTGAGGTATCGCCGCGATCGTTAGAGCGAGAGCAATAATTCTAGCCCTAGACCTCCCCTGTATCTCAAAAAATGCAACCTGTAGAATTTTTTAAACGTCGCCTATCGAGATTTTTAAGGCTAAAAGTTTGACGCCATGCCACGAGCGGGCGCAATTTTTAAGCGTGACATGTTGGGTATCATTTTACTCGGCGTAACATTATCTTTCACAATATATAAAATAATTGGGCCAAATGTATTGTTGTCTTATTTTTTTATTCAAAAAAAGTGAATTTTTTCCAAAAAAAGTGCGCTTGTAAGACCGCTGCGCAAATACGGTGTGACAAAAAGTATTGCAATGACTGTCATTTTATTCTCTAGGGTGTTAGAAAAAATATATATAATGTTTGGGGGGTTTAAGTAATTTTCTAGCAAAAAAAACTGTTTTAGTCTCGTAAACACCGAATTTGAAAAACAGGCTTGGTGGGCAACCACTTCAACCCGGAAGATTTGGCTGCCAAATGACCACTTTTTGCGATTCGGCACTGCGCCGCTTTAACTGACAATTGTGTGGTCGTGCGACGTGGCTCCCAAACAATTCTGAAAAAGCAATATTTTTTACTTTTTGCTATAATAAATATCCCCCAAAATTATATACATAAAAAAAAAAATTTCCTCAGTTTAGGCTGATACGTATTCTTCTACATATGTGAAATTGAGAGGCAGAGTGGATTTTTATGGTGCATTACAGATAATAAGGAGAAACGATTGTTTAAGAAAAATACGTAACAAATTTTAATGAAGATCAAGGTTAAAAAGCATATCAATTAGGTAACATAATAGCAAATCAGAAGCTAGATGGTCATATCAGGCAGGTATCCGGTTACACCAGTTAGTTGAGGCTTTGCATATTATCCCGACATGTTTCATTCAAGGAGTGGGGTGAACACCAGCCCGAGCAAGAGGGGGAGGCCTCGACATGGCCACAGAGGGCACACACAGTGACCTGGCTAAATTATAAAAAAAAAAAAAAAAAGAAACAAAAATAGAAATATTGAAAAGGGGAAAATTATAATTAACAAATGGAATACAGTATAAATTACCAAAAAAATAGTTAAAAGAAAAAAAGGGGAAGAAAAAATAAGGGGGACTAGTGGATACTTACTTAAACAATATAAGCGGGACATGGCACCTGTATGGATGATGTCAAATAGGGAAATATGCGTATGGGATTTGGGCAACAATTGATAAGTAATGTAAAAAGTAAAAATAAAGCAAGAAAACAAGAGAAGAGCAGAGAAGGGAAAGGAAATCCCTAGATAAAATGGATATCAGACATAAGAAAGTTGCAGGCACAGACAGTAAGCTGACATTAGCAGCCTAATTAAAGGGTGCAAAAAACTTTGTCTCAAGATCAATCTATATATATAAAACTCAACGTGTGTGTGTGTGTGTGTGTGTATGCATGTATGTTCCAGCATCACGTCCAAACGGCTAAAGATATTAACATGAAACTTGGCACACATGTTACTTATATGTCAGCAACAAACATAGGATAGGTGATTTAACCCTTACCCACCCCCATTTGCCATGGTCGGTGTTTTTCTTTAAAGTCCCATTCAACTCTATGGGAAATACATGTTACTTCATAACTTCCAAACGGCGGTTTTTGTTTCAAGTCCCATGCAAGTATATGGGACTGTGGTCTCTTCATCACAGCTCAGCCACACCTACCGATTTCATCACAGGTCCTTTTACCACAATCTCTTCATCACAGCTTAGCCACACCTATCTCTTCATCACAGCTTAGCCACACCTACTAATGTTATCACAGGTCCTTTAACCACAGTTTTTTTTTCACAGCTCAGCTACACCTTACTCCACAAGCTCTGCACTGCATCTTCAGTTAATTAGAGCTGACCGAATACCAGCAGGAGAACATGAGCGACGCTTCAATGCTCCTCAAGTAGACAAAGTAGCAGTCGTTATATCAGGCAGCAAATTAGATATACGAGATATTCAGCGACGAGGTGAGTCATTGCAGCGTATTTCAGAAACTCATCGATCTTATGATGCTCTACAGTACCCAGTGAGGGGAAGATGGGTATCACTTTAAAATAAAGGCAGGTCAACGCAGCAACAGGTGAAACAACCAGGAAAAAGGTTTCAGCAATGGATTTCTATGCATACAGGCTAATGGTTCGAGAAAATGAACAGAACCACATATTAAACTGTAGGCAGTTGTTTCATCAGTTCATCGTTGACATGTATGCGAAAATTGAAAGTGAGCGTCTTCTATTTATTCGTTTAAATCAGAGTAAGCTAAGAGTAGAAGAATATATTCACCTGAGAGATGCTGTGGCAAATTACGCTAACGTTGAAGACATTGGGACCTTAGTTATACTACCAGCAACGTTTACAGGCAGTCCCAGACACATGCATGAATATACTCAAGATGCTATGACATATGTGAGGACATATGGTAGACCAGATTTATTTATCACCTTTACATGCAATCCAGGTTGGACTGAGATAAAGGAAATGCTCAAAAACAGTCAAGTACCCAGTGGCCGCCACAACTTAATTGCGAGAGTCTTCAGATCAGATCGAACTTATAACAAAGGCCCGTGTGTTTGGACCACCAAGATGCTGGATGTATACAATTGAATATCAAAAGCGAGGATTACCACACTCACACAATTGAATCTGGTTGGCAGGCAAAATCCAGCCCACACAAATAGATGAGGTTATATCTGCTGAACTCCCAGACCCAAGAGAGGATCCCAATCTTTATACAGTGGTAACAAAAATATGATCCATGGACCCTGTGGAAATATAAACCCCAATTCACCATGTATGAAGGATGGAAAGTGCAGCAAGAGATACCCAAGGGAATTGATTAAAGAAACACAAACTGGAAATGACGGTTATCCTCGATATAGACGACGAGCTCCAGAAGATGGAGTGTTCACGGCGAAAGTAAAGTTACATGGCACAGAAATAGAAATAGACAACAGGTGGGTTGTGCCATTTTCACCCCTGCTTTCTAAAATGTTCCAGGCACACATTAACGTTGAGTACTGCAACAGTGTAAAATCAATCAAGTATGTGTGCAAGTATGTAAACAAAGGCAGTGATAGGGCTGTATTCAGCCTAAACAATGAGAAGACAAACAATGAAGTCAGCCAGTATCAGTTGGGTAGATACATAAGCAACAGCGAAGCAGTGTGGTGGATCCTAGGTTTTCCAATTCAAGAAAGACACCCTACAGTTGTTCACCTGAGTGTTCATTTGGAAAACGGTCAGAGAGTTCATTTCACAACGGAGAGTGCTCCTAGAGTAGTTGAACAGCCACCAAACAACTTTAACAGCATTCTTTAAACTATGTAAAGAGGATCCTTTTGCAAGGACATTGCTTTATCCTGAGGTTCCTCGATACTATACATGGAATGCCCCAAGGAAAGCACCTCCCTGGACACAATATAGTTGAAAGTGATGCTTTAGGTAGAGTGTATACAGTTCACCCCAACAAGGCTGAATGTTTTTTTCTAAGAATGCTTCTTCACACAGTTCGAGGACCAACTTCTTTCTCAGCGCTGAGAACAATAAATGGCGAGGTGTGCCAAACATACAGAGAAGCCTGTCAGAAGCTTGGTTTGCTTGAAGGAGACCAACACTGGGATAATACATTGAGAGAAGCCGAATTAATTTCTTTACCAGACCAAATCAGAAACCTGTTTGCTATAATACTAACAACATGCAGTCCTTCAAATCCAAACACTTTATGGGAGAAGTATAAGGAAGCACTAAGTGAGGATATACTTGCCAAAACTCAGAGGGAAAACCCAACATTGGAAATTACTTTTTGTCCCGAGATTTTCAACAGGGCGTTGATAATTTTAGAGGACAAGTGTATTGCCATGATCAATAAGACATTAGTGCAGTTAGGCCTGCAAGCACCAGTACGAGATCAACAAGATGTACTGAATGCAGATTACATGAGAGAGAAGAACTACAACATGGAAGAGCTGCGTGCATATGTGGCAGATAAGAAACCTAAATCTAAATCAAGATCAAAGAAAAGGATACCAAATCATTATTGATCATATAACAAGACAACAAGGTGGGATTTTTTTTCTCGATGCCCCTGGGGGTACAGGAAAAACATTTTTGACTAATTTACTTTTGGCTGACATTCGGGCTCAGGGAGAAGTTGCTCTTGCTATTGCCTCCTCAGGAATTGCAGCTACACTAATGGAAGGAGGGAGAACAGCCCACTCTGCACTAAAATTGCCATTAGACATCGCAAGGCAACAAAATCCTTAATGCAACATAAGCAAGGCAAGTGGTCAAGCGCAGGTGCTTAAAACATGCAAATTAATTGTCCGGGATGAATGCACCATGGCCAACAGAAAAGCTCTCAAGGCCCTTGACATAACTCTTAAAGATTTGAGAGGGAATAATAACTTTATGGGAGGAGCTCTGGTGCTTCTCTGTGGAGACTTTAGACAAACCCTGCCTATCATTCCAAAATCAAACACCAGCAGATGAAATATATGCCTTTTTAAAGCATTCAGTTTTGTGGAAAAGAGTCAGGAAAATCAAATTAAAAGAAAATATGAGTGTACTTCCAAGGGATGAGAATGCTCAATTTTTTTCAAACACACTTCTTGAAATTGGAGAGGGTAGACTACCAGTTGAATCTTCAGGAAACGTAAAACTTCCCTCTGATTTTTGCAAACTGGTATCGTAGATGCAGTATACCATAATATTTCAGACAACTTAGGCAATCTAAACTGGTTGTGTGAGAGGGCTATTCTTGCTGCTAAAAATGAGGATGTCCGTGAAATTAACAATCAAATACTTTCTATGATACCAGGAGCAGTTACTGAGTACAAATCTTTTGATACCGTAGTAGATGCCGATGAGGCTGTGAATTTCCCACCATAATTCCTGAATTCCCTTGATCCAGCTGGATTGCCACAACATCGCCTATCACTTAAAGTTGGATGTCCTATTTTATTACGAAACCTTGACCCACCAAAACTGTGCAATGGAACAAGGCTGTGTGTGAAAAACATGTTGCCTAATGTGTTGGAAGCTACTATTTTGACAGGAAAAGGAAATGGAGAAACAGTTTTTATTCCACGAATACCTTTTATTCCAACAGATCTGCCTCAAGAGACTACAACTCCCAGTGACGCTTGCATTTTCCATCACGATCAACAAGTCACAAGGGCAGTCCATTTGGTACTGCGGAGTTGATTTAAGATCACCATGTTTTTCACATGGGCAACTTTATGTAGCGTGCTCCAGGGTGGGTTCCCCAAATAATTTGTTCATTTTAGCAAATGCGGGAGAAACTAAGAATATAGTATACAAACAAGTATTGCAATAATATGTCAGTTGAGTTAACTGCACTTTTTAAAGGTCTGTGAGTTGGTACTAATCTGCTTCATTGTACCATATTTTGCTTTGTTTCAACATTCACAAACTGAAAAGGAAAATGTTATAAAAAAGTTATGAAATACAATACTCTTTAATCAAATAGTAAATATTCATATTTTTATCTGTCAAATTTCTAAAATTAAACATTGTGTTATTTATTATTTATATTTATATAACTATGATTTTCCTCCCCAAAAGGTTAAGATAGGAAGACCGGGCAACGCCGGGTATTCAGCTAGTTATACAATATAAAAATGTCAAGCATATAAGAATAAACAGATATGTATAGCCTACTGAAAGAAAGAAAAAAAGTAATAAGGAAAGAGTTGGTTGATTAGTTAGATTTAAAAATGTATAATGTTACAGAGAGAAATAACTAAGTGAATGGCTTTAGAATTAAATATGAGAAAAAGCATGTGAGAATGTACACAAAACAGTGAGAAAGTGAGCCTTACCCTAAACGTGGTGGTATGGTGGAAAGGTCGCCCTCCGTTTCAGACAATGGTAGAATCTGAGATGCCGGCATTTATGTGACCTCCATCGAGTCGGCGCCTGACGTCACCGACTTGATGCGGACGTGAGGGCGCCAGCGAGCATGCGCGAAAATGCAACCTGGCCCTTTGTACTACAAATCCCACAATGCCGAGCACCAAGACGTGGGAGGGGTGTGTAACGCAGGCACAGACGCGCAAAGGGATAGCCCAAATGGGCCACGAGAAACACCCCCTGAAGCGTACATTGTAAGCTACAGCAAAATGACGGGATTCTTCTATAATATTTTTATTGATTGGTTTGCGCAAAAGTTATGGCGGCTTACAAAATAGGGGATAGTTTTATGGCATTTTTATTAGTATTTTTTTTACTAGTAATGGTGGCGATCATCGATTTTTATCGTGACTGCGACTGCTATAAAAATACATTGATTACTGACCTAACTGTGTGGAGGCTTGGCTACATGTGACACAACCCTGATCACTGCTCCCGATGACAAGGAGCAGAAGATCAGTGTCCTGTCACAAGGCAGAACAGGGAGATGCCTTGTTTACACAGGCATCCCCCTGTTCTGTCACTCTGTGGGACACACATTTTTTGCGCAGCTGTTCCGTTCTGCCGATGTAAAAGTGTGTGAGCCGGTCGTCAAGCGGTTAACCCAGTGCTCATTTTGGTATTTACTATAACTCTTGGTAAAAAAAACATGGGAGTTAAAATGAGAGTAGTTTGCATATCTGAGCATGCTCAGTTGTGCTTGCACCTAGTTGTAAAGAGACTATGGCCCGGATTAACATACATTGGCGCATATATATGCCAATGTAGCGTATCTCTTTTACGCTACGCCGGCGCAGCGCGGAGAGGCAAGCATGGAATTCACAAACAAATGCTCCCAACTCTGCGCCGGCGTAGCATATTTTTTGTAGATGTAAGCCGGCATAAGTGGAAGTAGGTTAAAGTGGGCTGGAAATAGACGTGATCCATGTTAATAAAGCGTGACCCCATGCAAATGATGGGCCGGGCGCCTGACATGTACTTAAAATGAACTGCGCATGCGTACATGGACGTTTCCCCGTGCACATGCGTACAACCATGTAGGAACAACTGCCTAAGATACTTCGGATCACTGTGTACGCCGTGAACGTAACCTTCGCTCAGCCAGACCCACGTCGGCCCATATTCACAGACATCCAATGTACAATACTTAGGCTTGTGTTCCCTGGTCCATACCTTTGCATGGGTTGCGCCTCATCTATGGGGAATAACTTTACGCCAAACGTTAAACTTACGCAAACCGCTTAAATAATGCGCCGGGCGCAAGTACGTTTGTGAATCGGCGTATCTCCCTCATTTACATATTTAAATAGAAAATCAATGGGAAAGCCGCATGGGTCCAGCGTAAATATGCACCCACTCTACGTCGGCGTAGGCAAGTTACGTTGGTGGGATGAAGTCAGTTTTTAGGCGTATCTAAGTTTGTGGGTTCGGCGCACAGATACGCCAGCGCATATTTGTACCCACGCGGCGTATCTGGAAATACGTCGGTGTAAGTGCTTTGTGAATCCGGGCCAAGGAATTTATCTCTTCTCAGGCCACGTACACACGATCAAATCTGTCTGCTGGAAGCGGTCTGCTAGACCGTTTCAGCAGACAGATTCGATCGTGTGTACGGGCAAACAGACGGATTTGGCCAGCCGACAGATTTCAAAGCATGCTTTGAAATCTGTCAGCTGGCAACCCGTCCGCCCAACATGTCTGCTGGTTAGTACGCTAACCAGCACACATCTTCTCGCACATGCGTCGAATGTATTCGACGCATGGGCGGAAGTGTTTTACTTCCTGGTGTGGTGACGTGGCGGCGTCAATGTCACCGCCACGTCACCGCCACGTCAGCGCGCTGTCTGCTGGCGGGGATTTTGGTTTGATGGTGTGTACACGCCATCGGACCAAAATCCGATGAGACATGTCCGCTCTAAACTGTCCGTCCGACAAGTTTGAGCGGACGTATCTCATCGTGTGTACGCGGCCTCAGACTTTTAAAGATATTTAAGTGTACAAATCACTTTTTCACACACTTTAAAAGCAGATTATCTTTAAAATATATGCTGCATATTTCACTAGCATTTAGGTGATCATATCATGCTCTAAACATTATTTCCCTGTGCAATTCTGTTTTCTGGGAGCTATAATAAATTTGATTTTTGGAGTATTTTTGGACCAGCGCTATAGTGAATTTAGTTTTAGCGCTAATTACCAAGATTGTGTCATTTTATCTCTAATTAGCACGTAGTGCTATAGTAAATGACCCCCTGTATGTCCTTTTTTTCCCACACATATAGCTTTGTTTTGGCGGTATTTGATCTCCTATTTTTTACTTTCTGCTATAAAACAAATCCAATAACAAAATGTAAAAAAATCAACATTCTTTATCAATTTAGGCCAGTATGTATTCTGCCAAATATTTTTGGTAACAAAAAAAATTCTAATAAGCGTATATAGATTGTTTTGCGCAAAAGTTATCTTGTCTACAAACTATGGCATATTTTTATGGCATTTTTATTTTCACTAGTATTGGCGGTAATCAGTGACTTTTAACGGGAGTGGACAAATCTAAAACTAAGTGATACTTTTTGGGGAACAGTCATCAGTGCTAAAAAAAAATGCACTGTCACTGTACTAATGACACTGGCAGGGAAAAGGTTAACATCAGGGGCGATCAAAGGGTTAAATGTGCTCCTTGGGAGTATTTGCTAACTGTGTGGGCAATGTTTTAACTGGGGAAGAGAGAGATCTGTGTTCCTGTTTATCAGAAACACAAGATCCCCATCTTCCCCTCTGTTTACATAGGCAAACCGCCGTTCTGCCTCTCTTGGGAGAGATTTCAGGGTGCCAGAAAGCTGATTGGCTCCCACTGTGTCCAAGCACAGTGGGAGTGGGTCGCCGGTGGCGTGCGTGCCCTAGATATGGAAGAAATTATGAAGTACAGGTATGTGATTTCACGCTTATGGACCTCCCTGCCACAGTAAAAGTCCGGAAGCTGTTAAATATGAAAGCATCATTACCATAAATATTTGTCAAACCCACAAAATCACTTTTGTGAGATCTCATTGTGTTTACTTTCAATCAGTACGGTAAAAACGGGACAAATTCTAATCCCTCTCCACTTTATCACTTTTGGATTTAAGTTATACTTTATAGGAAAATGCAGGTTCTACCTAATTCTTAAAGTGGCTGTATACCCGTACATGTAAAAAACATGCTGTAAGGCAAATGCATTATGAGCTGGTATGCACCGCATACTAGCCCATTATGAAATACCTAACTTGGAACACAGTCCCTGTATCGCAGCCCAGTCCACACAGAGGGAGCTGACATTTTGCCCTTGGTGTTTCTTCCTGGTTTGCGGCTCTGGTGCTGTGAGTGGCCGGAGCCGCGATGATGTCACTATCGCGCATGTGCACGGGAGACTTCTTCCCGGCAAGGTCTGGCAGCGTCTGCCAGACCTTCAGCCAGGCATTCACAGCGCATGTGCCGCTGACATCAGTGGCTGCATGCAAAGTGGATATCTTCTAAACCATACAGGTTTAAGAGATGTTCATTTAACCTACAGGTAAGCCTAAAAATAAGGGTATACAACCACTTTAACCCCTGACCAATGGATAACAATTTTAACCACTTCAGCCCTGGATGGTTTTACCTCCTTCATGACCAGCTCTTTTGTCCTTTTTTAGCACTGTGCTGCTTTAACTGGTAATTGGGTGGTCTTGCAACACTGTACCCAATTTAAATTTGTATAATCTTTTTCACACAAATGGCATTTTCTTTTGGTGACATTTGATCACCACTGTGTTTTCATATTTTTTTATTATTATATAAAAAAAAAAAAAATGAAAAAAAAAAGTTTTTACTTTTGTAGACCTACCCCCGAAGGAGCTGCTGGTTTGTTTGGGGTGACGTGTTACCTTATAGCTCCTATGCCATCTTAGGGGTGTATGGTGCATAAAGCAGTAGTAACAGAATGTCCATGACAGGTGTCTTTTGCTGTGCTCTTTATCACCCAGCTGTGTAAAAACAACAAAACTTGTGGTGAAGAAGGTAGAGTTGAAAGGAGAAGAATAGCAAATTCAGGCATAGTAAAAAGAGAAACAATCCTGCTCCCACGTGTAACACTTCTTGCGCCACTCTTGCTTGAGTGGGAATACCTTACCTGGGCAGGCCTCTCTCACTGACCTGGCAGCCAGAGTATCGCTCAAACTTTTAAGGAAAAGTCTCTGACACAGACTCTCCTGGAATGAACTGGAACCTTCTGGGAGAAGTCTCTGCCACAGACCCTCCTGATTGTGGTTACAGAGATGAACCTCCTTGGTAGTATTACACCTGGATCTCCTTCAAGTTACTTTCAGGTACCGACTGACAGGTGACGAGCCTCCCAGTGTCTGGATATCTTCATCCCCAGTGGTTTGTCGAGACCCTATTGGAGCCTCTCATTGGCTCTCCTCAGATGGACTCCCCACCGAACAGCTATACCGCTTGGGATCTTCAGGATTGGGAACCCAGTCGATCACTGGGCTCCCTGCCACAGCTCAATTTTTCCGGACCAACTTGGTCACGGAAACAGGAACTCCGCGTGGCACGCACGCCCCAGCCCGGTAGGCCATAATGCCAGGGCGCCGTGGTGCAGACACACTAAAAGGTGGATGCCGCACTTGAAGAAGAAGAACCAGAACTAATGGTGTCTGCCCCATAAATACCCTCCCCCAGCATGCACAGTGAGGCCCAACCCTCCTGATTGGCTGGCTGCTGGGGAAGAGCACCCAAGCCTTGACTCCACCTGCCATCTACTGTCCTGGGGTGGGAAGAGCACCCCAGCAACAACAGAATGAGCCCACAGCACAGCCAAGCTGAGACAGAGACCCAGGTTTAACATATTAACCAGATCAGAGTTTAACCACTTAAGCCCTGGACCAATATGCTGCTAAATGCCCAAAGGTGTTTTTACAATTCGGCACTGCGTCGCTTTAACAGACAATTAAGCAGTCGTGCGACGTGGCTCTCAAACAAAATGCACGTCCTTTTCTTCCCACAAATAGAACTTTCTTTTGAGGGTTTTTGATTGTCTCTGCGATTTTTATTTTTTGCGATATAAACGGAAAAAGACCCAAATTTTTGAAAAAAATATATATTTTCTACTTTTTGTTATAAGAAAAATCGAATAGACTAAATTTTAATCAAACATTTAGGCCAAAATGTATTCAGCCACATGTCTTTAGTAAAAAAAAAAAAGAAAAGAAAACAAAGAAAATAAATCGCAATAAAAAAAAAAAAAAAAACTAGCTACCTAGCAGCAACAGTGACACTAATACAGCGATCAGAAAAACGATTGCTTAGTGACACTGGCAATAGGGGGTGAAAGGGTAAACTAGGGCGGTGATCAAGGGGTTAAACCTTTATGGGGGGGTACGGGGGCTACCCTGGACCTAACTGCCTGTCACACTGACACTTAATGCAGTGATCAGTAAATATATGATCACTGCTATAAGTGACACTGTGACAGGGGGCTGGGGGGGGGTGATCAGGGGGGTTTTATGTGCCTATGTGTGTGGTGTCAGTGTAGTGTTAGTGCGACTTACTTCTGATGTCTTCTTGTCTCTCGGCGGATTGAAAATACCGCCGAGAGGAGAGCTGACATCACTTCCTCTGCCTGTGTTTACATTATACAGGCAGAGGAAGTGCAGAGCAGGGAGGGAGCGGATTCGCTGGGAGCGATCCAGAGGGGACGGACAAAAACGAACAGCTGCCCCCTCCTCCCGGATCGCTCCCACGGAATTACCGACCGCCGCAAGTACCAGGGGGGGTCCCGATTGGAACCCCGACCCACATCTAGGCAGTGACGTACAGGTAAGTCCATCTGCCTGTATGTGCCATTCTGCCGACGTATATGTACATGCGGTGGTCGTGAAGTGGTTAACTAAAACTCTGATCTCCCTCTAAATTTAAATAGCACCAGTACTTTGAAGTAACCAGGCACTACACTGCACTATACTTCTACGTATTTTGGGGAAATGTGTATTTTTATTGGTTTGTGTGAACGTTTACAAACTATGGTACAGTTACATAGTAGGTGAGGTTGAAAAAAGAAACAAGTCCATCAAGTCCAACCTATAAGTATATATTAACCACTTAAGACCCGGACCAATACGCTGGTAAATGACCCAAGGTGTTTTTGCGATTCGGCACTGCGTCGCTTTAACAGACAATTGCGCGGTCGTGCGACGTGGCTCCCAAACAAAATTTGCGTCCTTTTTTTCCCACAAATAGAGCTTTCTTTTGGTGGTATTTGATCACCTCTGCGATTTTTATTTTTTGCGCTATATACAAAAATAGAGCGACATTTTTGAAAAAAAAACACTATTTTTTACTTTTTGTTAAAAAAAAAATCAAATAAACTAAATTTTAGTCAAACATTTAGGCCAAAATTTATTTAGCCACATGTCTTTAGTAAAAAAAAAAAAAAATTGCAATAAAAAAAAATAGCTACCTAGCGGGAACAGCGGCACTAATACAGCGATCAGAAAAATGATCGCTTAGTGACGCTGGCAATAGGGAGTGAAAGGGTTAACTAGGGCGGTGATCAGGGGGTTAAAACTTTATTAGGGGGGGTGGGGGGGCTATCCTGAACCTAACACTAACTGTTTTTTACACTGCCTGTCACACTGACACTAAATGCAGTGATTAAATCACTGCATTCAGTGACACTGTGACAGGGGGGTGGGGGGGGGCGATCACAAGGGGTTAATATGCCTATGTGAGTGTGTGTCAGTGTTGTGTTGGTGCACACTTACTTGTGATGTCTTCTCTCATCAGCAGCGCTGGGAAACAGCGCTGCGATGAGAGAATACATCATTTCCTCCTTCCTGTGTAAACACAGGAGTAGGAAGTGACAGGCTGGGAGCGCGCTCCCATTGGCTGGAAGCGATCGCGGGGGGGCGGATATCACGGACATCCGCCCGCAGATCCCGGATCGCTCCCAGAGGTAGGGGGACCCCCGCACGCCGCGGAGGGGGTCCCGATGGGACCCCCGAACCGCACTCAGGCGGGGACGTAAATTTACGCCCTTGTGCCTGTACGTGCCATTCTGTGGCCGTATATGTGCGTGCGGGGGTCTTTAAGTGGTTAAAGTTGTCCCGATACCACTTTTTTAGGGCCGAGTACAAAGTACTGATACTTTTTTTCATGTACTCGCCGATACCGAATACCGATACTTTTTAAATGCAGCCACGTGTCCCCAAATGCAGCCATGTCCCTCTGAGTTCAGACATGGTCCCTCTAAGTGCTCCGCACTCCACCCCGCACTCAAAAAAAAGTATTCTATTTAGGTATCGGGAGTATTCGCGCGAGTACAAGTACTAGCGCAAATACTCGGTATCGGTCCCGATACCGATACTAGTATCGGTATCGGGACAACCCTAGTATATATCATTTTAATTTTTATTGTTTTTAATACTGGCGATGATCGGTGACTTATAGTGGGACTGTGATAGTGCAGCGGATAATCTGAAACTAACCAGACGGGTCAGGCATAAAGTTGTGGAGAAGTTTAAAGCGGAGTTTGGTTATAAAAAAAATACCCCAAGCTTTGAACATCTCAGGGATCACTGTTCAATCCATCATCGGAAAATGGAGAGAGCATGGCACAAAATTTAAAAAAAAGTCACCCTTCAGGATCTATCAAATCAGCCCACATACACAATATATATATATATATACACATTTTTAATTAGTGCAGTGCTGAACACAACTAACAAACTATATATAAATATAATGTAATCACTCTTATGTACTACACACAAATATTCTGGAATGAAAACAGTGTATCATACAAAAGGTCACTGTTAAATTTATCTATAAAAAAAAAAAGCCTTATGGTCCGTACACACGACCTGAATATCATACGAAAACTGTTGTCCGATAATCGGATCGTTAGTACAAAGCTTTCGAGAGCCGATCACGACAATTCGATATTATTCGATCAGACAAGCACGAAAATGTTCCTGGTACGATACCAGATTGTACGATCTTCATTTAGTAAGTACAGTTGTCGTCTGAAAATACAATACAAATACATTAAAACACAGGACATCACTTCCGATTTTTTTTCTGTACGAGAATTTGTAACCTATTCAATCTCTACTTGCGACTATTAAGCGGAAAAAGTTGGACTATCTATCGTCCGATTTTCAGATCACGTGTACGGGCCATTAGGCTTCATGTACACTACAGGTTCTAAACTTAAGTGCCAAAGCTTTTTTTGCCAAAGCTCCTAAACTTAAATCCATAAAAGCCTATGGCCCGAATTCACAAAGCACTTACGCTGACGTATGTCCAGATACGCTGACGTAAGTACAAATGTGCGCCGTTGTATCTTTGCGCCGACCCACAAACTAAGATACGCCAAAAAATAGGCTTCATCCCACCAACGTAACTTTCCTACGCCGGCGTAGAGTGGGCGCATATTTACGCTGCACGCATGTGGTGCTCCCATTGATTCTTGATTCAAATATGCAAAATGAGGGCAATACGGCGATTCGCGAACGTACTTGCGCCCGGCGCATGATTTAAGCGGTTTACGCAAGTTTTACGTCCGGCGTAAAGTTATTCCCCATAAAGGAGGCGCAACCCATGCAAAGGTATGGACCAGTGAACACAAGCCGTCAAATTTTACGTAGTTTACGTTGTACGTGAATATGGCTGGGCATAGGTTACGTTCACATCGTAGGCAGTAATTAGATGTTTCTTAGGCAGTTGTTTCGACGTGATTGTGAGCATGCGCACTGGGATGTGGCCACGACACGACGCATGTGCAGTTCGTTCTAATTACTTGTCATTTACATGGGGTCACGCCTCATTTGCATGGCCCACTTCCACCTACGCCGGCTTACGCCTTAGAAAACCCAGCATAGTTTTAAGAGCAAGTGATTTGTGAATTCTGTGCTTGCCTCTCTGCATGAATATATGCTACGGCGGCATAAATATGCACCAATGTATGTGAATCGGGGCCTATGTGTCCATGTACACATAGGCTTTTAGCAGAGTCGCAAAACGCTGCAAATTGGGGCACAATTTTGCCACATTTTGCGTTTTCCTGGGGCTGGCAGTCAAAGTAGGCTATGTGTACACTTGAAGCCTTATTGTGTGTACAAAACAATAAAACTTCCACCCACAGCCCTTATTATGTTATTATTTCTTCAGTCTTTCACACTGTCACAGTTCAAATTCTTGTACCTTTAGATTCTGTGCAATACCACCTTCACTAATCCATGTCCCATTACTCTCAGGCCGCGTACACACGTCCGAGAAACTCGATGGGTGAAACACACCGTTTTCCCCGTATAGTTCCTTGTTCGGCTGTCGAGGAACTCGTCGAGCCAAATTTTTCCATTCCCGTCGAGGAAAAAGACGACATGCTTTCTTTTTGGCTCGACGAGTTTCTCGACAGTTTTCTCGGCAAACAGTTTACACACAACCGGTTTTCTCGGCAGAATACGTCTCCCATCAAGTTCTTGATGGATTTTGCAGAGAAAACCGGTTGTGTGTACATGGCCTCACCCTTCAAAGTAGACCCTTATGTCATCGGAGGTCATAAACAGCTTAGACACAGACTTTCAGCCTTCCAGGTGCAATAGTAAACTTTGTGAGGATAGGGGTTCAACAAGCATGTTAAAGCCATAGGCCTTCTAGATGCAATTGTAGGCTTTGTGAGAAATCAAATTTCTTGCCTTTAACCACTTAAGGACCGCCTCCTGCACATATACGTCGGCAGAATGGCACAGCTGGGCAAATCAACGTATATATACGTTGGTTTTAGTACCCAGCCGTGGGTCGCGGGCGCGTGCCCGTGACCCGGTCCGAAGCTCCAGGACCGGGACCGCGGGATTCGCGGACCTGATCGCCCGCGTCCCTGGAGCGGAAGAACGGGGAGAGCCGTGTGTACACACAGCTTCCCCGTGCTTCTCTGTGGCCAGAGCATCGATCGCATCAGCCCTGTAATAGGGGGACGCGATCGATGACGTCACACCTACAGCCACACCCCCCTACAGTTGTAAACACACACATTAGGGCACACATTCCCTACAGCGCCACCTGTGGTTAACTCCTAAACTGCAACTGTCATTTCCACAGTAAACAATGCAATTTAAATGCATTTTTTGCTGTGAAAATGACAATTGTCCCAAAAATGTGTCAAAATTGTCCGAAGTGTCCGCCATATTGTCGCAGTCACGAAAAAAATTGCTGATCGCCGCCATTAGTAGTAAAAAAAAAAATAATTAATAAAAATGCAATAAAACTATCCCTTATTTTGTAAACGCTATAAATTTTGCGAAAACCAACCGATAAACGCTTATTGCGATTTTTTTTACCAAAAATATGTAGAAGAAGAATACGTATCGGCCTAAACTGAGGAAAAATTTTTTTTTTTTATATATTTTTGGGGGATATTTATTATAGCAAAAAGTAAAAAATATTGAATTTTTTTTTAAATTGTCGCTTTATTTTTGTTTATAGCGCAAAAAATAAAAACCGCAGAGGTGATCAAATACCACCAAAAGAAAGCTCTATTTGTGGGAAAAAAAGGACGCAAATTTTGTTTGGGAGCCACGTCGCACGACTGCGCAATTGTCTGTTAAAGCGACGCAGTGCCGAATCGCAAAAACCCCTTGGGTCATTTGCCAGCGTATTGGTCCGGGTCTTAAGTGGTTAACCTCCCTGGCGTTATGATTCTGTCTGGAATTTTGTACCAAAAGCGTTGCAATTGTTTTGCAAGGAAATGTGGTGTTATGTATTATAGGCCTGCAATTCTTAGTAAGTACTTACTTAAATCTATCTAAACAAGAGTCTAATAGGCATCCCGGGTATGATTTTTTTTTTTTTTTTATTAAAAATTATAATATAATAAATAATTATAAAAAATTATAACAAATAATAATATAATTATAGTAAAAATTATTCAATAATGTAATCAAATCAAAATCACTGAAATTTGCTCAGTTGCAGAATTTTTGCTGTCATTTTTTTTTTTTATGACGAATTTCCCCACAAATCGTTATCGCTAAATTCTGCAAGTGATTCTGATTTATTATCGCTGTTTTTTAGCTGCTCTAAAACAATTTTTGCCATAAAGGGACACTTTTGGTTGCTATGGGCAATCTACAGTTTGCAGGGAGAAAGAAAAGTTTTTATTATATAAAAGGACATGTAGTGTACAGGGCAGACCACTAGGGACATGGGGGGTGTGTATTTTTTACATACAGTACTGTAATCTATAAGATTACAGTGTACTGTATGTATAGTGTTTGTTTACATTTTTGAATTTGGCGCCGTTCTCCGTCCCCGTGCGTCATAACGTCGCAGGGAACAGAGCTCGGCGGCACACGGGGACGCTGTGTGAATCGAGCGAGCACCCGCTCGCTCACACAGCGGGGATGCATCGCTGGATCCACGGAGAAGGTAAGTAAACTGTCTCTGTAGATGCTGCGAGGCGAGCCCGTGTCTGACACGGTATCAACGATAGTAGCAGGAAATTTTTACCGCGTGTCAGACACGGGAAAAACGCCAGGGAGGTTAAGAGGGTAAAGGTGACCAACTCTGATAGGCCACTGTCATTCAGAACCTGGGCTTCAACAGCTATGCTGAAAAACCAGCCATAAACCAGCGACCAAGAGGCAGGTTGGTGGACTGGCCCTTGAGACAGAAGGTGCAGATAATCCAGAAGGGTCCATGGTAGGTCTTTCAGGAGTTTAGGCATGTCGGAATACCACATCCATCTGGGCCAGGTCAGTGCAATAGAAATCACCAAAATACCCTCCATTTCAATCTTATAAAGCAGACAAGGGGCAAGCTGTAGAGAAGGAAAGGAATAGATCAGGTTCAACTGAAACCATGGAGTCACCAGACAATCCATTCCGAAAGCCTACAGGTTCCTGGACCTAGTGATAAACTTGTCCAGTTTTTTGTTGAATGAGCATGTCAGAAGATCTATGTTTGGCATTCCCAATCGGTGGCAAAGGGCTTGCAACAGCTCTGGGTGGAGCTCTCATTCTTTCTGATCCAGACACTGATGGCTGAGAAAGTCCACATGCCGATTTTTGGCACCTGGGACTTAAATGCAACACAGGATCAGAATGTACAATTCTGCCCAAGTAAGAACGTTTGTCCAGGGGCAGGAAGATCCTGGACAGGGCCATAACCAATACTCTGGTACTTTACCAGGAGATCATCCAGGTATCCCACAACATGTATTTCCTGAGAACACAGCAGAGCTAACACCAGGTCAAACACCTTAGTGAAGACCCAGGTGCCGTGGACAGGCCAAAGGAAAAAGCGACACAATGGTAGTGTTGAGCGCAAACACAAAACACAGACAGCATTGGCAAATAGGAAAGATGATAACATGCAAGCACACATCCCTTATGTCAACAAAGCCCAGAAGGTCTCCTGGAAGGAAGCAGTCAATGACTGACCTGGCTGATTCCATGCAGAATTTTTGAACTCATAGGAACAAGTTGAGAGTTTTTAGATACAGAATGTGCCAGCATTTGCAATGGGAACTTTAAACAGGTACGAATAGAAACCAAGAAATAGTTCATTTTTGCAACTGGAGTGATTACCTCCTGAGAGAAGAGCTACTAAATAGTAGCAAAAAGATCCACCTGTCTTTGCGGGAAAGGAAACAAGTTTGAAAGTATGAAGCAGGGAGTTTGTTACTGATAAAAATTACACTCCTTTTTTAGAACCATCTCTGACACCCTTTCATTGGAGAGAGGGTTTGGGGCCAGACTTGGCTGACTTAAAGGTCCGCCTCCTCCAGAAATGTGCGCTTCAAGCTTGGATTTATGAGCATGAGGTCCTAATTTCAGAAGGTGAAGGCCTACCTGAAGGGGCACACATCTTCTTTTTCTGGGGGAGGAGAGTACTTTCTCCCCTGATTTCTTTGATATATTAGTCTACGGAAGTACCACACAGGCACTCTCCCTTAAAGGTCATCCTCTCAAGGCTTTTTAAATGAAGGTCCACTGACCAGCATTTGAGAGGAGGATAGTTTGTATATGGGTTCATATTATAGATCTGACAAAGCATAAGGAGCAAGCTGTTTGCACAATAGTGTAAGGCCAAAGGTCTTGGTGAAAGGAGGGAACCAATAAAATGATGCTAGGGTCCTGGGCCATGTGCTTAGGCCAAACAGCCATTTTCAATGAAAGGCCTATCAAAAATAAAAATCACATAGGGGAATTTTTATCCCCTATTTGATGAAAAAAAATGTTTTTGTTAAAAAAGTGTCAAATATTAAAGTTAAACCCGAACCCCCCCCCCCCCCCCCCCCCCCCCCCCATAAAAAATTGAGATGCACCCAACCCCACATACACACACACACACACACACACACATACAGTGCATCTGGAAAGTATTCACATTGCTTAACTTTTTCAACACTTTGTTATTTTACAGCCTTATTCCACAAACAATACCCCATAATGACAATGTGAACAAAGTTTGTGATTTATTATTATTTTTATTACTTTTGCAAAGATTTCGAACAGATGTAACGGTAGGGCCCGTGGAACACAGAAGCTCTTAGAAAGCATGAGCCAAAAAATAATGGACATTCAGAATATATATTGCACTACCTGAGATGGGACTGTTGTGTGGTTATTGTCCTCAATGTATTCCAGGATATCTGTGGAGAACTGGTTGTGGTTTGTTGATTCTGAACTCAACAGGTTAATTGAAAGATGTTAATTGAGAGATTGAAAGATGCCATCACCTCCAGCTACCTGGCTGCCTGTGTAATGTAAATTGAATCCAGACTAACTTCTAAGGATATATCATTGTGTCTTGTGCTAATTGACCCTGTATTGTGTGAAGGTCTATTGATGATAATGTATATTGTAAGTTATCAGACTGCCTAAAGGTCAGGTGTCTGAGCCATCAGCTGTAGTTAATTAGCTCATATAAATTAGGCCAAGGCCCTGGAGTCAGGATGTCTACTAAAAGATGTGTATTGGGGCTCATTAGGTAAAACATTGTGTGATCTTGTGGGTGGAGTTGTTTATTTGGTTACTGCAGTATTCTAAACTGTATAAAAAGGCCTGTATTTCTCAATTATGGGTCAGACTTGCTTGAACCCCATACAGAGCTGTGTCTCGTATTATTCATATGGGTCGTGTTCACCTGACTGTGGAGTGTCGGTAGCTGCCTTGTGTTTGGGAATGAAATATCCTAAACGGCTTTAACCCCTGTCCCATTTGGGGTGCTGTTACAACATGTACAGTACATATGTATTCACAGCCTTTGCCATACCAATCAAAATTAAGATCAGGTGCATCCTGTTTTCACTGATCATCTTTGAGATGTTTCTACCACTTGATTGGAGTCCGCCTGTTGTAAATTCAGTTGATTGGACTTATTTGGAAAGGCACACACCTGTCTATATAAGGACCCACAGTTAACAGTGCATGTCAGAGCACAAACAAAGCCACAAAGTCAAATGAATTGTCTGTAGACCTCTAAGATTATATCAAGGAACAGATTTCTGCAACATTGAAGGTCCCAATTACCACAGTGGCCTTCATCATCTGTAAATGGAAGAAGTTTGGAACCACCAGAACTCTTCCTAAAGCAGGTCGCCTGGCCAAACTGAGTGATTGGGGGAGAAGGGCCTTAGTCAGGAAGGTAACCAAGAACCCAATGGTCACTCTGACAGAGCCCCAGCGTTTCCCTGTGGAAAGAGGAGGACCTCCCAGAAGAACAACCATTTCTGCATACCTACAGTATCAGACCTGTATGGAAGAGTGGCCAGATGGAAGCAACTGCCCAGTAAAAGGCACATGACAGCCCGCATAGGGTTTTTCAAAAGCCACCCGAAGGGCTCTCAGACCATGAGCGTCTGATGAAACAAAGATTGAACTCTTGGCAAAGAAGATTTCCCCAGTGGGGAAGATTGAACTCTTTAGCCTAAATGGCAAGCATCGTATCTGGAGGAAACCAGGCACTGCACATTACCTGGCCAATACCATCCCTACAGTGAAACATGGTGGGGATGTTTTTCTGCGGAAGGGGCTGGGAGACTAGTCATGAGCAAGGGAAAGATGAATGCAGCAATGTACAGAGATATCCTTGATGAAAACCTGCTCCAGAGCGCTCTAGACCGCAGATTTATCTTCCAACAGGACAACGACCCTAAGCACACAACCAAGATGACAAAGGAGTGGCTACAGGACAATTCTGTGAATGTCCTTGAGTGGCCCAGCCAGAGCCCTGATTTGAACCCGATTGAACATCTCTGGAGAGATCTGAAAATGGCTGTACACCGATACTCCCCATCCAATCTGATGGAGCTTGAGAAGTCCTGCAAATAAGAATGGGAAAAACTGTCAAAAACAGGTGTGTCAAGCTTGTAGCATCATACTAAAAAGACTTGAGGCTGTAATTGGTGCCAAAGGTGCTTCAACAAAGTATTGAGCAAAGGCTGGGAATACTTATGTACATGGGATTTTTTTTATTTTTAATAAATGTGCAAACAAACTTCTTTCACGTTGTCATTAGGGGAATTGTTTAAAAAAAATTAGGAAAATAATGTAATTCATTTTGGAATAAGAAAACAAAATTGAAAAAGTTAAGCGCTGTGAATACTTTCCGGATGCACTGTATGAACATAAACACACATGTCCGAGGTGCCTACATTTGAAAACTTTGCACTACACATGTTACATATCACTATGCACATAATAATTCTCTGGCCATTTGTTTTTTGTTAACTCTAAACTGATGACCTATAGAGGCCTTTAAATCATCGCCTATGGAAATTGTAGGTTGCAGAAATTTGCCAGCAGTTCAAGGGGGAAATGACAATACCTAATGTTTTGGAGGTTTTAGGTCATCTTCAGGCCTAAAATAATTTTGTAAGCATGTGTGACACCGAGGGGTTGATTTGAAAATCAAAAAAAGAATCGACTGTGCATTTTTTAAAGAGCAGTTGCACTCTGCAAGAGCAGTTTCTCCAGAGCTTAATGAATTAGATAAAGATTCACTTTGCAAAGAATACCCAATCACGCTCCAGGAAAATTAAAAAAGCATTATTGCTTGCACTTGATTGGATGATGGAAGTCAGTAGAGCTCCCGCTCATTTAGTAGGCTCTGGAGCAACTACTCTTGCAGAGTGCAACTGCAAAGTGCACAGTTCATTTGCCTTTAGTAAATTAACCCACATGAGTCTACAACAGTGGCGGGCCGTCTATAGAGGCGCTGGAGCACCGCCCCCTTTGGCTCTGCACTGCCACTGAAATTACATACATTTGTTGCCGCTGGTCTATTCAGATGGCCGGACCTTGAGCGCTGACCACCTGAATAACGGCTGCTGGTTGGCTGTGCGGAAGTGCCTATCAGATCCAGCACAGTGGCAACAATGGGCACAATGGCGACAATTAAAAGGGCACAGTGGTGACAATTGGCACAGTGGCGACAATTGAGGGGCACAGTGGCTGCCGTTGATGGCATGGCACATTGGTGATAATTGATGGCACAGTGGCTGTCTTTGATGGCATGGCACTGTGACTGTTTGATGGCATGGCACAGTGGCTGCATTTGATGGCATGGCACAATGACTGCATTTCATGGCATGGAGCAGTGATGCAAATTGATGGCATAGTGATTGCATTTGATAGCATGGCACAGTGGTGACAATTGATGGCACAGTGGCTGTGTTTGATGGCATGGCACAGTGGTGACAATTGATGGCACAGTGGCTGCATTTGATGGCATGGCACAGTGGTGACAATTGATGGCACAGTGGCTGCATTTGATGGCATGGCACAGTGGTGACAATTGATGGCACAGTGGCTGCATTTGATGGCATGGCACAGTGACTGCATTTGATGGCATGGCACAGTGATGCGAATTGATAGCACAGTGGCTGTGTTTGATGGCATGGCACAGTGGTGACAATTGATGGCACAGTGGCTGTGTTTGATGGCATGGCACAGTGAGGCTGCAATTGTTTTCTTTTTTTTTATTCGTTTGCGACCCCCCCAAAAAAATTGAGCACCAGCCACCACTGGTCTACAATATTAACCACTTGCTTACTGGGCACTTACACCCCCCTCCTGCCCAGGTAAAATTTCAGCTTCCGGCACTGCGTCGCTTTAACTGACAATTGCGCGGTCGTGCGACGTGGCTCCCAAACAAAATTTACGTCCTTTTTTCCCCACAAGTAGAGCTTTCTTTTGGTGGTATTTGATCGCCTGTGCGATTTTTATTTTTTGCGCTATAAACAAAAAAGAGCGACAATTTTGAAGAAAAATACAATATTTTTTACTTGTTGCTATAATAAATATCCCAGTTAAAAAAAAAAACACATTTTTTTTTCTCAGTTTAGGGCGATACGTATTCTTCTACATATTTTTGGTAAAAAAAAAAAAAAAAAAAAAAAAATCGCAATAAGCGACTGGTTTGCGCAAAAGTTATAGCGCTTACAAAATAGGGGAGAGAATTATTATTTTTTATAATTTTTTTTTTACTAGAAATGGCGGCGATCTGGGATTTTTATTGGTACTGCGACGTTATAGCGGACACATCGGACACTTTTGACACATTTTTTGCGCCATTCACATTTATTCTGCGATCAGTGCTATAAATATGCACTAATTACAGTATAAATGTGACTGGCATTGAAGGGGTTAACACTAGGGGGTGAGGAAGGGGTTAAATGTGTATGCTAGGTGTGTTCTAACTGTAGGGGGAGGGGGGGGGGGTGACTGGGGGGGTGACCGATCTGTGTCCCTATGTAGGAAGGAACACAGATCGGGCTCCTCCCTTCCAGAGACAGGACATTGTCTTTGTGTGAGCCGGCAATGAGAGATGATCTATGAGAGATCATCTCTCATTCGCCCACAGATCGCATCACAAACGGCCGCTCTGATTGGCCGTTTGCCGCGATCTGTGATTGGCCGTGTCCAAGGGACACGGACAACACAGGGCTTCCCTACAGCGCGCGCTGGGAACGCCAGAATGACATGCCGTCAAATGACGGCATGTTGGATTTTCAGGCCCGCGCTGTTGCCGTCATCCGACGGTAGCGCGGGCCTCAAGTGGTTAAACTTTCACAATATTCACATTTTCTGGGATACTGAATTTTGGGTTTTCACTAGCTGTAAGCCATAATGATCAAAATCAAAAGAAAGACATGCTTGAAATATATCACTCTGTGTGTAATGAATCTATACAATATATGAGTTTCACATTTTAAATTCAATTACTGAAATAAATTACATTTTTGATGATATTCTAATTTTTTGAGATGCACCTATATATTCTATTCTTTCTAAAAATATATGGTATATATAGTACATTATGTGGTTGAATTACTGATATTTATGTGTTTCACTGTATTTCTCTATTTAGATAATTAATTCCTGAAGAAGCCATATAAAAAGGTGAAACGTGGAAAAAAACCTCTTCAAGCAACATGATAGCATAACATTATGTACTATTTATGTATCATTTCAATGATGACACACATTTCAAATCTTAGACAATTTTAATGTTTTTATGCAAGTACTGAATATCATAACCCCTTTAGTTTATGCTTTAGTGTTTTTGATTAACAGACCTCAATATCATTAAGTATTTTCATAGTGTTTTGCTGTCCGCATACCTATTGTCCAAGTTCTTGAAGACTCCTAGATAAATGCAGTTTTTCACATTAGCATGTAAGCATACCATTTTTATTACACTTCAACATACTCAAAAACCATAGAGTTAAAGCTCCCAGGTACCGGAGGAGTTGAACCATGAAACAGTATATTTGTATGTATCAAGAAATATCCCTGTCTTGACATAGTTACATAGTTAGTCAGGTTAAAAAAAAAAAAAAAAAAAAAAAGACACAAATCCATCCAATTCAACCATAAAAAAATAAACAAACAAAATAAAACACAGTACAATCCCATACACCCAACTCCATACCCACTGTTGATCCAGAGGAAGGCAAAAAAAAACAGCATAGCGATGATCCAATTTGCTACAGGAAGGAAAAAATTCCTTCCTGATCCCCCGAGAGGCAATCAGATTTACTCTGTGTCAGGGACTCACCTCCTCCATGCAGTCTTCCTCCTCCATGTCTGCAGATCACGTGCACGTTAACCAGCGTGGCGCCAAAAGACACTTTAAAAACCCATTGCTGTTTGCAGCACATTGCTGCCTGATCTGCAATGTGTGACTGATCCATACCCGAGACCTGTACTCTGATAATCTGTCTGGAATACCTGATTGAACTCTGACTTTGGCTTGCCTGACCATCCGTACCTCTTCAACCCTTGACCTGGCTTCTGTTTGATCACCGGCCTGATTGAACTCTCGTTACCAGACCTACCTGCCTGCTTCACCGACTACTCTCCAGTCATCCGCCTGCACCTCTCCTGCTTAAACGTCGTTTTTGTGTCATAAAAAGTGATGGTGTGTGGGCAAAACGACGTTGAAAACGATGTTTTTAAACCCGCGCATGCTCAGAAGCAAGTTATGAGACGGAGCTTCAATGGAAAAGAGTGCCGTCGAACGTGGTATACATCACCACGCTTTGCTAGAGCTTTGTAGAAAAACGATGGTGTGTACGCAACGTCGTTTTGGAAAATGAAGTTTGAAAAACGTCGTTTTTTTTCATGATTGAAAAACGTTTTTTTTCCATCGCAAAAAACTACCGCGTGTACGCGGCATCAGCGTATGGCCAACTTAAGTCAAGGCAACCAGTAATATTTTAGCGTACTGCCTCCAAATCAAAAAAGATGAATGCAGATTGGTTGTAATGGGTTTGGTGCGTTGCACGTAGCCATGGCATTAAATCAGCCCCTTTTTCATCATTGTATTTAGAAAAAAAAAAAATCCTGAATCTTATATTTAATGTTTTAATATGTATCCTGTCTATCTCTTATATTAGGAGGAGATTTATATTTTTTATTGTTACCTTCATATGCTTTTGTCACCACACATTTTCATTTTATATCTCCCTCCTGTTTTCCCTTTCTCCAGCGAGGTCCTCCTCCTCCCTGCACCCAAGTCTCTATTAGACGGTGCCTTCTGCAGCTGTCGTAGTGAAAAGTCAATAATATTCATTGCAGCAAGACAATGTGGATTATTTATCTGTGTGTAAGGGTGACTCGCCCCCTGAAAAGGCCGCAGTGTCTGTGTGTGGAAAGCCCCGTGTATGCACTCCATGGGTCACTGTGTGAGGCTGTGCGTTCCCTGTGTAACACAGCTGTGCTCCTATACATCAAACCAATTTGCATTTGGCTAAACAAGGGTTTATTTACTAAAATGATACAGAATAAGAGTGTACAGCAACCAGTCACAGAACAGCTTTCATTTGACTAATTAAGCTAAAGTATATAAGTGCTTATCTGTGATTGGCTGAATGTGGGTACAGGACACCGCTGCCCATGGTACAACATAAGATAAAAAAAAGTCTAATGAGGGCTTAAGTATGAAAAAATATATAAAATGTAGGTTTTAACCTCTTGCTGTGCATGTAATGCATATATGCATTGGCAAAGATGGTGGACTTTAATGGCCATATGCCGCACATATGCGTCCATGGGCGGCAGAGCTTTCTGTAGTGACAGTATGCTAAAAAAAAAAAAAAAAAAAAGATTTGCTTCCAATCATGTAACCACTATGATAGCCAATCACAGTGATCACATGATTGACCATTCCTTCCTTCTGGGTGTACAGGCTCTATTAAAGGGATGACAGAACTGGGCATAAAGAGGTTAAGCAACCAATCAGTATCTGTAACGGTCACCACCGCTTACGACCTTCCATCCAACCACGACAAGCTTATCCGACACACCAACAACCAGGCAGACATGATCCATTCCATTTCCCAGAATAAACGAGACTGCGCTCCGTTCTCTAGTTTCCAAAATGTATGAATGAATTTATTGGTTTCCTTAGCTTGCTTATATCCAGTACAGCATAATACAGTTAATCACAGGACAATGCAATCTCCACCCCCCTTCACACCATGGGGGGCTTCAATCACACTCTAAATGGCATTCAGGTAAGCTAACCATGTAGACCGGTCGGCACCGCATCTTCAATAGAGTTCAATTAACCTTTAATAATAACACAGACATCTAGTTGAATAAGTTATCTAGACAGCTTTATCACACAATGGCAGAGTCTTGTGAGAGTGGATGCAATCAACACCTTCAACCGAATGTCTTTACAGTGAATAGCAAACTCCTCAAGATATTTCAATAGCCTATTATACAAACGGTATGACTCACCGTCTGGCTGACCTGGTCATGTCATCATGACTCCTTGTGATATCTCAGTCCTGAAATATGAAGTATTAATAATGTCCCATCTCATGTAATATATGAATTATGATTCACTATTAGCCACCCTACACCCAAAAGGGCACAGGGTGGATTTCGACCCAAGAGTTTTTGGTGCTGCTGGCACAAGAGTATCTCTCATCCTTCCAACGTCTCTGGGTGTCACGGGCCATTCTGTTACAGTATCCTTTATTTATTTTTTATTTATTTTAGTGGCTAAAGCTGGTTACCTATGGTCCACTAATTAATATAATAGGAAAGGAAAAGTAGTATGACGTAACCAATAGTAATAACAACCAATCAGAGAAAAGCTTGCAGCAGTTTTCCAGTGATAAGTCTACGGGCTATATTCTGATTAGCTAGAATTAATTGTAATAAATTGCTGCTCTCTCCATCATTTGTCATTAAATTGATGGCAGACAGACTGCGGGCAAGTACTGTAGATATATTGACATCAAAAATATCAATATCAGCTAGCATATAGTACTGTCATGCACAGGCTCTTGAAATGTCCAATATATTCAATCACAAATGCTTAAAATGTATGTAAAACCTACATTTATCTTTGTGCCGATCCTGACCTCCCTGGGGCCCTAAGCAAACTTCTGCTAAGGGGCCCTGACCCGTGAATAATGGGTGTGGCTTAAGCATACTATCGGGCATGGCTTAAAGGGGCGTGACTCAAAGGGTGTGGTTAGAGTCTGAGATGAATGAGGAATGGAGGGAGAAACAAAAGGAAGAGAGGGAGAAAGAGAGAAAGAGAGAGAGAGAGAGAGGAAGTAAAAAAAAGAGGGATGGAGGTACAGCAGGCCCGGATCCTACACCACAAATGAAATCTTTGTATTCCAGAAAGCTTAATGATCAGCAGATAAAGATACTCCAAACACCTGGTGTTGACGCCTCAATCATCCCGGCACCAAGGTTGATATGGTGTCAGGATGATTGAAGCGCATTATTTATATTATTACATTGTAATAATGCTAAATCAGTGGGAGCTCTGATGTCACTGTCCCCAGCCAGCAGGGCAGAGGTGTATTTAGGTTTTGTGCTGCCCTAGGCCTGACTAAACTTGCGCACCCTCTAATTTAAATATGACCCACCCCTTCCTGTCAAAGCCACATCCCTGTCATATTCATGGGAGAAGGACAGAGGAACGCCCTGGGAGAAGGACAGAGGGACGCCCTGGGAGAAGGACAGAGGGACGCCCTGGGAGAAGGACAGAGGGACGCCGTGGGAAGAGGAGAGAGGGATGCCGTGGGAAGAGGACAGAGGGCCGCCCCCCACAAAGTGCCGCCCTAGGCCTGGGCCTTGTTGGCCTAGGCCAGAATACATCCCTGCAGCAGGGTGCCTCCTTACATCTCAGGTGTCCCCAGCGGAGTGCTTCCTTACATCTCAGGTGTCCCCAGCAGAGTTTTTCCTTACATTTCAGGTGTCCCCAGCGGAGTGCCTCCTTACATTTCAGGTGTCCCCAGCGGAGTGCTTCCTTACATTTCAGGTGTCCCCAGCGGAGTTTTTCCTTACATCTCAGGTGTCCCCAGCGGAGTTTTTCCTTACATTTCAGGTGTCCCCAGCGGAATGCCTGCTTACATTTCAGGTGTCCCCAGCAGAGTGCCTCCTTACATTTCAGATGTCCCCAGCGGAGTGCGTCCTTACATCGGATCGGCCCTGTCTGTACCAACCCTTCACAGCTCTTTTTTGTTTTTTCTTTGGTGATTTATTGAAGATGTTTTATTTTTTTTATATTTTTCAATTTTTTTTGGGTGGGGAATAATGTATTTGATTTTTTTTTTTTATTTTTTTTTAAGGTTAGGGTATGCAGCACACACAAATATTGGAGTTGCCTTATGTATGCAGCAGTCTCCTATGTTATAACTATTGTATATCAAAAGTAGCAGCACAATTAATAAAATTTAAGAATTCCATTCACCTCCCATAAAATACTATGAGATACAAAGTAAAAGCAACAATAGCTGTAGTAAGGGGCAAGCAGGTAGCACAGGACATAGTAGAGAAATTACATTTTTTTGCCATTTTTTTCCCCCAAAGTGGCTGGCCAGTACTGTACAGCAGATCCCACAGATACTTAACAGGCCTGAAAAAACCCTTCAACATCTACATCCTTCCAGGTGCAAAGCAGTCAGATATCTTCAGTCTTTATTAATGCATCCTTCTCCTCTGCTAATCCCACTATAGCATCACAAACTAAGGAGCAGACTTGCCGCAGGAGGAAGATACCAGTGGACGGGAGTGGGCGGCGCCGCAGCAGCTCTATTTCTATTTCGGCAGGGCCCCTTCTCGTTCTGGTCTTCGGGAAAATGGCGGCCGGCGGAGACATTATCTACGGCTAATGCAGCGGCGAGGCCCCGACTATTACTCGGGGCCCTACGCAGCTTGCGTAGTCTGCGTATAGGGCAGATCGGCCCTGAGTATTATGCCTCCCTGTATAAAGTTTTCCTAAAGTGGTTGTAAATAGACATGTGCAGACTGGAATATTTTGTTTCATTTTTTAGTTTTTGTTTGGAAAAAAAAATGTATTTAGTTACTCCCGAAAATTGTTTTGATTTATGTCGTTTTCGCCGCGAAAGTTTTCGTCCGAAAACTACGATTTTCGATGCTTTGTCGAATTGAACAACGAAAATTCGACAAAGCATCGAAAATCGTCGGAATCTGAACGAAAATAAAGCATTTTTTATGTTGGATCTTTCGGTTTTCGTTTCTTGCGCTTTCGTTTGTTAAAACGATAACGAAAATACCAGATTTTCGGCTGAAAATGCATTCCAACGAAAACGAATGCACATGTCCAGTTGTAAAGCCTTAGGCTGGGTTCACAATGCAGACAGATGCGGCTTGCAGCAGGGGTCCGGTGTGTCCCTGGTCTCCATTTCAGGGATAAATCAGGGTCCAATTTTTGCCTGAATTGGACCAGAAGACGCACAGGACTCCAAAGAGTTACTAAACCCACAACAGTAAAATCTGTCTGTATATGCAGCATAGCATGCTTGTTATAGTCACTGTGGAACTTAAGGGGTTAATCCTCTGCATTGTGCAAAAAGGCTCTTTGATCCTTCCCCCTCTTGCACTGCCTATCTGGGGAAGACCAGCTAACACACAGGCAGAGTAACCGACCAGCACATGCTCAGTTGTGTCTTTTATGCTGAAGAGAACAGTTACTCATTCTCTGAGCTAGCCAAATTACATGATATTGACATCACACATGTGGGCATGTATACAGGCTGCAGTGAAAATCTCCTAACTGAACTCTCAGCACTGGAAAAACTGTGCAGTTTATCATGTGACCGTGGTATACAGATCATCCAAAAAGGTATATTGTAGCAGTATTTTAATTTTAACCACTTGACCACTGGGCACTTAAACACCCTTAATAACCAGACCAATTTTCAGCTTTCGGTGCTCTCACATTTTGAATGACAATAACTCAGTCATACAACACTATAACCAAATGAAATTTTTGTCCTTTTTTTCCCACAAATAGAGCTTTCTTTTGGTGGTGTTTCATCACCTCTGCGTTTTTTTTTTTTTTTGCTATAAATGAAAAAAGAACAAAATTTTGCAAAAAATAATAATTTTTCTTCATTTCTATTATAAAATTTTGCAAAAAAGTAATTTTTCTTCATAAATTTGGCCTAAAATGTATACTGCTACATATCTTTGGTAAAAAAAATAAAAAATGTTGGATATTATTTAGTCTGGGTGAAAGTTATGGGGTCTACAAGCTATGGTACCAAATCCTGAAAATTGATCAATTTCATCACACCTGAAGTACTGACAGCCTCTCTCATTTCTTGAGACCCTAACATGCCAGAAAAGTACAAATACCCCCCAAATGACCCCTTTTTGGAAAGAAGACATTCCAAGGTATTTAGAAAGAGGCCTGGTGAGTTTTTTAAAGTTGTAATTTTTTCCCACAATTCTTTGCAAAATCAAGATTTATTTTTTTTTTCATCAAATTTTCATATTATTAGGTTATTTTTCACACACAACATATGCATACCACAAATTACACCCCAAAACACATTCTGCTATTCCTCCCGAGTATGGCGATACCCCATGTGTGAGACTTTTACACAGTGCGGCCACATACAGAGGCCCAACATGCAGGGAGCACCAGGCCAATTCTGACATTTCTCTCCTACATGTAAAAATCATCATTTATTTGCTAGAAAAATACATAAAACCCCAAAACATGATATAAAGATACCTCACATGTGGTTTGAACACCGTTTTTATATGTGGGCGGGACTTGCGTATGCGTTCGCTTCTGCATGCGAGCTCGCGGGGACAGGGGCTGCTGTATGCCCAGAGTATTGCTAAGTATGCCCAGAGTATTGCCCAGAGTATTGCCCAGAGTATGCCCAGAGTATGCCCGGAGTATGCCCGGAGTATGCCCAGAGTATTGCGGAGTATGCCCAGAGTATTGCAGAGTATGCCCAGAGTATTGCCAGAGTATTGCGGAGTATGCAGAGTATGCCCAGGGTATTGCGGAGTATGCCCAGAGTATTGCAGAGTATGCCCAGAGTATTGCAGAGTATGCCCAGAGTATTGCCAGAGTATTGCGGAGTATGCAGAGTATGCCCAGAGTATTGCGGAGTATGCCCAGAGTATTGCAGAGTATGCCCAGAGTATTGCAGAGTATGCCCAGAGTATTGCCAGAGTATTGCGGAGTATGCAGAGTATGCCCAGGGTATTGCAGAGTATGCCCAGGGTATTGCAGAGTATGCCCAGGGTATTGCGGAGTATGCCCAGAGTATTGCGGAGTATGCCCAGAGTATTGCGGAGTATGCCCAGAGTATTGCGGAGTATGCCCAGAGTATTGCGGAGTATGCCCAGAGTATTGCAGAGTATGCCCAGAGTATTGCAGAGTATGCCCAGAGTATTGCAGAGTATTGCCAGAGTATTGCCAGAGTATTGCCAGAGTATGCCCAGAGTATGCCTGAGTATTGCAGAGTATGCCCAGAGTATTGCCAGAGTATGCCTGAGTATTGCAGAGTATGCCCAGGTGAGTATTGCAGAGTATGCCCAGGTGAGTATTGCAGAGTATATGCAGCAGGGATGGCTGAGCAGGGAGGGAGGGATGGATGGATCTGTGACTGCATTTGTCACAGATCCAGCCTGCAGCACTGGCGCTGCCATCCGCTCCCTCCCCTCTCCTCTCACACTGTACCGATCGGTACAGAGAGAGGAGGGAGGAACCGGCGTCATCAAATGACGCCGGTCTGTTTACATCTGATCGCGCCGTCATTGGACGGCGCGATCACGTGGTAAACCGCCGCTATCAGCGGCGATTTACCGTGATCCGTGACCCGCCGGGTCCTCTGGACCCGGCGGTCACGGATGTTCCCGTGTGCGCGCCTCAGGAGGCGCGCGGGAGCGCGATTCTGACAGGCCGTTAATTAACGGCCAGTTAGAATACAGCAACCGCCCTAGAGCCGTACTTTCGGCATAGGGCGGTTGCAAAGTGGTTAAAAAGAAGATTTATGAGCACTGTGGGGGGTGGATGAACTATTTTTACATTACAGTAGTACCTTGGATCACAAGCATAATTTGTTCCAGAAGCATGCTTGTAATCCAAAGCACTCGTATATTAAAGCGAGTTTCCCAATAGGAATCAATGGAAACTGCTAGTGTATGCAGTACCGCATATGGCCAGATGTAGGGGCGCCGAAGACACGCAGTGATGCTTGGAGACCACTCGGAGATGCTTGGAAAAACTCAGGAACAGAGTGTCTTAGAGCATCACTGGTGACCCCACACCTCTGGCCACATGTGGTACTGCACGCCTCGACTTGTGAGACAACGCTTGCAAATCGAGTCAAGATTTTTTTAAATAGCTCCTATTGCGAAACGCTAGTAAACCATCGTACTCGAAAGCCGAGGTTTTACTGTACAGGGTTTATTAACACTTTAATTTGTTTCTGTGCTGCAGCTGCCCCCCATACCCCCCTCCTTTTCCTTACCTGCCTCGGATCCAATCCAGCAATGTGCACACTCAATCCACCGCTCTCTCTCCCCATTAAACTGATTAACAGCAGCAGGAAGAATTAGCTCCTGCTGCTGTCAATCAAATCCGGTGACAGGAGCGGGGGGGGGGACCGCGTCCTGCTGTCTCTATCAATGGATGCAGCAGTGGGACTCGGAAGCGAGCCCACACGGGTGCCCCCAGGGAAAGCGGCTTTCCTTGGGGGCACCAAATAAAGAGGAGGGGCCTGCAGCACCAGCGGGGGACCCCAGAAGAGGAGGATCAAGGCTGCTCTGTGCAAAACCAAAGAGCAGATAAGTATGACATGTTTGATATTTTCATTTAAAAAAAAAGATAACAACTTTAGCAATCCTTTTTTAAAGCTGGAAAAGCAAATGTTGTCTTAATCGCTTAAGGACCGCCTCCTGCACATTTACGTTGGCAGAATGGCACAGCTGGGCACATGCATGTACAGGTACGTCCTCTTTAAGTGCCCAGCCGTGGGTCGCGGGAGCGCGCCAGCAACCTGGTCCGAAGCTCCGTGCCTGTGACCGCGGGACCCACTGACCCGATCCCTGCTGGAGTCCCGCGATCGGTCACCGGAGCTGAAGAACCGGGAGAGCGGTGTGTAAACATAGCTTCACCATTCTTCACTGTGGCGCCGTGAACGATCGTGTGATCCCTTTTTTAGGGAATCACAATTGATGACGTCCCACCCACAGCCACACCCCCCTACAGTTAGAAAAATATATGAGGTCATACATAACCCCCTCAGCGCCCCCTTGTGGTTAACTCCCAAACTGCAATTGTCATTTTCACAGTAAACAATGCATTTTAAATGCATTTTATGCTGTGAAAATTAGAATGGTCCTAAAAATGTGTCAACATTGTCTGAAGTGTCCGCCATAATGTCGCAATCATGAAAAAAAAAAACGCTGATCGCCGCCATTAGTAGTAAAAAAATTATAAAAATCCAACAAAACTATCCCCTATTTTGTAAACTATACATTTTGCGCAAACCAACTGATAAATGCTTATTGTGTTTTTTTTACCAAAAATGGATAAAAGAATACGTATCGGCCTAAATGGGGAAAACATTTTTTATATATATATTTTTGGGGGATATTAATTATAGCAAAAAGTAAAAAATTTTGTTGTATTTTTTTCAAAATTGTCGCTCTATTTTTGTTTATAGCGCAAAAAATAAAAACCGCAGATGTGATCAAATACCAAAATAAAGCTCTATTTGTGGGAAAAAAAAGGACGCCAATTTTGTTTGGGAGCCACATCGCACGACCACGCAAATGTCAGTTAAAACGACGCAGTGCCGAATCGCAAAAACTGTCTGGGTCCTTTAGCTGCCCAAGGTCCCTTTCACACTTAAACAACTTCAAAGTCGTGCGATTTTACCACGATGCGGCCGCGATTTCAATGAATGCCTGTGTAAGTGGCATCAAAATCGGACCAAAGTAGTGCAGGGACTACTTTGAAGTCGGCACTACTTAAAATCGTGCCAGTATGTATGGTAGTCATTGAAAATAATGGAGAATGACTTAGCCCAGGTTCACACTAGGTACGATTTAGTTCGATTTGAGATGCGATTTCACATGTGAAATCGCATCTCAAATCGGCGGCAATTGCCGGCAATGACACCGTCCTGATCGGTGCGACGCCGCACCTGCAGCGCTGCACCGATTTCAAAAAGTAGTTCCTGTACTACTTTTTACGATTTCAGGACGTGATTTACATTGACATCTGTGCAGAACCCTGCACAGATGTCTCCTAAATCGCGCCTGCCAGAGGGAGTGAAATCGTGCGATTTCACTCCTGCAGCCCAGTGTGAACCAGGGCTTAAGTGGTTAATACAACGATCATGTGTACTTCTACTTCAATACTGGTGTCTTTTGCATATTTCTTCCAGATCTGTGCAGACTGTTGGAGCTAATGCTTTCCTCTGTGCAGGAGCTTCCTATAATAAATACTGCTCACTGCTGCTCTCTCTTTTTGTGCAGCTTGATTGGTCTAATCTCTGCCCCTCCTGTAGTCTTCTGCTCTCTGTACAGGAGATATACTGTACAAAACAGGGTAATAACTGGGTTTTTAAAGGCTATGGGTGCACACAAAGTAGAATTAGGCTTTGAGGCTATTGAGCACTTTCATTAAATAAAGGTTTTTGTGCCTGGAGTTAAGCTTTAAAGCGGTGGTCCACCATTTTTTTTTAAACTTTAGTTATTATTTATTCATTTACTAAGATCCACCACCTGACATACATAGGGATATCAAATGCATGCATTAATTGTTGTGTCTAAGTGGCAAAGAAACAATAGTGCACATTTTGCTTTAGTTCCTGTATCTGAACAAAAAAAGAGCGTCAATTTTAAAGAAAAAAAAAAAAAAAAACACAATATTTTTTACTTTTTGCTATAATAAATATCCCAATTTTTTTTTAAAAGACGTTTTTTTTTTCTCGGTTTAGGCCGATACGTATTCTTCTACAAAAAAAAAATCGCAATAAGCGACTGGTTTGCGCAAAAGTTATAGCTCCTACAAAATAGGGGACAGAATTATGATTTTTTTTTATTATTATGCTTTTTACTAGTAATGGCGGCGATCTGCGATTTTTAGTGGCACTGCGACATTACGGCGGACACATGTTGACACATTTTTGGGACCATTCACATTTATACTGCGATCAGTGCTATAAATATGCACTGATAACTGTATAAATGTGACTGGCATTGAAGGGGTTAACACTAGGAGGCAAGGAAGGGGTTAAATGTGTACCCTGCTATGTGTTTCTAACTGTGGGGGAAGGGGACTGACTGGGGGAGGTGATCGATGCTGTGTCCCTATGTACAATGCACATAATATAACTGAGTACTAAGTTCTGTAGGTAAAGTTGATCTGGGGTAAATCCGATTGCCTCTCGGGGGATCAGGAAAGAATTTTTCCCCCTCCTGTAGCAAATTGGATCATCGCTCTGCTGGGGTTTTTTGCCTTCCTCTGGAACAACTGTGGGTATGGAGTTGGGTGTATGGGATTGTACTGTGTTTTATTTTGTTTGTTTATTTTTTTTATGGTTGAACTGGATGGACTTGTGTCTTTTTTCAACCTGGCTAACTATGTAACTATGTAACAGCATCGGTCTCCTCTCCCTGACAGGACATGGATCTGTGTGTTTACACACACAGATCTACATCCTTGTCTGTGTTTCCGCCGATCGTGGGCACTCGGTGGACATCGCGGCAGCCAGGCATGCGCATTGGCACTTCAGTGATGCCGCGGGTGCGCACGCGCGCCGCCGGAGGTGCTCACACGCCTCCAGTGGCCAGAGGAGCGGAGGACATCCATAGACGTCCTCTCGGCAATTGAAAGCCACCTTGTGGCTATCTTTAGTCAATTGCCTGGGCGTAAAGTGATTAAGCTAAGGTGACCAGATTCTTTTTTACTAGTAATGGAGGGAATTGGCGACTCTCTGCCTGTCGCTGCCCGCATCACTGCTACTACTGGGTGGCGGAAGATCACTCTGCCGGGGAAGGCAAGGAGATAAGCAGGCAGGCTGCGCCAAGGCAGAAAAACATGCGAGTGGAATGGACATGCACCCAAAACTGAAGAAATATTCCCTCCACTCCGACCAGCACATAATCATCAGAAAGGGACAAAAAAATACTCCCCCTTAAGCTAGTAGGAGTGGTGCAATTCCGATATTTTATTTTTAATTCTGCACTGTCTTTGAAATTGCTTGGGCCCCTGTTCACATCCAATCCAGGGACAGACTTGGTCCGGGGACAGTCCCCGGAAACCGGGGATGTCTGGTCACCCTAGTTTAAGCCCTGACCTACTATTTTAATCTTTACTTGTTTTTCTAGTAAATTCTTTTTTTTTTTTTACACAGGCTTCTCCTTTAGTGCTTGGCTATCACAATGATCATGTGATCAGAAAGCTCCTAGACGTTGCTCTGAGACCAGGAGCTATTGGTGCAACAGCTCCATCTCTGTGTTGGGGGTTCATGATTGAGCATGCTCCCATCATAAACACATACTGCATATATGTGGGCCAACAGAAAAAAATCTACTTTTGTGATGCCACAACACCATCATCAGGAGTGCCATAGTTTGATGGTACCCAGGCATGTACATTTTTAAGTTTATGTAGACAGTAATCTACAACAGTGACTCCTCAACCCACATGAAAAGTACCCATAGCCATACGATGAACACCTTCTGAAGGGTAAATCAGAAAAACATTTTACTTATGGGATGCTCCTTACCTGCCCATATACAGTATGCTTGGACCAACTAATCTGGATGAATACTGTAGATGGAATAGAATGGACTTTTCTTGCCAGTTGTTATTCTTTCTTGAAGGCAAGGTGTCCTCTAAAGCCCGTACACACGATCTGACCAAACTCACAGTGGAATGCCGACTAAATTCCATCGGAATAAAAGAGAACATGTTCTCTATCTAAACTCCGATGGAATTGATTGGAATAATACCAATGGGGAATACACATGGTCGGAATTTCCGATGGAAAAAGTTCATCTGACTTTTTCCATCGGAAAATCAAATCGTGTAGCTAAATAGCTTCCTTTACCTTACTGCATTCCTGGTTTCATATCCTCATTGTCCGTTTTTTGCTTTGAAGTTGCTGTAATTCTACTCCGATCTCCACATTTCCTGCTTGTCTGGCTCCTTATGAAAAATCTCATGGGAGCTTTTCACTGTGGTCTAAAACTCCTCAGAACCAATCAGATTCATTTTAAAAACAAAACACTGCCCTGGATTTGTTTGTTTTTGTTCTGTGCTGCTCTCTACTTCATAGAAACATGAAACCAGTTTAAAAATGAAAGTGAAACTAAAGGCACATTATATGATTGATTTTGATCTATTTTAATCATTTTTAAAAGGAATCAGTTAACTTTTATGTCTCTATACCCTGTAAACATTCATTTTAGCAAAAAGAAAAATTTCCTTTAGTGACCCTTTAAGGGTAAAAACATACACCTATAGTTGATATGATCTTTTGTAGAACTTCCTTTCTCAGGAACAACTGTGCAGTACATACAATGCATTTATGTCAGGTCATGGTGACATTTTTTAGAACACAAAACTATTTTTCTTTGTCTGAATTTCTCACTTCCTCTTCCTCCTCAGTAAGCTTCCCCCATCATCCAAGCTGTTCTGGCTGGGGGTTAGTCAGCGTGCTTGCCCCCTCATTTGGGACTACATCCCTGCGGGAAGACGCTGTGTAGCGTCTCCTTGCAGGGATGTAGTCCCAAGGGAGGGGGCGAGCATGCTGACTAACCCCCAGCCACAATGGCTCGGGTGATGGGGGCAAGCTTACTGAGGAGGAACAAGAAGTGAGAAATTCAGACAAAGAAAAAAAAATTAGAAGCGAAATCGAAGGAAAATGTAAGTGAACCAACAATGCACTAGCTTAAAGGAACCTATTTAGAAAATAACCTTTACAACCCCTTTAAGGACAATTTGAAAATATGTAGTTCTGGGACCCAGCTTGGAGTTCCTTAAATACAGTTATCTATGGAATTATCTCAGATACCTCATTCTGTGCTTCACCAATGTTCCATACCAGAAAACAAAGATTAGAGTACATTGAAAGACAAACCGTTTGGGATTTTTTTGATAGTTTTGGATAGAGTTGGAAAGGGTTAGAATTCATGTCAGGTTTTTATTGTTTTTTTTTTCTTTTTTAAAGGAGATACTTAGAGAGAAAAAATAGGGGTAAAAAATAAAGAAATAAACATTTTTTACAAATACAAAAACTTTTTTTTTTGCCATGTTTTGCATTTGTGGCTTGATTTATTAGAGAAGTATTTTTTTTTCTCTCCACGTATCCCCTTTACATTTTTACTGTGAACAAGGGGCTCTCCAGTTTTGTATGTGTTCCCAACTGGAAGCTTTATTCTCTCCATTGGTCCCGATGACCATTGTGATGAGAAATCGAAAATGTTTGAGTTATCACAAGAACAGGAGTTGAAGAGAAATCTTCCATTTGGTAAACTTGATCTTGGAACAACTGTCTGAGAGGGGATACCCCTTTATTTTGCAGGTATTTCTTACTTCCTGCTAGGTCTCTGGGACAGGAAGTGGAGGGAATTCTCCTCAATGGGTCATAGCAAAAGAAACTGACAAGGACCTTAATTATTTACTCTATCCAAAACTAAAATATTTTTTTTTAGGATAAATGAAGAATACTTTAAGACAATGGCCATCAACCTTGTCCTGCAGGGCTCACGAACAGGCCAGGTTTGCAAGATAACTGAAATACATCACATCACAGGTGATATCATTTGCTGCTCAGTGATTGCAGTATTCTAGTCTGCATCTCCCCAAGGTAATACATAAAACCTGGCCTGTTAGTGGGCCCTGCAGGACAGGGTTGATGACCACTGCTATAAGAGCATGTACAAGTGTTAGCAAACAAATTAGGTAAAATCTGTAAAATATATTTAGCCAAGCGTTTCTACTTTACTACAATAAAATTAATATAATAAAAAATGTATTATTAATTTCTACAATATAAATGTTTAATTGAATTATTTTTTTTTACATTTTATTGTTTGCTTTTTCCCATTGTGTTAATGCATGCACATGGAACCCATGTATTCAGATGAGCAAATAACAGAGTATAGAGTGCAGTTATCCACAGTAACAAATCAGCATTCATCTTTTGCAATATGACTGGGGACTATTACTGGCTACTGTTACTTAAGTAACCTGAAATCTGATTGGGTGCTGTTTATCATTGCACGTTGGAATGCGTTTTGCTATTTGCACTGCTTTATTGATGTTTTTAATGTATGGCAAGTCGAAGCATCATTTCACAATGTGAACAAAGCCTACCCAGGGCATTTCATCAAAGGGCAAGAAAACATATGGTTCATCTACTTTCTCGTACTTTCCAGGCCAGATGCATCACTTGGTGGTCATTATTGACCACTGGGCAAGTCAGACGTGTGCCTTGTTATCGGAACAGAATGTGTCATTGCACAATCGCTCAGACAAAATGGCCGTGTGTTCCAAGATGGAACGCATCCTCCATCTACAACCCGTGCTTGCCCAGGTACTCCTTGCACCAGTTCATTAATATTTATAAAACACAAGGGAAACTATCCATTTCACAATGAGAACAGGTTAGCCTTGCCGTGTGGCCTGTAATGCGTTTTCAATTCCCCCGGTAGTGAAAGGGTTTGACTCCATGACAGAGGGTGAGCGGGCCTGGAAAAAAAAAAAGAAAAGAAAAAAAACAGAGAGGGAAATTTGCAACACAAGGAAGACAATCCATCAATTTCTCAAATAATGAGAACCGGAGAGAGACAAAATGTCCCCTCCTTTGCACAGCCTTTAATTCAAGAAGGGAGCAGAGAGCAGGAATAATTCTGCGAGCAAGAGAAAAAAAAAAAAAAGGAGGGTAATTTTAAGAACATAGAACAGCGGTTGATTTTGGTTGCAAATTAACAAAAAACAACTTAATTTTTGCTCATATGTGAAGCGGTAAACATTAACTGCTGATCACGTTACTAGCGTCATTATTTTTTTCAATGTATACTTTTATGTATGTATGACTTTAGTTTTATTTTTAGTCCTGGTTCTATTTATTTTAATCTAAGGATACATTTTAAATGTTCTACTTTGTCGCGGTGTACATCAATTTAGAGAGACAGATGCCATAAATGCACCAACCTTTTTGTCTTTAAAGACTCGTGTGCTTATTCTACACACTGTTTAAGAAAGTAAATCATGGTAACCCATGGCAATCCATAGGATTTCTCCTTTGTATGTTAGTGCGGGAAAAGTTGCCTCGTGGGTTGCCATGAGTACCTGCAGTTGAACGTTGCCCTGAACCAGTATGAATAAGCCTGTATGCTCCTTAAAAAAGGATACTCTAGTGTCTGTTCCAATAATGGCAAACATGCATTTGCCTAAAGCAGCTTTCAGCTAAAAGCTTAGCCCTTACTGGTTGCTGTAAGCTACACTTGCTGCTTACAGTTGCTAAAAGACAAGTTTGGATTGGTTGCTATGGGTTACCACCCACTCCTTTGCTTTAAAAAAATGTCACCGCCTCCCTATGTTGCATAATAGAATAAATATTTATCGGACAAGACCATTCTTGATGTTTCTTACTACAAGGTACCACCACCTGCTGTTAAAGCATATGCCTGCTAAAACGAAGCCTTGACGCGTCGGCTTACGCTCTGGCCCTGATGTAAGTTCTTCTGGCAACCAACCAGTTAACTAGCTAGCCTTTTCATCAGCTTAACTATCTCAGCACCTTCCCTTAGTAAATTCCTCCACTAGTTTTGCAATTCTCAATTCCAGCAGAGAATTGCACTGCTTAGGATCAAGGGCTTATATGTAAAGGACATGGGAGGGATTGAGGAGGTGGTGAAAAAAGCAAGGGGGGGTGGGGGTGTTTGCAGGTTCTTGGGTTAAGATTTTCCAGTTTTTTTGGGGGGGGGGGGTGTTGGAGGGGAGATGTCTTTAAGAGGTGTCAGGCTTCAGATTGCAGCTGCTGCTTCTGTGCTATGGAGACAGTAGAGATTCATTACTCCAAAAACACAATGACCATTTATCATCCTGTGGTGTTATTCAAATTCAGTACCAACTGAAGGCCTGCCCCATTCTTCTCTATCCCTCCTCTGCAACACTCTCATTGTTGTGTGACTGAAGTAAAAAAGCCTTCAAGGACCCAACGAAGCATCAGAGACATCCAGCCAAGCTCTGGGTGATGTCTTCAGAGCTGAGGGACGGAACTGTCACATTACCCTACAGCACACTTCTGATTTTCCATTTCTTATCAACGTTTCATATTTTTTTTACCGTAAACATGTGGATGGACAAACATGGAGACTGACGATCGAAAACCACCAGCTGAGGATTCCTTGGGGTGGACCTTCGAAGGAGACATCCCACCACCCTTGCTTGATTCCAGGGACCTGGTGTGGATCTGCAGTCTTTGGAAACACTTCTCCTTCAAATTCTCAAGGGTAACAGGTGCAATAACCAAACATCTGTACCATTTGTCCATGTGTCTTGCCCATCCATCCATCCTGGGCCAGCAGATCATTGCCATAAAAAAATCTCTCTCCATGTTTCAAATGGCTTACTTAGCTTTGAACTGAGTGAAAAGGCTTGAAAAAGGAGAGCTATTTTCATTTGTATTCCCTTTATAATTTTTTTTTTTTTTTTTAATATACTCCTCTCTAGCATATTTAACACAGAGATAAAAATTATACTTTTTTTACTTTTATTTTGCTATATAATTCCATAGGTTCAGTTCAGGTTCCATTTATTTTTTGTTCCTTTTTTTGTTGTTTTGCAGGCAAGCGACTATTATGTGTTTAGTGTGTTTTCAATTCTTTACATTGTACCATTGTGAACAGGATTTTTTTTTTTAAATGCAGATGAAATGTTCTCTGTAAATTTAAATACACGATCTAGGAAGGTGGGGGAGATTTGGAGAGAAAGAAGGGTGTCCCAGGAAGTGCCCCTGGAGGGGTAGGTGGGAAGTGCTGTGTTTTCCGCAGGTCTCAGTTCCTTCTTGCTGCATTCATATTTCATTTTGCAATCAAGATCTAGAGATCTGGGGGAGGTGAAGCAGAAGGGGCAAAAATCCAGAGATGTGTTCTACCGGGAAAGAGATACATTGGTAATCTTATACAATACTTAAAGACTACCAATGTAGCAGGAAAAACAATATTTTATGAAAAAAAAAAAAAAAGGATATAATCAGCTTTATTTAACAAAAAAAATGTTAGACTTAATTTTAGTATGTATATTAACTACAACTGTTTAATTTTTTTATCTTTCGTCAATAGGCAGTGTTGCTGATCGGCTATTAATAAATACCAAGTAGATATTTAGCTTTTGAATAGACTGCAGTATTGTGTTGGTGTTTTTATTGTAGCCATAGGGTTAAAAGACGAGAACGTAAGCTATAATTAGGTTGTGTATAGGGATCATGCTGTTTGTGTACACTGCCCAGTCTGTGTTATGATGGAGGGGATACGGAAGGGGTGACCATGCTAGCTGGGGGATCCCCTCAGTAGGGGGAGGTGAGGGAAGATCAAGGAACTGCGGACACAGCTGGATACACGAGGTTCTCGCTACTGATTGTCCAAACGCAATTCTTGTTCCAATAGAGGTTCCCATCCAAGAATTGTGTGTGGACATCTGTGGCTAGAGCTCTAGAACTTCAGGACCAGCGCTGTTTGGATGCAACTTATTCTGAAAAATACATTTATTATTATAAGTATGGTAACATTTGCTATTTATTTCAATTTTATTGTATGCACAAAATAGTATTATTTTAGCTATATTTATAAATTAGCCAACATAAAAAATGTTTCTCCATTCCATACATTTTTTATGTTCTTTGTGATATTTCAAACTGTTTTTTTTTCATTACTATACTTGCTGTCATTTATACACCCCAAAGCCAATTAACTCTACGAACAGAGCACAATCCTTTTTGTATACATCTTAAAGGATATAGCTGTGAACAAATAATTTAGCTGAGCGTCTAAAAATGTAAAAAAATAAATATATATATGTAAATTTTGTAGATAAAAAGATCAAACTCAAATAAAGAATTACAAATCTGGAAAATAGTATAGTGTTTTCTTTCAAGATTTGCAGTTTGAAAGGTATAAATGCTGTACTGTGCTGATTTTAGATTATGCTATGTTTGAGCTTGTTTTTTGTTTTATTCGCTAAGAATCGTGTCTTGTCTGGTTAAATCACAGAATATGCAAAATTGATTTGAAGGACAAGAGTTTTAAATGCTTTACAATATGTAGTAATATCAGATACATAGGGGGTAAAAATGTAGTTATTGTGATATTTAAAGTAATTGTTCTTAAAAGGGTCAATTAGTTATTTTGCTTTGTGGTTCTATGTCTTGCCACAATCTAGAACCAATTGTTCTGCATTAAATTTGTCTTATTGTAATGGTTGATGAGAACTTTTTTCTCGTAAAACTCTGATGAGGATTTGTGAACAGAGGATTAACCGGGAGCTGCGTGCAAAAAGCCAAACACTGTGGCTGAAAGGGCTGAAAGTATTAACTACTAACTAAAAAGAAAAAAAAAAAGAGAGAAGAAAAGTTTTTTATTTTGTTTTGTTAAACCAATGCACCCTCTGTCAATTCAGCATACAAATGTAGCATCTAGTATGGCCTAAGATGCAATGTATATATTATATATATATATATATATATATATATATATATATATATATATATATATATATATATATAAAATTTTAATAATCATTAATATATACAGCTTCATACAAAATCAAATAAAAATCGACATTGTTTAGAAAATAAAATTTGTGTGCATTTTTCCCTTCCCATTTCGTAGGAAAAGCATAGTGGTTCAAGGTGCTAATAAGACTTTTTAATTAGAATTACTCCACAGGATTTAAAAAAAAAAAAAAGTCCAATAATGTTTAAAAACACAAAGCTAGACTGTGTCAAAAAAATGTTAAAATATACAAAATAGCTGAATATCAAATGTGTGTTTACATTTCTATGCATTTGCAAAAATAGATATGTATTGGTAGTTCTAGAACTGATGTCAATAATAGGTTGTCTAGCCAAGCAGGTATTTATGCTTTTAACCATTTTTTATTCCTCCATATTATTGCTTAGTTATGACCTTTTTGATCTGTAGGCCATATGAAGTCAGCCTGTCTGTCTGCTTATTTATATAACAGTAAAACAAATGTATGTTTAAGCAGTAATTATAATATATATATATATATATATATATATATATATATATATATATATATATATATATATATATATATATATATATAATAAGGTTGGAAACAAATAATGTGTATATATAGCTATATCTGAGATATATTTATAATTCAGTCTGTAGCCTTAATACATACTAACTCTACATGAGGTCAGTGATCCATCATCAACGATTACAGTGCATAACAAAATATGGCGCAAGCAAGCATTTTACAGTGATGTAGACTGCACTCAGCCGCTGAAGAATGAGGTCACTGATGTTTGTAATGTCCCTCAGTATGACATACCTATATAGCCCAGTAGTGTCACTTTCCATGTCATTTCATTTAATTTCAGTCCATATTGATTCCTCACACATCAAAGCGTATTAGAACCGCATCAGCTCAGTACAGGACTTTCACTATAATGACTGTACTAAATCACCAGTGACGCAATCCTACAGCACTGTGTAATTCCATGATCACTAATTTCTACTACCTCACCATGTAAAATATCACCATCACCCTTATATTTCTCCAATATCACACATTGCTAAATCTCCTACCCCGTCATACCATGGCACCGTCACATAATACATCATCATTTGACAATGTTGCTTTCTCACCATTGCCATGCTGTTACGTCATTTTTTTATCTCAATATCACTGCTCCATACTTTACTCTTTACATAATGTCAACATCACTGCAACCAACTGTCATTTATATCCCCAAACATTACTACATAGCTGATGTTTTCATCTCCTTAACATCAATGCACAGATCCGCCATTTTATTCTCAACGATATACATGCTCTTAGTCACCATTTATACCCCCTTTAACATCACTGCACAGCCTTCATCTCCTTAGCACCATCAAGCAAACCCATCATGTATACTTCCACATCATCACTTCACTGCAATTATTTTCCTTCAACATTACTTTAGCCAGCCACCATTTGTTTTCTCTCAATACAACAGAACAGAACAACTACTTATATAGATTCCATATAATTGCGCTCAACATCCCTGCACCAAACCACTATTTATCCACTCAACATCTGTGCCCAAGCATCTTATTTTCACTCAACATTCCTGCACCCAACCACCTTATTTTTACTCAGCATCCCTGCACCCAACCACCATTTATCCGTCCAATATTCCTGCAGCCAAACACCATTTATTCGCTCACCATCTCTGCACCCAACCACCCTAATTTCACTTAACATCCCTGCACCCAACCACCATTTATCCCCTCAACATCTCTGCACCCAACCACCCTAATTTCACTTAACATCCCTGCACCCAACCACCATTTATCCGTCCAATATTCCTGAAGCCAAACAGCATTTATTCCCTCAAACATCCCTGCACCCAACCACTATTTATCTGCTCAACATCCCTGCACCCAACCACCCTAATTTCACCCATCCTCCAACACCAATTTATCCGCTCAATATCCCTGCACTCAACCACCATTTATTCCCTCAACATCTCTTCACCCAACCACCATTTATTCCCTCAACATCTCTTCATCCAACCACTATTTATCCCCTCAACATCTCTTCACCCAACCACCATTTATCCCCTCAACATCTCTTCACCCAACCACCATTTATCCCCTCAACATCTCTTCACCCAACCACTATTTATCCCCTCAACATCTCTTCACCCAACCACCATTTATCCCCTAACATCTCTGCATCCAACCACCCTATTTTTACTTAACATCCCTGCATGCAAGCGCCTTATTTTCACACAACATCCCTGCACCCAACCATCATTTATCTGCTCAACATCCCTATACCCAACCACCATTTACCCACTCAACATCCCTGCACCCAACCACCATGTTTCCACGCAACATCACTGCAGCCAACTACTATTTGCAGCCCCATAACATCACTGTCATTTTTTTCCCCACAGTTTCACTACACTAATCCATTACTTTTATCCTTCCTGAATTACTGCATCCAACCACCATGTATACCAAATTAGCATCACTGAACACAGCTACCCTGTATACCCCCTCACAAACATTATCTGTATCCTCTGAAATTCACTGCATTGTAACAGCATCTTTATCTCCCAAATATGTCTGCACTTATACATTTTTTAATTCTATTATTTATTACTTTACTCAGCAATTCTGTCAGAACCACCATTAATATCCTCTCAGCATCACTGCTCAGAACCGTCATTTATTCCCCCTTAGTATGACTGCACAGAACTGCCATTCTTAGGACTTCAGCATCACTGTACAGAACCAACATTTGTATCTCCTCAGTATAAAATCAGAACCACCATTTATATGACCTCACACTCACTGCACAAAACCACTATTTTCATCCACTCACTATCTTTAAGAACCATGATTTATACAACCTCACTGCACAGAACCACCATTTATATCCTCTCAACATTTCTGCACAGAATTTCTTGGCATTACCACACCAATATTTTTATCCTCTCCACAGACATGCCTTGATCCACAATGGTATTGCCTCACTATTTTTGTATTCCTTTGATTTTGGACTTCAGGACTCATGCATCATTCCACCATTTTAACACCTCGCTATCCCTGAAGCATTCTACCATTTTCTACCATAGAGTCACTGCAGCATTCCACCATTTTACCACCCTTCATGTCCTGCATCATGTCACCATTTTAGCACTTTACTACACCAGATTAAACCATCTAACTTTTTTCATCTCAGAATTGATGCAGTATCTCACTGACGTACCAGATCATCATCGCTGAACTGTTTTGTCATGTCAACTTAGAATTCATTCAGTTTTTATTTTTCTGATTGAGCCTCTCACTATCACTGTTCCACAGTTTCATATAACCATTGCACTGCACCTTCCACCATTTTAGCACCTCAGCATCACGCCATTACCTCGCTATTACTAAAACACACCATAGGTCACCACCATCGATCACTGCATCATTTCACTTTTGTGTTACCATCGTTATACTACTCCACCATTAATACTGGGACACCGGTGTACTGTTTTACCAATCACACTGCCTATGTTGCTTCCACCATTTTACGCCATCATCAGCACAGCAGCACCATTTCACTATTTTCCCACATAATCAGGACTGCAACATTCAATCATTTTACCACTTAATCAGCATTTTACTGTTCAACCATTTTACCACATAATCAACACTGCATCATTCAACCATTTTACCACATAATCAACACTGCATCATTCAACCATTTTTCAACACTGCGCCGATCAACCATTTAACCACAACAGTGCACGGTTCAACCATTTCACCACATAATCAACGTTATACCATTCCACACTTTTAACACTTCAATTTCGATATATACAAGCGCACCTTTTTTAAGTCCTCATCACCGACACACCACTCTACCATTTTACAACCTCGCCATCTCTGCAATGTTCCACCATTTTACAAGTTCAAGATCAATATACCCTTTACTACCTCACCACCGATATACTCTGCCACCATTTTACAACCTCATCATCTCAGCATCGTTCCACCATCAATAACAACCTGACAGGTCTGCATCACCTAACCACCGCTATCATCTAGCATCACACCACTGTATATCTCACAGGCTTGCACAAGCTGCTTGATCGATCACTTGTCTGTCTGTTAATTGTGTAAATGCGCAAAGCATACCATCTATTTATTCATTTATATTTTTAGTATAACACTGCACCATTTTAACATGCATTTGAGGGATATGGTTTGAATCCTCTATAGTAGTCAAAGTAATAATGTAGCACAAAGAACATAAACTGCTACACTGATTTTGCTCTAACATGTTCTAGACAGCCAATGGTGTCAGCACTATAGCTGACAGAAGCGTAATAACCAACAAGATTGCTTAATAAAAACTACAGAAGACACTGTTATAAACACGTCAGAGTGATTCACGTGAACACACTCATATGTAGTAATGCATTTGTCATAGTATGCAAAATAAAAAACTCAAACGCAAGCTATTGGTTATGAATCTCCTGTGCTGATAATACCCTCTACATTATCATACACTAATAGAACATCACGGTGCTTTCAAATGCACTAGACACTCTGACATTAATCAGAATACAATAAAGCTAGCAACAACAACCACCCCACAATTAGGTTATATAAAAATACAGTACTTTTCACTGCAATGCAACCAGATTGCCCTCCCAACCATTTTTGTTCAAAAGTATGCCTCATTTATGAAGGTGTCTGAGAGCAATATTGCTCATGCTCCCTAAAACCTAAATGTTATAGACAACGAGACAACACAAGTTCTCCTAAAAAATAAGTATAATATATACCTGGTTCCTAGTAGGTATAGGATTCCATCTTCTTAAAATTTGGGCAAAGAGATTTAAGCAAACTTCTGCAATTTTGGCAAAATACATAGGAGTCAATGGGGAAGGTGAAATTAAAGTGTTTTTTTCTTTTCTTTTTTGTTTTGTTTTTTTGAGGGTGAAATGGTCTTTAAATGGCTCCTAAGGGCAACAGATATCCCTTTCAGCTGCCCTGAAAAAAAGATGAGGGTATACCTTTCAATGTGGACTCCTGTTCTGGTGACAACTGCTTAAGATATGAATCCCCCCTCATCTGCTGAGATTTCTTCTACCTTCAATGGGGAAGGTGAATTTAAAGTGTTTATTTCTTTTCTGTTTCTTTTTTTTTTGGGGGGGGGGGGGGTGAACCACTTAAGCCCCGGACCAATATGCTGCTAAATGCCCAAAGGCGTTTTTACAATTCGGCACTCAGAAAATTGCGCGGTCGTGCGACGTGGCTCCCAAACAAAATTGGCGTCCTTTTTTCCTCACAAATGGAGCTTTCTTTTGGTGGTATTTGATCACCTCTGTGGTTTTTATTTGTTGCGCCATAAATAAAAATAGAGCGACAATTTTGAAAAAAATGCAATATTTTTTACTTTTTGCTATAATAAAATATCCCCCAAAAACATATATAAAAAAAAAAAAAAAAATTTCCCCTCAGTTTAGGCTGATACGTATTCTTCTACCTATTTTTGGTAAAAAAAATCCCAATAAGCGTTTATCGATTGGTTTGCGCAAAATTTATAGCGTTTACAAAATAGGGGATAGTTTTATTGCATTTTTATTATTATTATTTTTTTTACTACTAATGGCGGTGATCAGCGATTTTTTTTTTTTATGACTGCGACATTATGGCGGACACTTCGGACAATTTTGAAAATTTTTTGGGACCATTGTCATTTTCACAGCAAAAAATGCATTTAAATTGCATTGTTTACTATGAAAATGACAGTTGCAGTTTGGGAGTTAACAACAGGATTTTGTGTATTCCCTGTGTGTGTTTACAACTGTAGGGAGGTGTGGCTGTAGGTCTGACGTCATCGATCGAGTCCCTATAAAAAGGGATGCAGCCGCCACATTGAAGCACGGGGAAGCCGTGTTTACATACGGCTCTCCCCGTTCTTCAGCTCCGGGGAGCGATCGCGAGCGGGCGGCTATAAACGAATAGCCGCGCCCTCGTCCTGGATCGCTCCCCGCGGGTTCCTGACCGCCGCATGTAGCGGGGGGGGTCCCGATCGGACCCCCGACCCGCGCAAAGGCAGCCATGTATATATACACGTGGATCTGCCTTACGTTGCCATGTTGCCAACGTAAATCTTCATGTGGCGGTCGGGAAGTGGTTAAATGGCTCCTAAGGGCAACAGATATTCCTTTTAGCTACCTTGGCAAAAAGCTGAGGGTATATCTTTTTCGAATGGGATTCCTGTTCTGGTGACCACTGTTTAAAATGGAAATTCCCATCATCTGCTGAGATTTCTTCTTACTTCCTCAAGCAACTCTGACTTCTGTTGCTTCTAGCAGTTTGTAATAGGTATCATCATTTTGTAAAACCTGGTATGGATGTCAATGTGTAACTAATGAAAAAGGTGGTTGATTGTTGGGCATGGTTAATCAGAGTAATACCGAGCTGCAAAGTGCAGTGATCTAGAGCGGTCACAGTACAGTTCAAGTCCTGTAACCGAAAGATGAATCCTGATTGGCATTTCTATGTTTTAATGAATATCCATTCAAATCCTACTGTACATTCTCTATACAATCGCCTTTAGACTTGCCAAAACTGTAATTCAGGTTGCTAGTTTAAAAAAAAAAATAAAAAAAATACATTATGTATTTTTTCCTATTAATACATTAGCAACAGGTCTATTTTTTCCAGCCAGAGTGGTAAAATATCACTATATAGGTCTCTGATTTATCTACACTGTATCCATTCCGGTAGGCACTTGCACTATGTACTTCTAAAGAAACTTGTATAATTGTAAAGCTCTGCGCAAAGTGCTATATAAATGCAACATGTATGGTCAGCTTTACAATTGGATTTAGGTGTACGAAAAACGAAAGGCATACCTAAACAATTAATTTAACTTTTGTCCAACCAGATGGCAGATGTAAAGGAGGCTGTTCAAGCAGATTGCAATGTGTATAGTCAGCTTTATTCTTTGCCCTTTTACATGCAAACTACACAAAGTAGTATTGGGTAAGCAAGAGGACTATCTATATTTCCCGACTGCTCCTGTGGTGAAAAACCTGTGCAGGGGACTATTGGCCTTAATTAATCAATAAAGAGTTCTTACACCTAAATGCTAACTCATAAGTGTACTTTAACAACCAATCACAATTGACTCCGCTCAAGACAGACCAAAGCAAAATAGATTTAGGATTGGTTTCTGCACCTAATTAGAAAGCTGCAGCTAAACTCACACCATTTTTAGTTTTGGACAAGGTACAGTAAACTTTTTCAACCATTTTATCTTAGAGGAACCCTTGAAATGTCTTTTTGATCTTGGGGAACCCCAGCTTAAAATAAAATTACAGGTATAGTTTGCATTACATTAAATATATATAAATATTAATAATATGGCATATCTAGTATATTTGACATCCAAGGCAGCTCCTTTACACATTCTTGCTCTGTACAAATTTTTTAATACTAATCTTAAAATGAATAATAATATCAGAAAAGAAATGTAAACATGACAAATTGTGATTTCCCCTAACATTAGTGCTCAGTGTAGATAGGAGATCAATTTGCCATAGCTCACTGCTCAAGAAAATGATAGTAACCTCAGAAGGGAACTCTGGTTGAGAAAGCCTGGAGTAGAGAGGATTTATTCATTGTTAGGGCTTTTCTACTGTCTGTGTTTTTTTAGGGGGAGATTTCATAAAACAGGAGATAGGAGGAAGTTTCTCCAAAGTAAGAGAAAATTCCCTCTTGTACAGTTGTCACAGAACATTTCTCCATTGGAAGATATCTTCTTACCTTAGGTTTCAGTTAAAACTATACAATTTTGGAATGAGGTGTTACAAAGACAAATGGGCGGTAAATCTATCCATTCGGGGCAGAGTCAGCTATCAGGGTTGCCTATACTTAAGGTATTCCCATGTCATTGATGAAGATGATGCACATGGTATTCTTTGTCTTTTTTACTACTCTGGGTTTATGATATTTCCTGCTTCATATGACAGAGTTTGGGTATGCATCTTTCTCAGAATGTACCTTGGTCAACATGTGATGTATGAAACTTGATACTTTACTACTTGTCATTAATGCACTAACATATGTCCAGGATCTATGCCATAAATTGAATTGTTGTAACATGTTTAAAAGAACTCAATAAAAACCATTGAAAATTAAAAAATAAGACAATGTATTTAACTCTTCCATACTCTACTATGCGTCATACTTTAGGATTAAGAACTAGGCTGTAGATCTCCTCCCCATTCATGCTCCAGTATTACAATATGGAGAATCCATATATGGAGAGGAAATTCATCATTTGGCTTTGTAATGGCAACATCAGTTGGGTAGATCTGGAAAATTTTGAAGGGAATACCTTAAATAGCAGTTTTGACTGGCATTGGCCTTCAGCACACAGGAACATGTTGTCCATTCCAATATAAGATTCTTAGTATTTTGTGTTATTATAAAACAATGGTTATGTCTGTATTACTCATTACAAGCAGCCAGGTTACACAGGCCAATTTTGGAGCCTAGCTGATGGAAAAATGAAAAGGAACATAACTGCTAAAAATATATAAAATAAAATGCTAACTATGGACAATACTTACACTTACTACAGTATTTATCACTGCAATCACTTCAGTCAATGATTTACAGGCCCAATGTGCTTGGGTGAAGGGATTCCCCATGTACCCAATTAGATCTTTCAAATAAAGGATTACTGTACCAAAAATATTTTTTCTTTTCCAAGATAATCTGACCTTCCCTGGCTTATTTTCTTCACCCTGGTTCTGCTGTTGAAATAAATAAGCATAGGCCTAGAAGAGACCTGGACCTTTATAGAGATATTCCCTTTGGCAAATAGTGAACATTTAGCATTGTCAGGCTGCTCAAAAGGCCTTAGGCACTAAATCAGTCCAGCACTTACTGGTGGCATAGGAGCACCATTCTACAGTATATCAGAGCTATGAGATTCAGGTTTGGCACTGCCATGGGTTTAAGGCAAATCCTGTGTGTGTTCACTATATCCAATTCTTCATAACCATAATGTACTGCCTAGTCTTTGAACTTAGGTCAGCTGGCTTAAAGGAGCCAATAAGGGCATTATGGATAAGCCAGCCTTAAAGGGGTTGGAAAGGTTTGTTTATTATTTTCTAAATAGGTTCATTTAGGCTAGTGCATTGTTGGTTCACTTACCTTTTCCTTCGATCTCCTTCTAAATATTTTTTTTCTTTGTCTGAATTTCTCGCTTCCTGTTTCTCCCCAGTAAGGTGTTCAGTAAGCTTTGCTAAATAACTTTCCACCGCTCGGATGATGGTGAAAAGCTTACTGAGGAGAAAGAGGAAGTGAGAAATTCAAACAAGGAAAAAAACATTTAGAAGGGAAATCGAAGGAAAAGGTAAGTGAACCAACAATGCACAAGCTTAAAAAGGGAACCTATTCAGAATATAAAAGACGAACCTTTACAACCCCTTTAACAATAAAAGGGCGAGTTCACAGCAGCCATACTGAAAATGTGCTTCAGCTGTGTTAGGGAGGCATAGAGGGTACAGCTGACAAAGTCCATAAGTAGAAATCTGTCTAGGGCTTGTAGGGACTTCTAGGTCTGTTAAAGAAAATGTAAACCTTTACTAAATGTTATGTAGGTAGAAAGATATTGTTTTTCTTAGATATTTGCCATGGGGGAGGAGAAGGATTTTTTATACATCTTAATTCTGCTGATGTCTTGTAGCTGATATGCACTACTGTGACAACAGGCAGAATGTGTTTTTCACAGGACATATTTCTTAATTGTTGTTGTTGGCTGCAATTGTCGTTTTTTTTTTTTTTACAGTGGAATATGCCTGGGCAATGTACATCAGTACAGCAGGTTACAGTTTCTTTTGTGAGAGCATGTGACAGAGTGATTTACAGGCAAGATATTGTGGGAGACAGTGTTGTCACCCTATAGCACAATGTGCCCAAACAAGGACCTTTATATCAGTATCACCAGCTGTTATTTGTATGAAAGCTAGCCAAAATGAAAAAAGGTTGCCCAAGTAATAATACCATGTCTGCTTCCATGCCAGACCCCCACGGCCCAAACAAAATTAGCAGTAAATAAAAAATAAATAAAAGATTTAGCATAGGAGATAAAAAATATTCACTTTGGTCCCAGGTTTCGGGAGGAGCAGGTGACATCTACATGCCTTGCTGCTGCCTCCTTGTATGGTTGGGCACTTGAAATCCTGGTAGAATGCAACAGCCCATTGCTGGAGCACATTCACACAGGGTTTCAAGAGGGCAGTAGGCAGCAGTGAAAAGCGATAAGGGCACCTGCACCTTCTGAAAGCAATGATCAAGGTTGTTTTTTTTTATCTAATTTCTTGTGAAATCTTTATTGTTTTAGAGTTTTATTTGCTTAATTTTTGGGTGGTGTGAGGCTGGCAGGGAGGCGGAACTTCTATTTGCATGATTATATTCTCATAGATCTGCACACCCACACATCCAAGAAATTCAAGTGTATCATCTCTCAAACACTAAAGAAAAAAAAATTAACCAGCACCAGGACAGTTTGGTGAGCAGAAGGGGTAGAAGGCTTACATACAAGGTAGTCCAAAATATTTAAACACAGAGCAGGTTTTTATTTGTCAGCAATTTCATTTTTTAAGCACTGAGGAAAAAAATGCCTATCTGAGTGTACCCGAGGGCTGTAACCTGGGAGCCGTTCTGCAGAAAAGTTTTTGATTCTACACCTCAGTTCTTGGCCACTAGCACCACATTTTCAAGACAACAAACACAGACCTAAAATGTATAGACACAAAGTAATGAGAACAAGCACCAAACTGTATGCTGTCTACCTGGTGCTCAGGTTTGGCACATCACGGATTTGGTGGACAGATTACTGGGAGGGGCTGGGCAAGACCCAGCTGTCATGCTGCAAGTTGGCATCAATGACATTGTCAGAGGCAGATGGAGTCTCCTAAAGAACATTTTTAGGTACTTAGGAACAAAATTGAGGAAAAGGACCTCCAATGTAGTATTCTCAGGAATACTACTGGCACCTTAAGTCACACCAGAAAGGCAAAGTGAGATTAGGGAAGTAAACAAGGTTTGAGAAGCTGGTGTAATAAGGAGGGGTTTGGGTTCCTGGAGAACTGGCCCGACTTCTCAGTTGGTCACCAATTCTATAGAAGGGACGGACTGCACCTAAATGAGGAGGGTGCAGATCTGCTGGGAGTGAAGATGGCCGAAAAGTTAGAGGGGTTTTTTAACTAGGCAACGGGGGGAGGGTCCAGAGGTAGAGACAGTCAGCAATGAACATATTCCAGAGGGTAGTATTGGGGGTATTAGTTGTAGGTTGACTATTTGCAATCTCGGAACACCCAATAAGAGGACAGTATGCGACCGGTCTAAACTACATGGCATGTTCACCAATGCCAGGAGCCTGGCAAACAAGATGGGTGAACTAGAAATACTGTTGATCGAGGGGGATTTAGTGGGAATTTCAGAGACCTGGTTTAACAGCTCTCATGATTGGCTGGCAACCATTCAAGGGTATTCCCTTTATTGCAGTGATAGAGTGGTAAAAAAGGTGGAGGGGTATGCCTATATATCACAAATAATGTAAAAGTTAAATGTGAGAGATGACATCAATAAGGGAGCTAGAGAGGAGGTGAAATTCTCATGAGTAGAGCTCCAAAGGGATGTAGCCAAGGGTAAAATAGTACTGGGAGTATGCTATAGGCTTCTTAACCTGAGCAGCAAGGATGGAAAGTGTTATCATAATGGGGGGGTTTTATTTATCCAGACATAGACTGGTCGGAGGGAACCACGCATTCGTCTAAGGCTTGCCAGTTCCTAAATGTCTTGCAAGACAATTTCATGGGTCAGATGGTAGATACACCAACTAGAAACAAGGCATTACTAGATCTACTGATTACCAAAAATACAGACCTGATCACAGATGTGGAAATACGGGAACATTTAGGAAACAGGTCACAGGTCAATTGGTTTCAGTATAAATCACCCAAATACAGGGAGTGCAGAATTATTAGGCAAGTTGTATTTTTGAGGATTAATTTTATTATTGAACATTGAATTATTTTATCAATGAACCCAAAAAACTCATTAATATCAAAGCTGAATATTTTTGGAAGTAGTTTTTAGTTTGTTTTTAGTTTTAGCTATTTTAGGGGGATATCTGTGTGTGCAGGTGACTATTACTGTGCATAATTATTAGGCAACTTAACAAAAAACAAATATATACCCATTTCAATTATTTATTTTTACCAGTAAAACCAATATAACATCTCAACATTCACAAATATACTTTTCTGACATTCAAAAACAAATCAGTGACCAATATAGCCACCTTTCTTTGCAAGGACACTCATGCAGCCTGCCATCCATGGATTCTGTCAGTGTTTTGATCTGTTCACCATCAACATTGCGTGCAGCAGCAACCACAGCCTCCCGGACACTGTTCAGAGAGGTGTATCGTTTTCCCTCCTTGTAAATCTCACATTTGATGATGGACCACAGGTTCTCAATGGAGTTCAGATCAGGTGAACAAGGAGGCCATGTCATTAGTTTTTCTTCTTTTATACCCCTTCTTGCCAGCCACGCTGTGGAGTACTTGGACCTGTGTGATGGAGCATTGTCCTGCATGAAAATCATGTTTTTCTTGAAGGATGCAGACTTCTTCCTGTACCACTGCTTGAAGGTGTCTTCCAGAAACTGGCAGTAGGACTGGGAGTTGAGCTTGACTCCATCCTCAACCCGAAAAGGCCCCACAAGCTCATCTTTGATGATACCAGCCCAAACCAGTACTCCACCTCCACCTTGCTGGCGTCTGAGTCGGACTGGAGCTCTCGGCCCTTTACCAATCCAGCCACGGGCCCATCCATCTGGCCCATCAAGACTCACTCTCATTTCATCAGTCCATAAAACCTTAGAAAAATCAGTCTTGAGATATTTCTTGGCCCAGTCTTGACGTTTCAGCTTGTGTGTCTTGTTCAGTGGTAGTCGTCTTTCAGCCTTTCTTACCTTAGCCATGTCTCCGAGTATTGCACACCTTGTGCTTTTGGGCACTCCAGTGATGTTGCAGCTCTGGAATATGGCCAAACTGGTGGCAAGTGGCATCTTGGCAGCTGCACGCTTGACTTCTCAGTTCACGGGCAGTTATTTTGCGCCTTGGTTTTTCCACACGCTTCTTGCGACCCTGTTGACTATTTTGAATGAAACGCTTGATTGTTCGATGATCACGCTTCAGAAGCTTTGCAATTTTAAGAGTGCTGCATCCCTCTGCAAGATATCTCACTATTTTTGACTTTTCTGAGCCTGTCAAGTCCTTCTTTTGACCCATTTTGCCAAAGGAAAGGAAGTTGCCTAATAATTATGCACACCTGATATAGGGTGTTGATGTCATTAGACCACACCCCTTCTCATTACAGAGATGCACATCACCTAATATGCTTAATTGGTAGTAGGCTTTCGAGCCTATACAGCTTGGAGTAAGACAACATGCATAAAGAGGATGATGTGGTCAAAATACAACTTGCCCAATAATTCTGCACTCCCTGTAGGAAACACAAGGGGAACACAAAGACACTGAATTTCAAAAGAGCCAACTTCCCTAAACTACGAACCTTGCTAGAAGATATAAATTGAGATAAAATCTTAGAAACAACACGGAGGAGAGATGGGTTTGCTTTAAGAGCATATTAAATAAGGGCATTAGCCAGTGCATCCCATTGGGAAATACATTTCAAAGAGCAAACTATATATGGATGGCTTAACTCCAATGTAGAAAAATGAAAATAAAAGCAAAGGAGATGCCTTCAAACAATACAAGGCTGAGGGACCATCATCAGCATTCAGACTTTACAAAGAATGCAACGAGATATGTAGGGTGCAATTAGGGCAGTTAAGATAGAACATGAAAGATACATAGCGGAGGGGAACAAAAAAAAATCCTTAGAAATTATTTAAGTATATAAACAGTTAAAAATGTAGGACAGATCATATTGGTCTAATAAAGAATAAGGAAGGACATCTGTTTACAAAGGATGAGAAGATGGCAAAGGTATTGGATTTACTATTCTTCTCAGTCTTCACAAGGGAACCGGGGGGCTTCAGTAACGAAAACTGCAGTGTTTGTACTCATGACACATCACAAGAAGCACCCTCATGGCTAATTCGAAATAGACTTGGGAAACGTAACATTAATAAATCACTTTTACTAATGTACTTGTACTTAGGGAACTCAGTCAAGTAATTGCCAGACCAACGTTCCTAATTTTTACTGACATTCTACTGACTGGAATGGTCCCAGCTGATTGGCCTTTCTCCAATGTAGCACCAATATTTTGACCCAACATCAATTAGCCTAACATCAATAGTATGCAGGCTCTTGGAGGGGATGAAAAGGGACTATATACAAGATTTTAGTAATGAAAACAGTATCATTAGCAGTAATCAGCATGATTCTGCGCATGTGAGGCCATTCAATGGAACATCGGAAAATTACGTAATTGCCGTTCTGCGCATGCGGTTTCAGAATATTGGCATGCATTAAAAAGGGGATTAACTCCAGGGATAAAATGATAATTCTCCCCCTCTACAAGACTCTGGTCCAGCCACACCCGGAGTATGCTGTCCAGTTATGGGTACCAGTCCTCAGGAAGGATGTGCTGGAAATGGAGCGAGTACAGAAAAGGGCAGCAAAGCTAATAAAGGGTCTGGAGGATAGCAGTTATGAAGATAGGTTGTGAGCACTGGACTTATTCTCTCTGGAGAAGAAACGCTTGAGAGGGGGTATGATTTCAATTTACAAATACAATACTGGTGATTCCACAATAGGGATAAAACTTTTTTGCAGAAGGGAGTTTAATAAGACACGTGGCTACTCATTAAAAATAGAAGAAAAGAGGTCTAACCTTAAACTGCAAAGAGAGTTCTTTACTGTAAGAGCAGCAAGGATGTGGAATTTCCTTCCACAGGCGGTAGTTTCAGGGAGCATCAATAGTATCAAAACACTATTAGATAAGCACCTGAACGACCGCAACATACAGGGATATACAATATAATACTGACATATAATCACACACATAGCCCGGACTTGATGGACTTGTGTTTTTTTCTCAACCTCACCTACTATGTAAATACTATGTAATAAAAACTATGTAAAAAAAAACCAAGGCAAACGATTGATATAGAAGGCATATCATTTATCCCAAAAAATAGAGCTTTAGCTCTTTAATTTGAAGCAATCAATAGATTTTTTGGCACAGAAGAGGAGGAGCAGTAGAAGAAGAAGTAATGGTGCCAGGAGGTGGACATGGGACATGGGCAGGAACAACAAATAAACAATAATGGAGAATGGTGGTCTTTTCTTAGGCTAGCCATACATGTATCAAAGTTTGAGCAGTTTAGTAGGCACCAGCTGAATTTCGATCCATGTGTGGCCACTGTGATTGAACAGAAGTCCATCTACTGACCAACTTCTGTTCAATCAATCTGTTGGTATTCTTTAGCTCAAACAGAGCTGCAGGCAATAGGCTGCATCGTTGATCTCTGTATTCTGACCATAGGGAAGTTTAAACCCCCCCTGGTTAAACGAAAAACACTGATCCAAGTTAGCCTCTCAGTCATAAAATCCCCCAGCTGTTCTTAAGGCCCCCCTCTAACAAGACATGTGGAGTAGGGCAGGCTAGTTTCTCAGTCACATACTGGGCCTCTTCTAACTAGTGATACATCCTTGACACCCAGTAGTTCAAGGTATGATTGCTTGTAAGCATTTTAATTAAACGCACTGCTGTCCCTGCCACTGTTTGCTTGACCAAGAAAAAAAAAATGAAAGATAGAAAAAAAAAATTAAATCCGAAAACTGTTTAAGCACCAAGCTGGTATACAGGCTCTCGGCATATGTGAGGACATTTCCTTGTCTTCCAGATCAGCAAAATCTAGCATGGGAATTTCATAACTGGTGAGAACAGAATGGTTGTTGGCAAGTGCTGCATTTAGTTTTAAAGGGGAAGAGTGGGTATCCTATTGCAAAAATATTGTCTGGTTAATGTTTACTCCACCTACCTCCATTTGCTGCTTGATTGTCCTTTCGCCTGCATTTTGGAAGGGTGAGCAGCCTAGTTCCAGGGAGAGGAAAGATTATGCTGACAAAGAAAAGGAATTGCAGACAAGCCTAGCCTCTGCTGTTTGTAGTCCAACCACTGCATCACTAACAAAAAAAAACTACATATGAAATAAAAAAAACTTTAAAAAAACAATACAAAAATTGTGGATGGTAATCTGCCACACTGGGGCAACCGAAGCCTGGGAAATTTTACTAGATTTACTAGCTGTGCAAAAAGCTTGGAAAAAGTGGGGCTCATTAGAGTGGTTATAATGTAGTACTTGTTCTTCTTGTACTTTTTTTGCAACTCCAGATGGGCTCTCTCAGACAGCACACTGGCTGCATTGCAAGTAATAAGCTCCAGCACTCCCTATGCAACCTCCAGCCAGTGGTTCAGCCTGGACACCCAATAGTCCAAAGGTTTCCGCACTTTGGAGAGTGTCCTGCATCAGCCCTAAATCCGATGTAGTTGGCAAACATGTGGTTTACGAGCTGCCGGTGAGTGGCCACTGTGGTTTAAAAAAATAAAAAAAAACACCTCTTAAAAGCCGTTTTGGAGGCAGCTGTCACTACACATATTCCTCCTTTCAGGGATCAGTGGATTGGAGGCACATTGGTCATCAGAGAGATACTACCACTCTCTGCACACCCTCTGGGATAGTGGCAGTATATCGTACACTTTACCCTTGTATCGGGGGATCTAATATGGTAGCTAACTAGTTGTGGCCCCTTTTTTTGATGACACAGATCTTGGAGTCATTGGGCAGGCATTGATGCATAAAAGACCTTATTCACCATAAATTCCCTGCAGTACCCCAAGTTCACCCAATCTCTTTTTCGACTTACATATTCCTCCCAAGATTTAGGAGAGGTAAAACATCTCACATGAAGCCTTCAATTTTTCCTACATGATACATCTTCTCAGTGCCAACCCTCCTTCTCTGCCTTATAGGTATGGAGGCAGTAAGCATAGGATCCTGCTGGCCCTGGAAAAACAACAAGTCCTGCTCTTCCTCCTGCTGCTGTGACTCAAGTGGCTCGTCAAAAGACCATAGAGTCTGTTCTCCACTCCGAACACAAAAATAATTGTATCACTAGTACCTGCCTTGTCGCAGCACCAGTTAGCAGACAGCTAATGTTTGCACTGTATTTTTGCCAGGAGAACACTGGCTTAGTATCACAAATAAAGTGGATATCAGGGGAGGGCTGGGCCAGGGTGGAAATTGCCTCCCAGACCGCTCAAACTTATGTTCAAAATGGCCAGCAGCCACTGCCCACTACCATTTTCTATTTTATTCTGCTCTTGGAAGTCGGGCTGGGGGCACGGCCACAGCGGCTTACCCTAGCTGTTGCATTCCGGGAGTTGTAGTCCACACTCAAGCTCCCGGCGGGTGGAAATAGAGAGCAGCGGAATAGAAACTACAACTCCCTGGGCCCGGATTCTTGGAAGCAGGCAGAGGCAGTGAGACGCGTGGCTGCAGGGCTGGGCGCTGGCTGCAACTTGACCCCAGGACCAGGAGCATTACCCCCCAGGAGGCCATGGTGTGAATTACCCCCCAGGCTGCATTGATGGGCACTGGAGTTGGCTGCACTGATGGGCACTGGTGAGGCTGCATTGAAAAACCAGGTGGGCCATGGATGGTAAACTGATTCGGCGGTTCAATGGGCCACTTGACTGACTTGCCCCCAGGCCTAAGGCTGCCAGCCCTCCCCTGGTGGATATAAACCGCTGACTGTCCCCGCATCCTCCTCCATGTCCCCCTCCAATCTTTCTCCGTGTCCCCCTCTGTTCTTCCTCCGTGTCTCTCTCCATGTCCTCCTCCTTCCTTTTCAGTATGAACAGAGTCAGTGATCACTGACTCTGTCCATTCACATAACTGAAGCATTGTAACCTCCTGTGTTTACAATGTCTCAGTTTATGAATGGAGATGAGCCGCTGTCTCCTCTCCATTCATTTTCAGTGCAGCTGAGGCTATAGAGAAAGGAACTGGGGAATCTCTATCCTCTGTCTCTTTCTGTCTTAAGGGGGAGATATCAGGGGTCTGTTAGGACCCCTGATATCTCACCAAAGCCCCCCAACAGGGCCGATTAAAAAAAAGTATTGCAATAAATAATATAAAAAAAATTGTGGTATAAAAGTTTTTAAATAAAACACACAGACAAAAATATTAAAAACAATTGTAAAAAAAAAAAAAAAAAACTGTCATGTGACATGAAAAAAAAAAAAAAAAAAGTATCGGTGAGTACTTGAAAAAAAGTATTGGTACTCGGTCTTAAAAAAGTGGTATCGGGACAACCCAACATTTAATAGATGTCAAAAGTTAGATTATTAGCCTTGAAAAGGCCAGAAGCTAACAGTGGGATTTTCTCCCCATAGATTTTAATGGGGTTTGCTGCTAAGTTTGAGTTTTGAAAATTTCAGACAGGATTCATCAAACCTGCTGTGAATCTTACCCACGCAGATTTGCCATAATTGTACCTTCTTCCGGGCTGATTCAGTATATTTGTTCTGGTCAAAGCTGATTAGAGATGGCATTATTTTACACTGGATTCCCACCCCTGCACAGCAGTTTTTGCTTTGCCATCCCTCAGAGACCCCACACATGCACAGGAGTTTATTTAGTCATTCTTATCTATGCACAACTGTTCTTACCTTGTTCCCACCCCTGCAGAGAAGTTTTCAATTTTTCATTTCTGAGAGACTCCACCCCTGCACATCAATTTCTCAGTTTTTAGAGTCCACACCCCCGCACAACAATTCTCTCCTTGCTATCCCATGGATTCTACAAACCCCCACACAGAAATTACATCAACAAAGCATTTAATTTATCACTACAATGCAAGCATGCAAAGTGCTCCCCTATTTCTCAACGACATCCACACTCCTTTTAGTGTTTCTAAAATACAAAATACAATTGTGCTCTTAAGTTTACATACCCTGGCAGAATGTATGATTTCTTGGGCATTTTTCAGAGAATATGAATGATAACACAAAAACATTTTTCACTCATGGTTAGTGTTTGGCTGAAGCCATTTATTATTAACTGTTTACTCTTTTTAAATCATAATGGCAATAGAAACTTCCTAAATGACCCTGATCAAAAGTTTACATACCCTGGTGATTTTGGCCTGATAAAATGCACACAAGTTGACACAAAGGGGTTTGAATAGCTATTAAAAGGTAACTGTCATGTCCCAGGGTGTAATCGAAACGGGATCTTCCTGGTCTCTTAAACCATAGCCTTACCTGCTATGCTACAGAAGAGATCTAGACCTTGGGAATGTCCTTACTGTGTTCAACACTACCTCGGACTCACTAGCTCCACCTGCTGCCAGCTGTGGACAATTCTCAATCTGGACAGCCTTTAAATAGGAAGTGAGGTCATCACTCAGCGCCTGTTTATTTGGATTACTTCCCTGGGTGTTTTGACTTCAGTGATCTTCATTGTATTGAACTCCTGCCTGATATCCCGACTATTCTACAGCCTGCTGATTTTGTACCTTACCACCAGATCGTGTATGACCTTTGCCTGCCTGACCCTTCTCCAGATTTCGATTGTTAACTATTTGCCTGATCCGTTGCCGACCGTATCTACTTGACGACGCTTTGCCTGAATCTTCAGCACACTACTTCCACAGGTACCTTACAGTAACCATCCTCACCTGTGATCTGTTTGCTTGTAATGTGTGTGTGTGTGTATAAAAGTTCGGGGCGTTTCTGGACTCCTGACAGACCCTTGCATCTTTCATCCAGTTCTGCACTGACGTTTCTGGATTCTGAGGAAAGCAAAATAATTTGCCAAAGGATCTGCAGGAAAAGGGAGTTGAACTGTATAAAACAGGAAAGGGATCTCTGCAAACCTGTGCGATCCTGCCGACCACTTTCCTTTTCTTACTTTTTCTCTTCCTTTCCTGTTTATTCTCTAACCCTTTCTCTCTTGATTCCTTTCCACTTTTCCTTACCTAAATGCCTCATCCATAATCTCTACCACAGCTACATTGCCTATTGTCTGGACCTAAATTACGGTCTCCATACCGCTTACCAGCAGAGAATTTTTTTTATTTCATTCCGTTATTTGAGTGGGATTTTTCCCTTCTCTCTGTTAGCATCCTCTGTAGCTCTAAATGCCGTTTACAGTTCTCTACTTTCTTCATACTTTGAGTCACAAAATTAATCAATGTCTTTGTTTAGAATATTCTGTTGATATGACTGTACAAACTTCAAAAGTGATACTGTAAATTTTATTCTCTAATTTCCAATTGGGATTATTTGTTGATGTATACTGTAACTATGCCTAATAAAAAAACTTTGAACAGAAAACAGGAAAGGGATATAAAAAGGATATCCAAGGAATTGAGAATGCCAATCAGCAGTGTTCAAAATCTAAACAAGAAGTGGAAAATTAGGGGTTCTGTTGAAACCAAACCATGGTCAGGTAGACCAACTAAAATTTTAGCCACAACTGTCAGGAAAATTGTTTGGGATGCAAAGAAAATCCCACAAATAACTTCAGGTGAAATACAGGACTCTGAAAACATGTGGTGTGGCTGTTTCAAGATGCACAATAAGGAGACACTTGAAGAAAGATGGGCTACATGGTCAAGTCGCCAGAAGAAAGCCATTACTACGCAAATGCCACAAAGTATCCTGCTTATAATACACCAAACAGCACAGAGACAAGCCTCAAACCTTCTGCCACAAAGTCATAATGTTGCTCTTTGGCCACAACCATAAATGCTACATTTGTAGAGGAGTCAACAAAGCCTATGATGGGATCACATGCACCACAAGGAGAAAGAAGAACCAAAGAACGGGGGAGGAAAACCCAAACATGCATAGAGAGAATAAAAACACCATAAACCAATATAATTATAAATTGTTTATTGATTCACTTGAAACGTCCATATATTGACAACATATATATAACATTTGGCCACGGCCTGGTTCACTGGTTTCTTGTTGATAACATATTAAACTTTATTTAAAACTTCAACTCTTGAAACACCAACCTTTAATAACCACCATTTCCCAGCCCAGTCACTTGAGGCTCGGGCTGATCCATTATTAAGCATCAAAAACTTGACTCAAATCTCCCAACCGACAGAAGGGGTGCCATTTGCAGCCCTTCTGTCACCACCCCCCCCAGACCGCGGCCGACACTATGCATGTTTGGAAGTCCATGTTAAGGATATCTAAACCAATCTCCGTTAAGTGTACCCCATCATTCCTATACAGACCTTGCAGCCCACCCTCTAATTCTAAGTGACAGAATGAAAAACCCAGCTCAGGGAAAATAAATTTTTCCATCGCCCTATTGATGCGTTTTCGCACTTTTTCCAATGGCTTAAAAACCGGTGATTCTAACCAGCGTAACCTTGGTACTATTTCAGAGAATACCAGGACCGAATTTGGGGAGCACAGCTTTAGAAATCTAAATGTATCTTTCATTTCAGAAATTATATCAAAAGTCTTCCTTTTTCCAATGTCGTTCCCACCAACATGCAAAATTAAAATATCCGGAGCAGAATACATTGAGTATAACCTACCTAGTTCAAAAATCAAAATCCTCCCATAACATACCCCTGCGTCCATACCAAAAAAACACGAAAAACTGCGGGGTCCAATCCTAAATTTTCCAAATATACTCTATTTGCTGCTCGCTTCTGAGCCCAGTAAATAAAAGAGTGCCCTACTATCCAAACAGAGCGCTGATATCCTGTAATGAAAAATAAACGATTAATACGGGCGTATACAAGTCTTGTAAGCATTTGACCTCCATCTACCAATCCTTTTAATAGTACCTTCCTCCAAACCGATCCTTGCCGCTTCTGTGGCCGCCCCGATCCTAAATGAGTGGGTAGTAATTTTTAAATGTCCCAACTGAAGAAAAGCTAAGATTTTCCTTAGAACAGCAGAAAATTGGTACCCAGTCACCCGGGCTCCATTTTCATGAATGAACAAAAATTCTGACAGGGGGGGTCTGATTTTTAAGTATGCCTGAAAAGCTGCCATCTTGGCATCTACTTAAATGGACCCACGTTCCCAAACCCAAAGGATCTGTCTTACTCACTCTCAGAAACACTCTGATCCCGTCCTGAAAAACCACGGCCTCGGAAACTAACATGCCCGAAACCCCAGTTCCTGAGGACGGAAGAACCTCAGATAACCGAAAGGCTCCAAAAAATGCTAAAGAAAAAATTTAAGAGAATAGACTTGCTTCGTAACCCGATGAACATATTGACAAGGTTGCCCCACAAATCCGAGACAAAATTTCCGGAGTGATGGGTGACCTATCATCATGTTTTACCCCACTCCTTTTATACCCCTTTAATTCTTGCCTGACAGAGAAAAATTTGTGACAAGCTGGCAACTTGTAAAGGCGAAGAAAAAAGGATATCCCTGACAAAGTCTTGCTAATGTGAGACCAAGAAAGGCTCTTCAAAATCAGTGAGTGCAAAAAGGAAATAATTAACTGCTCTGAATGATCAGACACAGATAGGTGCATTGAATTTAAAAAAGTCACCCACGAACTCCATGAAGAAACATAATTTTTCCAAGTAGCAGGGGCCACCGAGTTCTGAATGCTCTGATAAATTAGATTAGATCCCATAGGTGCAAAGGGATAGGCACCCCGACCCTCTCTGCCACTGGTAGCAGTTTGAAAAAGTGATCCATCTGTCGACGAGAAAGAGAGTCAGCAATCTTGTTATTCTTTCCCGGGACATACCTTGCTTTAATCCAAATGTTCCACTTTAAGCAAAGAAAAACTAAATGCCTTAGAAAAACTACTACTGGAGGAGATTTAGATAAAAGACTATTTACTGCAAAGGCCACCCCTTTATTGTCTGTGCTTACTAGCAGCCTTTTGTTAGCAAACAAAGAGCCCCAAATCTCTAGCGATACTATCACAGGAAATAGCTCTAAAAGAACTATATTTTTACAAAAGCCATTTGAAACCCACCTCACTGGCCACTCTCCTGCGCACCATTGGGATCCCCACACTGCTCCAAAACCGACTGATCCCGCTGCATCCGTCTGCAATAGGAAATCGCTGTCTAAGACAAAATCTTGCTGCCACAACATTTTCCCATTGTAGAATTCTAAAAACTGAATCCAGACTAGCAAATCTTTCTTGATTTCGGAAGATACCCTGACATGAGCAGCCGGATTCTTTAAGCCTGAAATTGCTGAATACAGACGCCTGGAAAAAACCCTCCCTATGGGTAATATCCGCGTCGCGAATGCCAATTGCCCCAGCAATGATTGCATCTCCCGCAAGGAGACCTTCCTCTTTCTCATGAATAGCTGGAGAAGTTGAGTCAGACCATAAATTTTGTCCTCCGGTAATCTAAACTCCATGGCCACCGTATCTAAAGTTATTCCCAAAAAATTTAAACAAGTGGTGGGAAGGATTGTCTTGTCCTTTGCAAGAGGAACCCCAAAATATTCACAAACCGACTGGAAAGCCTCTAATAACTGAAAACACCCGCCCGAATCTGCTGGGCCTAAAAGTAAAAAATCATCCAAGTAATGGATTAGACAGGCCGAGCCGGCCACTTGCCCCACCACCCACTCTAGAAAAGTTGAAAAAACTTCAAAATAAAAGCAGGACAATGAACAGCCCATCGGTAAGGCTTTGTCGAAATAAAATTTGTCCTCAAAATGAATTCCTAAGGAATTGAAGCAACTAGGATTCAACGGGAGAAGCCTGAAAGCGGATTGAATGTCCGCTTTTGCCAAGAGCGCATGCTTTCCCAAACGGCCAATCATGTCCACTGCAGTATCAAAAGAGGTATAAGATACCGATGTTATGGTGGAATCAATCTGGTCGTTAAGGGAAGCACCCACAGGAAATGACAAATGGTGTATCAACCTGTATTCGTTCGGTTCTTTTTTAGGAACTAGGCCAAGCGGAGAAATCCTAAAATTTTTAAAGGGGGGTAGCTCAAAAGGACCTTCCATCCTTCCAGCTTTTACTTCTTTCCATAATTTCGTTCTTACCAGGTGCGGTGCAGCTTTGACTGACTGTATATTTTCTACTACCCTACAACCTGTCCCCTCAAAACCGGGTAACAAAAAACCTGACTAGAAACCCTCAGTTAATAAGCAAGCCATCCGCTTGTTTGGGTAAGCCTGCAGCCATGGAAGCATTCTTGGAAGCATCACTGGCGAAGTTGCTTTTTGAAAAACCCTATTTTGGGTGTGACTGGAGCTTGCAAAAGCACTTGGATACCGGGTGAGCGCCAGCACAAAAAGCGCACTCGTGTTTATACTTGCAAGAATTCATCCATTTACATTGAGAGTCATTATATGCAAAACATAAACCCTTCTTGTAACCTGAAGAGGATGAGACTGTGGGCGTGGCTGAACTTGGACGAGAGAATGGCTGTCTTTGAGGTAAGAATAAATTCAACCACAGGCTCACGTTCATCGCTCCCCAACAGAGGGACGGTTGTACAGCCAGCTTCTGTCTAAAACCCTCATCATATGACAGCCACGCAAACCCAGTAAAGCTCCTATAAGCTTCCAGGATAATATCCACATGCTGAAAAAGTAAACAACTTTTCTCAGGGAACTTCTCACACAGGATACTTGCATAAACCATAAATGCTTGTAACCAACTGTAAAAGGTTTTAATCGTAGGTTTGCGTCGCTCATCCTCTGCTTTATCCTCTTTTCTCTCATACTTGTAAGCATCTCTGGTAGGAGGAAGAATCAAACTTAAGTCTAAATATTCCCCCCTCCAAATCTTTTCCTTTAATGCAATTGAAACATGAAAGCCAAGAGCGGAAAGTAAACAAGGCATGCATGACTATGGTATACCAGATATAACCTTTACTGCTAGGACACACTGTTTATACTCCCCCTTAAACCTTTAATAATAATGAGACCACCACTGTAACTTGGAGTAAAACTGGCCGTAGCAGCCTGCTTTATTTTAGATAACATCCAATAATAAATAACATATATAAACCATATAATTCCTGAGAAAAACAGTTCTTCTCATACTAGTGCTGGACTTTGCAGGCACCACTAACACTGACTTGTAAAACCTTTTAACATTATAACCTTTTATTGGCACTGCGGTACCTCACCTCTGGTCATAGGCCTCAAGCCGACAAGCTGGCTCAGAGACGACCACTGACCGCAGTGCCCCCATTAACCAACATTCCAGCTACACCTTGGTAGACTGGAAACCACACCCCTTCAGAACCCATACCACCTCTGGGTAATGGCATCCATATTTGGGGTAATTTCTTCTCCTGCAAAGTCCAAACACCCGCCACTGCCACGACAGCATGCACCTCGTACCTGCATAAGGAGAGAAAAAAAAAAAAACACAAGGAAAGCACCCAAAACAACAATTCTCTCAACCATTATCACCACTATCAGCAAGCCCATAACAAAAAGGGAGGGTGGGTGGGAACTTTTCTCCCCAGACTGTGTTACCCGGGAAAGGAGGGGGGAGAATTTATAGCCTATCCTCCTCTGCACACTGCACCTCTCATGACCACTCCCCCCTGGCTTGTAAAGGTTTCTGTTAACTCTGTCATGCCCGGCCCTACGCTGATGGCTTGTTGTTTTTTGCTCCGGGCCTCTCTTGACTATGGTATACCAGATATAACCTTTACTGCTAGGACACACTGTTTATACTCCCCCTTAAACCTTTAATAATAATGAGACCACCACTGTAACTTGGAGTAAAACTGGCCGTAGCAGCAGCCTTTATTTTAGATAACATCCAATAATAAATAACATATATAAACCATATAATTCCTGAGAAAAACAGTTCTTCTCATACTAGTGCTGGACTTTGCAGGCACCACTAACACTGACTTGTAAAACCTTTTAACATTATAACCTTTTATTGGCACTGCGGTACCTCACCTCTGGTCATAGGCCTCAAGCCGACAAGCTGGCTCAGAGACGACCACTGACCGCAGTGCCCCCATTAACCAACATTCCAGCTACACCTTGGTAGACTGGAAACCACACCCCTTCAGAACCCATACCACCTCTGGGTAATGGCATCCATATTTGGGGTAATTTCTTCTCCTGCAAAGTCCAAACACCCGCCACCAGCACCCAAAGGTAACCCCTTGCCTTTGGGCGCACCTCCACACCCTCAATGCTTGCTGTACCCCATCCTACGGGCCCCACCATATGGATACCAACATCTGTGCAGTAAACTCCATCACTCCTAAGATATGTTCATGTAGACACCTCCAACTCCCAGATGCCTGATGGCCAGGCCCCCCGTTTCTAATTACTAACCACATTTGGTTGGCACTGCGTTATCTAACCCCTGGTCATAGGCCTCAAGCCGACAGGCTGGCTCAGAGACGACCACTGACCGCAGTACCCCCACCACCTCTCTGTCCATCTTCCACCAAGCTCTTTTTCACCCACTCCACTGTCTGGCCATCCTCTATGATGTCCCAGCCACCATGACCGATCTTACCACTATCGTATCCGGGAACCTCACGACCCCAGCATTGACCTCACCCCCTAAATCATTTCTCCTACATGGAGAACCAGTACCTCCAGTGGTCGGTCCCAACATGCAAACCTGTGCACTTCCGATACCACTCTACTTCCACATCATTCCTGGGAAACGCAACCAATGTACACGAGCCTGCAGTCTCGGGACCCCCAGCTGTCGACCCACCGGTCGCACATACACTCTCCAAGCCCCCCAATCTCCGAAGGAGTGGCCCATAATCCATACCAATCCTTGCACTGTACCTGAAAGACAGTAAGCAACCTATACAACCATTGATGCAACCACCAAATTACCCCTACGCCAGGCCCACCAACCATTGTGGCCTGATCTAGTCGAAACCTCTTCGACTCCCACCTGCCTATCCCCTTGACTGTTTCCTCATCAAGACGATCACGTGCAGCCTCTGTCGCTGCCCCAATCCTAAGGGAACGCCAGGGAAATTCTTTCTCCACTAGGCCCAAACCCTGCACGAACTGATACCGTGACCCTGGAGCCCCCTACTTATGTAACCAACTGAACCGCCCACCGTCGGGCGTACCTGTCGGAATTCCCCACCAGCCCGACTGGGCAAAGGTCTGAACCCACAACAGTGACCACCTGCACTGACTTACCTCACCCCCTCTGATCCGTTTTGGATCTGCTTAGAAGCAGTGTGGCCCCTTCATGAGCCCCCCACACTTCAGCAGCCACCTTGAACTGTTTCTTGGAGGGGCTAACTAACTCGCCCACCCCGAATGCTCCAAAGATCTTTGCCAGACCAAAACACTGTGCAGAAACGACACAACCCCATACCGGGATAAACACAATGTCCCCCATTCCCCATAACACCTCTTAAGATGTAACGATACTGGGCGCCGAGTCGTACCTGCTGGCTATATCCCTTGAGCGCTTGTCGCACCCAAAAACCATAGTAAAATTCCAGGCACCTTAGCCACTCAAACGAGAATACCAGACTGAACAACTTTTCTTATCGAGTACCAACTGTGACATCCCAGACTCTATGTTCCTGGACAAACAATATCGAATCAGGACCCATACCTCTGGACCCGACAGCTGCATCTCCGCCCCCCGAACCAGCATCTGCCATACCAACCAGACCTTCTCTTAGGCCGCCCATGTTTCCTCACCTTACCGACCTTCTGCGAGATGATTCAAACCGAATCCTCCACTCACACGCTGGACAGGGGACCACTTGCTACTCTGCCTAACGCACCAAACCCAGAACCTGTCCCCACTGCAAACCGGGACAAGGCGTCCGCCACAACCTCGTCCACTCCCGGTATACCCCTGGAAACAGCGCAGCTCCAGGTGCCGCAAGAGACGAATAACCGGGGGAGAGGAGCCATCACCCTGTTGAACACCTGTACCAGATTATCACCACGTAAACAGACCGGATGGCAGGGCCCCCATAATTACACCGCCAGCACTACCGGAAAACAGTTCCAGCCGAACCAAGTTCTTAGTGAACCCTCCTGGCACCAGGACTGGGGCAAAAGGACCCACCCTACACTGTCCCTGCAAGAATGCACCAAAGCCCGAACCCCCGGCCGCATCTGTGAACAGTTCCATGTCAAACATTGCTGCCCGGACCGAACCTCCACAGAGCCGTACTGTTAGAGGACTCCAAAACGGAGTGACAAACCGACAGGTCTTCCTTGTGTTCCTTCACAAACCCACAAAGTGTTTGGGTGACTTAACCCCCCGCCGTGCTTGCCGAGCGGCGCGCGCAAACGACTTGCCCCATAGGAAGAATAAGACACATGAAATAAGTTTCCCAGGAGCGACTGCCGCGCTCAGATTTGTACTTTCTGTAAAACCCAATATCTCGCCAATTTTTTTGCCGTGAGGCTTTCCAGTGTGTCCCATGGTAATCTGCACTCCATTGCCCCATAGCCGATTACTATGCCAAAAAATTGCATGACCGACTTCAGCCCCTACCTTTTCTCGGATGCCAGCGGCACCCCACATCGCTCCGCAATGCGTTCCAGAGTGGCCAAAACACTGCGCAGATACGCGACCCAGCCGGGCAATCGCTGAGGAAGTCGACCCGATAGTGGGACCAAGGAGTTCACTCCAGCCACATACCGACCCACCCATTCTAGAAACAAAACTAAACTGTACCCACAAGGCACATGAACCGAGCAACCCACCGGTACTCACTTGTCCCTCTTGAACTCCCCCTCCCAGTGACAGACCAATAGCCGGAACTATCCGGGAGTACTGGGAGAAGCCGAAAGGCAGCCTCGATGTATAAGGCTCGGCCATCACCGCCCCTCGACCATACCCCTGACCCAATCAACCGCCCCATCAACTGAGGCGTAACATACCGTACAATACCCCGCGCTAATAGCCTCGTTGACCCCCCCCCCCGTAAGGACAGGTGATGAATGAGCCTAAACTTATTCGGCTCCTTGTTTGGCCCCACCCCAAAGGGGAAAAACAACCAACTCATATGAAGGGGGGGGGGCGGAGAGAATGGGCACCCCCTTCGGCCCAGAGCTACTTCCTACCGCAGTGTATCCGAAACCACCGCAGGGTGACGTAGCGCGGAGCGCCAATTGTTAGGCATGGGGGGGGCACCCCAGCTTGCAAGGAATGCTAAAACCCTCTGAAAACCCCCCCCTCCAACGACCGGGCAGCCGCCCTGTTGGGGTGCTACCGAGAAACGGTCGCATACTCTACACCATCACCGTAGTCCTCCCTCTTACTCGTAAAATCTCCAGGACGTACCTTGCCTTGCTCACAAAAACCCAGGAAAGAGGGATGGTTACCACCGCAGCTGGAGACCTCGTGCTTGAACCGGCAGCACCCCCCCAAACTTGCAGTTACCCTCAGTACACTGCCAGCAGGCCCCCTTTTTCTGTCCGGCCGACTGTCCCGGGGAAAAGGTTACACCGCCCCCCCTGAAAAAAAAACGTTGCGTGCGTACGTGGGGCCGACCTTAGCTGCATCCAAGGCCAAAGTCCTCGGTCTCCTCCTACATGGCCGGTCCCACCGCCCTGCGTTTTTGCCTGAACAGTTCGTCGCAACGGAGCCATCCGTTGCCTCCGTAAACAA